>VXAX01007777.1:49139-64599 GCA_013399835.1 Leptocoma aspasia | reverse complement strand
CTATTGTATCTATTGATTTCACCAAGTGTGAGCCCACTGAGATATCATTTTCCATTATTCATATGTATACATAATAATTATGTACAATTATCAGATAATCATCACATCTAACAATCGTATCACTTCCATGACCTAGTATGTATGTTCCAGACCTTATCCCATGATCTAGTACAGGTACATTTTCTCAGGCCTAACCACCCTTTTTCCAAATACTATACCCATAATTTTAGAAACATTTTAACCCTATACTATCAATGGAGTTCTCCAAGTGTCCATCCACCCATGCAAGTGCTACCTGTATAAATGAGGGCTCTTCCACAAGCTCTCAGCACTGGGGGATGTAACATCTACGTCTCTCAGCAATGAAAGAAGGAATTCTGTAAACAAGCCAGATGACTTCCTGGGAGAGTGTCTTCGTGATGTCACGGGTGCTTTCAAGGCTTGCTGCTAATTACTATTCACTCCTGCCTTAGATAATGCTGTCAGTGTAGATGGGACAAAGAAAAATAACTGCCTAGGTTCATTAGTCTAATTTAGCTGGTGCAGGTAAGAATAGCAATGAATATTTGCTGGCTTAGGCTTTAGGAACCAGGGAAAAATCATTGCAGGACTGCACTGTGTGGCTGCTAATTTCAGACTGAGCTGCCAGGGCTGGCCCGGTTACTGCTGGTCTCAGCTGTGTTGGACAAACCCTCTGTGGGTTTTCCAGAAAACTCTGTTTCACTGGGGAAACAATTCCCAAGTTACCCAAGAAGGCTGATTGTGCTGGTTTTGCATTAATTGAGTTTTGGGGAGGAGAGAATGAGCCCAGCCACGGAAGTGATGTTCTAAGAGAAGCTGTTAAAAGCTTCCTCCATGCCTGGCAAAAACCAGTTGCTGGCTGGCTCTGAGAATAGGCATTCTGATAAGCCAGTTAAAGAGTTAAACCTGCCCCTGTGAGATTCGCATTTTAAAACAAACAAACGCCAGGATTTTTTTTTTTTTTTCCAGCCTGAGTACAGGTAACACTCAGTTATCCTGGGCCCTGGGCCCCTTCTATCCTGGCTCAACCCCCCCAGCACAGCCTGAAATACTCCACCCAACTGCTCCACTGCTGCCCAGGCAAGATATTAATCCTTTCTGAGCACAATTGAAACCTACAAACATGAGTGAAAGAAAAGAGTGAATACACAGAGAGAACAACATGAGACATGAAGGTCAGTAAAGAAGAAGTCAAGTCTCAGATGTGAGGGATTGAGGAGATGCCTCAGTCCTGGGCTGAAATCCTCTTATAAGGCTATGGAGAAGATATAATTGATACATCAGACTCTTTTTCCCTATAACTCATTGAAAAGCATGAGAGGATGAAGTGTTCAAATTGTAGATATGAGCAAAAGCATCTATGCTAAACCAAGCAGATGTGGAAGTAGCTGTGATCCCGTGAGAAGTTTGAACAGAGAGAGAGAGAGATAAGAGTGATGAAGACCCTTTGCCCTCATGAAAAGAAGAAGACCTCTGTTCCCAGAGATGAAGATGATCTCAGTGATAGATAAAGAGAATCATTGCTTTTGTACAGCTCATCCTTAAAATAGTAACCCATAAATTGACATGGCCCATAAACGCGGCTGTGGGAAGGCTGTGAAAGATGGGAGGGACTTCACAATTGCAGATTCCCAGGCGGCTGCTATTTGTGGAAATTAAAAGCCACAAGAGAACTATTTTCTTGTGGAGAAGTCTCCATAACATGACAAAAGAGACTCCTCTCCCTAAGTGAACTGAAGATTATTCTAGAAGTGATAAACTGACTGAATTGTTTCTGTACGCTGTCAGTGGGAAAGAGGGTGGGGGAGGAGAAGTGTTCTGAAGCATTTATTGTGATTCTTATTTTTCTTTTAGTTCTGTTAATAGAAGTTTTTCATTATACCCTTTAAAGTTTAAGCCTGCTTTGCTCTTCTCCTAATCCTATCTTGCAGCAGAAAATGACTAAGTATATTCTAGTGGGTGCATAGCATTTGGCCAGCGCTAGACCCACCACATTAAGCTATTTCAGTAGATCACAATCAAAATTATCTTGCTGCTCCTTTCCTCCATTCCTATCCATGTCTCTCCCCTCATTTTCACTGAGGTGTCCAAGTCATATTAGAATCAAGACACTGCACAGAGGCAGGGAGGCCTGGGGAGAAGGCAGGGGACCGGGCAGCACCTCTCCCTTCTAGCACTGAGAGACTTAGATTGGCTCAGGCCTAAATTAAATCCAAATCCAGACAAAGCAGAAGCCTTTAAACAGCCCCAATCCACCTTGAACCACCTGCAATGTTCTTTACCCATCTGGAAATCCTACCTTATGACCACAGTAAAGAAGTAGTTTATTTTAGGGACCTTTGTTGCCTAGTTCTGCAAGTGGGCAGGCACTCAGAGCAAGTTGGAGAGCACTGGAGTGGTACCATGGCATGAAAAACAGCCTAGAAATAGCAAATTGCTTCAGATTGCTTCAATTGCTTGTGCTGTGGACTGAATGATACTGAGAGACATGTAATTTCCAGGCTTTAGCTTATAGGTGTTAAAGGCTGTCAAGAGAGATCTCTACAATAATCTGATTACCATTTAGCCCCCAGTTATCACTTCAGCAGACAGAATAATTGAACTAATGTTTACATAGTTTGAGTTTAAGGGCTTTAAAACTGTATCAGATTATCAATATGTTTGGCACTGGTTACATGGAAAGGCAGGCAGGCTTTGGAATGCTTAAATAAATAAGTAAATGGAGTATTTACTTGTCCCTATGATATGGACTTGAGTTTAATTCCCTATTCTTTGCAGGAGCATCCTACTGTATTATAATGATTAAAAGAAAATCTTGGCTTAGGCAAAGTCTCCAACTAAGACACCAGTCATTTGTGTCTGCTGCCTAATGCCTCTATGCAAAACAGGTTTTAATGCTTCAGAGTCTGTATCATTTAATGAAAAAGCCCATTTTCCATTCAAACAGCAGAATTGGCCTGAGTGCCATAGCTCAGGCACTTTCTGCCTTGTTAAAATAAAAGGGAAACAACTTCCAAAAAGTTCATGGTAAAAATGGGACCCTTTAACATTACCATGTGGCAAAGTCATAAAGGACTTTTATGGTCAATTTTTTCTTTCCTAAGCATAAAAATGAAAAATGTGCTGCAGGAGACCTCCAATCGTGTTGTGGCTGTGCATTGTGGCAGCCCTATCAGTGCTAAGGCAGAAAGTCAAGGAGCTTAATTATTTGGGGTTATGCGCTTTTCACAAACTCAGTGGCTGGAGACTTTCAAACAAGAGACCATATTCCACAACACACGAAAAAATATATATTTCTTCTTTGCCAACCTTTACAAAAAGCGATGGACTAATTATAAACGCACAATTATTTCATTTGCTACAGAAGTATTAAAATGAAAGTGAGAACAGGATCTGAATAAATGGACACGTATTGCTGTACACACAGTTTAGAACTGAGATTTACTTTTACTGCTGCTAAAAGCTGCTGAGAAAACCAACACGAAAATACAAGAAAATGAACATAAAAGGGAGAAGCTTGAAGTTCTGAAACACCAGTCTCTACTGCCATTTCTTTAACTGCAGGCATGTTCTGTGTGAGTAGGAAACTTCTAGTGATAGTAAAGGATTACTTATAGGGAAATCCATGTTGTAAATCCAACTTGGGGTATTTTTAGAAGCAGGACTGTCAGATAGAGAGCATATGAGAACCAGCCAGACAGCTGGGATAGTTTAATCCAGCCCACACCAGAATTAGAGTACTCTGAATTGTTAAATCACAAACAGTGGCTCTATTACTGAGACCTTCTGTACACCCCAGACTTGCCTGTGAGGTTCCAAACAACCTCCCCAAAACACCTCATGGTGGTGTCATTTATAGAGGAAAAGCTTGAAATCAGATTGTACTAGCTCATCATCCTTCCTCATCTTCAGGGAGGAGGATTAAATCAGATAGTGATGCCATTGAGGAGGGAGGACAGGAATCACCTGCTTCTTCCTAACCCCACTCCTCCAGGTGCTCGCAGAGCCAGCTGTGAGCACCCCCTACTACACCAGGTAACCCCAGCATTGCTGCCAATAGCTCAAAGAAGGAAGTTCAAAATTCTGATTTTTCAGTTGCCACAGGCCACTGATACTACATTTTGGAGCCTCTCTTGGAAGTGGAGCAAGTAATTTTTAAGTATTTCAGCCAGAAAATAAGTTTACTGTATTCCAATGCTTATTAATGTTGAAAAATCAGCCTCTGGAAAAAGTACCACCTGAGGGAACATGTGTCTAAAGGAAGGGGTACTTAGTAAAATCTCTATAACCTTCAGATTAATGTAGAGCTTCAAAGGAGAAAGTTAATAGATAATGAGTTAAATTGCTATAAAAAGAGAATATAAGTCAGGGAGAGGTGGTAGTGTCATCACTAAAGTATAGAGAGACTGCTCACATGACTAATTCAAAATCACTGGGACATGAATATGTGCTTCAGTTGTAAGAATGCACCTCTCTCCTCACTAAAGATTACAGATGGCTTCACCCAAAATTTTATACAATATCAATAAAAAGCAGGGTTGAAGTCCAAAAAGACACTTATTTACAGAATATTCTGCATTGAGGAACTTACAAGGATCATCAAGTCCAACCCTTAAGTGAATGCCCCTTACACGGTTATTGTGTTTTTCTAAACCAAGTTCAATTTTATGCTTTAAGTTAAATGGGCTTTTACTGCCTGTTAATAAAACAAAATGCAGCTGGTGTTTCTTACCAAGAAAGCCTCTCCTTCTGAACTACTCTGTTGGAGCCCACAAGAAAGATCACTTTCCAGGAACAGGGAACTGAAATTTTTGTGGTGTATTTTACATCAAAAGGCAGTAAACTTCCTGCGCTAAGTGCTAAAAATACATCTTAATCCTTACTGACCTTCAAAAGCAGTTTCATCTTTAACTCTGTTGGAGTAGTTGACTTTTAACTTATGTTCCTCTAATTTTTTGGCTAGACAGTCGTCTTCAAGTCATGGGTAATATATTATTGAAACCTCAATAGCCAGGAAAAGTTCTATAATCAATTGAAGGTGTAGCAACTACAAATCATTGATCATAAATATATAAATAGAAAAAATACACAGCAAGTACAACTCATTTTTATAGGAATGGCCACATTGCCAGGCAGCACCAGGGTACTCTCTAAGTCACAGGTTTACATTTAGTGCCACTGTAGCCACACTGCCATTTTTAAAGGAAAATTAGATCCTAGAAATAGACTGTTTTATCCCTCCCTTAGGAAAAACCTTTAATTACACAAATCAAGTTATATGATGACCAAACTTCATAACAGCAATAAAGAATTTTACTTTGTGTATAATCAGCTTCTCCTATCATAAATAGCGTTCCTGTTATTTTTCACCTTTCCAAAACTTGATTAGCAGTGGAAATACAAATAAGGCTTTTGATTTTTTTTTTCAAGGGAAGAAGTTACAGTGCATAGTAGAGTATACACAGGCCTAAGTGTGCATTTTATTGTAGTTCAGGCAAAACAGGAAAAGTCAAATAGTTTTATTTGTAGCAAGTTGTAAAAGGCTGTTTCTCTTGGTGGATAAATCCTAGAAATTCAGTTATTGCCCCAACAGGAATCGGGATTGGACCTGATGCAGCTGTAGCTCTTCATGGATACAAACTAAGAAAAAGATACAGGGGCAGAATTACATATTTATGTCTTTTAGCAGAAAGACTGACAATAGTGTATAATTGAAACGAACAATCATTTAATTTTATAATCCCAAGCAATCATGAGAAACCATCTGGAGATTGAATGATGCTGAACACTTGTTCAGAGCAAGTGTTTAACCCCTTCTAAAATATGAAACTAAATTTCAGGTGTCCAAGTAGGATTTTGATCTTTGCTTTAGGCTTTCATTTTTTCAGATTACTGAGGTATTTTCATGGTCACTGGAGGTGCAAAGTTATAGTTCACATCAAATGAAGAACCTTTACAGCAGTCTTTTAGTACATCATCATTCTGATTATTTAGTCATGCTAAAATTGCACTAAGTCTTTTTGGAATAATTGAATACATTCATTTCAGACAACAAAACAATACAGAAGCCACCTGATTTCTGTAAATCATTTGCTGATTTCTAGAAAGCATCTTTAAATACTTGAAAATTTTGTGTATGGTATTTAAGGGAGTTTCCCCTCGAGCACTGAATGCCAGGCTGTTGAATTTGGGTACCAGCTGCTACTACGTTCTCTTTGTCATTCCCACTGACATGCAAGAGGACATTCACTCCCAAATCAGTTCTAGCCAGAACTATTTCTCTCTTTGCTCCCTGAAGCCTGAAAACATCCACATTCTCTGGATTTCTCCATGTTCCACGAAAGCACATGATTATTCCTGGATTCTACATAGCAAATTCCAGGTGCTTGATATAAGGAACTCCATTTCTGGGGGCCAGTATTTTTTCTTTCTGTCTCTTGCTTTCTGAGGATTTTGGGATGCAAGCCCTATAGATACTGTCTGCTTTACACTGAATTTCAAGAAACTCTACAGGCAGATTTTTAGAGGGGTTGTATTTCATTATCTACGCATATGTGGGCATTTCTTGCCAGAAAATTTTCCTTTGTTGGAAACTATTTTTCTGAATCTTATGAACTCTCCATCCATTAGTAGAATTGCAGGAACCGTCCAAACAAATGCCAAGCTTTGTTATGACAATGTCAACTCATTAATGTGTAGCATGTGACACAGCAAAATATCTGCATGGAATAATAAATATTGAATTTCTTAAATACCAAGTGAACCAGATTCTTTTAATAATAAATATATTTTTGCACATGTTTACTATTTGGTTACTACCTGTTCTCCTTTTTGGGGGGAGGGAGAATTGGAAGAGAATGTCAATGTACTGAGAGCACAGTCTGTCACTGACTGTAATCTAAATCCCTCTGGTGCCTCAATTTTTAAATCCAGCATCATAAAGCAATAGGGTGGAGTTTTTATGCTTAGGGTAGCAGCTGTAGGATTTGCTTTTTTAAACCACTGGAACATGAAAACATTTAGCACTCTAAACCTTCAGTGTTACTTTTGAAGTATTTACTTTGCCTCATTCCAAATTATCATTTACTTGGGGTGACTTCACTTGCTACAGGATGACTCTTCTTTAATTAAAGAGCAAAAAACTCTGCAGGCAAAAAACTATGTGCATTTTGAAATGGGTTTTGTTTTATGTCACACAGTTTTCCATTACACTTTTTGTAAGTTTTAATTTTTTCCCCAAATACATTTAATAAAACATTCCAAAGAAAGGAGCAATCCTACTAACAACCTGTACAAAAGCCCTTGCAGCTACTATGGACAACCATAAAAAAAAGAGCAATGAGAGACATTTTTATTATTATAATTTAGCAAAACAACAAAAAGCAGCGAGCAATTACTGTAAACCTTACCTTGGGCAAAACCCTCATGGAGACTGGTCTGGGGTAAAAATATGATTTGGTATTTCTGTACTAAGTGTGGACTGGAAAAATTCCTGTTAGCCCCATCTGTCCTCACTGATAGCACCCCTGAGGTGGATGAGGGATTCTAGGGGATCAGATAATAAATAGGAGAGTCCAGGGTTAATGACAGATGAGCCACAATGCTGATGATCCAGTGAAGCTCCTGAGCCCATTTGGTGTTGAGCACTCACACCCCACACAAGTCTGCCTCAGTAAATGCTTAAGTGGGAGCAAACTCAACTAATTCTGAGAGCAATCCCAGCCCTTGCACCCAGACAGGGGTGAGTCAATTTGGAAACTCATCTTTAGTAATTTTTATTTTACTTCGTAAAAATGGAAGAGCTTCTGACAATGAATGTGACCCTAATTCCAAATGGTCTGAACTTGCTGGCAGAGTCCTCTCATGGGAGATGGGAATTCCTGGCTCATTCCTGTAGACAGCCACAGCAGGTTCTCCTCATCCCAAATAGATGTGCTAGTCACTGTGCCTTGGGACCTGAATGAGGAGTGGGAACACCACATCTGTCTCAGACTGAATGAGGCCAGGAGGAGTTCCAGCTCCCACCTCTCCATCCTCTCCGGGAATAATCCCTGTTTCATAATACATAGCTCCCTGACCTTCAGATCATTTCTGTAGCTTCAGCGACTCTTTTGATAGGTCTTTGTCCCTTACTTTATGTTTAACAGTTTCTTATGACACATTTTAATATCTTAGCAAAAAGCCAACTAAATCATGTCATTTCTAGTTGCCTTTTTATTATATTTTCAGGGACTGCTGGGAGGTGGCAGAGTTAGAGTTTTTATTTAGAATACTGACTTGACTTTCCTTCATCACTGTAGACCTTTCCTGGCATGCACTGCCTCCCAGAAAGTAAAAATACTTTAAATTTGAGGCATTTCATTTTAACCATTTCTGTAATTTCCATAAAGACTGAGAAGGAAATACTTCTAAATTTGTTTTCTTTAGACAAAATTGTGATAGGTAATGGATTGGGATGTTTTACAAACAATAAAGGGAAGCAAAATTCAATTACGTTATAATTTCAGAAGCATGTCTTTCTAAAATTATTAAAATTAGAACAGTTTCTCAAGCATAGCTACTTTTAAAATAGCATGTAAGTGGTAGCAGCCACAATGGCATCAGTGCTAACACTCTGAAGAATTAAAATTGATGAGGTTAAACCACATTTATTCCAAGTCAATTTTCTTTCCATTTATCTTTTAATATCTCACCTTTATCTGTCTGCCTTCTTATCTTTGTATAAACTAACTGGATGTTACAGCATACACCTGCCAAGACTTGGTGGTTTAAAACTCAGTCATAATTAATTAATTATGTTCAGCTACTTTTCAGTGCTTTGGTTGGGGTTTTTTAATGTACCTGCCATGAAAACATTTTGTCACTGACGATTTGCAGTAGGCACATTAGAAAAGCACCATATACAAGTTATTACTCTGAAAGTTCTATCAAAGGCAAAGAGAGTTCTGGATTTTAGCTAGAAAAGGCAAGTCCATTACTGTTCATCTCCTTCCATCATCTCAAATTGTATTTACTTTTTGTTATCTAAGTATGAACATGCCACTACCATATAGTCCCTGGAAATTCTGCTAATAACAGAACCAGCTGGCAACACAGCCTTCATCTGCTTGACCTTCAGTATAGGACTGGCCAGAAACAGCTATCACATTGTCTCAAATGCAAAATTCTTACAAATAAAGAAAACAGATTTTTAAAAATTTCTTTTCAAAGGCATGTTCAATGTGAACAGTACATATTTGGTGTATTTTGTTACATGAATCTTTGCTCTTCTCCACATCAGCAATTTCCTTCCAATTTCCTCTGACAAATCAATGCACAGAGTGATCAAGGCCTGAGCTATCAGTCCCATACAGCACCTCCAGCCCAGCCTGATGCTTTGAAGTCCATGTCCATAGCACAGCATGGGGGAATGGTCCCACCACTTCCCAAGCTGACACAAGAATTAATCTGACAGCATTCATGGCTACAGGAGCTCAGCCACCCAGTTCTCATTACCTGCTGCTCTTTTGCCTCCCTGAAGACAAGTATCCTGGTGAGGTTGTGTAGACCCAACTTCTTCCTGTTCCAATGCACCAAACTCTTAGTGCAGCACTTGCACTGCACTAAAATTCATTAAATAATGCATTAGAGGAGCATGGCTTTCAAATTGGGGTTCTGCTAAGATTCTCCAGAAGAAGCAAACTTTTATCCTCTTTTTTATTTTCTGGGAGAACAGAAAAGCTTATGGTAATGTGCATAAATGATAAAGTAGCATACTTGCCTGAAATAAGGAATTCTGATTCAGAAAAGGATAAAAGACTTCTTAGTACTACTAAGTGTACCGTTGTTAAGTCTTTAGAAGACAGGTTAGTGTTCATTTCTAGCTCTCTTCACATTAAAAAACATGGAAGGGTCAATAAAATATTACAAAATATGCTACCAATAAAAACATCATTAAAAATACATAAAGCATTTGCAGAACAATCCACCATGGGCAGGACGTGAAGCCCTCTTTACCACACATTCCTTTAGCAGGATGTGCCTGTATTTCAAAGACAAAAACTAATAATCAAAGGGCCAGACAGAGCTCTCATCCCAGTTCTGAGTATTGTAGTTTTGAAGCTCATGGGCTGTTCTGAAGAGTATTGTGGCACTGACCTGTGGAGCAAATTTTACTCAAATCACAGATTACTACACCAAGACTGCTTCAGTTATTTTAAATTTTGGCACATTTTGTTCCATTTTTTCCTTCAGAGCAGTGGAGGCAGTGAGATATTTCCAGTGAGGTGGCTCATGGACAAGCCTGGGAGGGTGGTGCTGCTCTGTACCACTGTGATTTCAGTGGTACAACCCAGACCTGACCCTTCCTGATTTGGGCACAATTAGTGCCATGAAAGAGGCATCAGGCAGGAATATTTCCATGTGCACCCCAGGCTGCAAATCACAGCCTAACCCCAGGAATTCTAATGTAAGGCAGAGTACTCTATGGGACCCTTAAATCTGCCATGCTCTTGGTACCCAGGTTGTCCCTTTGAGAGTCTGTGTACCCACAAACAATTTTATTCTCATTCAGCCACCCCTTCTTTGGAGAGGGACATCGCAGGAAAACCAGACAGTTCCTGAAGGCATCTGGTCTGCAGGCTCTTGGATGAATCACAAGACAAACCAGCAGGAAATCAGCAAGATTTCTGATAGTCTCTGCTTGTCTTTCAGAAAAAAATCTCTTTGAAATCAAGTTCCCTCCACAAGGTACTTTTGTTTTGACACATAAGCATTTTCCAGCAAAACCCTGTTTCAGCAAAAAAATCCCAACTAGTTCTGCTTTTGATTAGTGCAAGGCATTATTCTGTGTGAAGCCCAAGGGTGTGTTCAGTTAAGAGGATTTTCACTGTTTGATTTATAGCGTAGAGCCTCCCCATCTACTGTTCCTAAGGCACAAAAGGCACAGTAGAGGAACTGTTCTTCCTCCTGACTGGTAGAGCCATTCCCTGGAGCAGTTAATTAGAAAGAAAAAGAAATCACCCTTATTCTTCCAGATTCTAATGAATGTCAGTCTATTCTATTCTATTCTCATAGGATTTTCTTTCAGAAATCCAGGAAAATGATGAAAGGAAAAAAGGCAGGGGGAAAAAAAAGTTCCAAAAGCCTTTTTCCAGTGGCCTATTTGAAAATACTTCACTATTCTTTAGATATAGTCAGTATTGAAGATGAATACTTCAAAGAAAGTTGGAAATCTTTTGTTAGAATTTTTAGCTGTCAGGCAGCATATTCAGGGCTTATCCCCACAGATCTTCATATACATCAAAAAAACCCTGGAAATAAGTGAAAGCATGAGGACAATGACAGATGTAATTTGGGATGTATGTTTGCTGTTACTGTCAGAAGCACAAAAACTATGGGGGTCACAATACAAGAAAAACCAGGATGCAATCTCTAGGATTTAAAATACTTAAGTCCATCTAAATTTAAAATGCAAACTCCACTGTGAACTTTTACATGAACTTCATTTTTTTTAATTTTATGTACACAAGGTATTACCAAATAATAAAGTATCTAGAAATTGCTAATACTGTAGAAACTACCAAAAGATTAAGGTGAAAAGAGAATTTTTAAGACATAGGCTTCTTTCATAGGAAAGGATATCACATCAGTTTTTTGATGTCATCCATCTTTCAAATTATCTTTTACATTCATCAATATTTTGGTTGTGATCATCAAACAATTTTTGGGGAGCCTGAAGTAGATCAGTTTTATCTGTGTACTGCTAGATAGTATTCCTTATTTTGTGTTCTGAAAGTGGCCGCTTATAACTAAAGGTGAATGACTATTATTAAATCTGAAGATGTACATAGTTTAAAATAAAATAAAACAATATAAAAAAGGAGAATTCTAGAAAACCAACAGAATTACTGAGCTGTATCATCCTGTATCAGCTGAAAATCTGTCCTTTAATGTTTATGAAGAGGAAAATAAAAGTGCAGTGGAAGGGACCATCTGTCTCCTTTTAGTTCATTGTTTTGTGTCAAACTGGGCCTGAACCAAAATCTTGATTCAGAGATGTCCAGTGCTGTAAGCTGTCACCTCATGGCCCCCTTGGAAATTTGGAACTGCTGATGGCTGCACGCAGCAGACACTAATGACAGCCCTTGGAATGCTTTTGGCTTCCCAGCCATTAGCTCATTTCCCCATTAACTATCAATTACCTCACAGGGTAATTTTTGTGCCAAGTTTACAAATGATAGAGGGTGAGTCAGCTGCAGTCATGACAACAGGCATGGCAGGGTGAAGACCAGGACATGGGAGCTCATGGTGTTTGCAAAGACCCAGAAATTTTGGCCACCTGATTCTCAAAATTCATTCCATTATCATTCTGCTCCATTTATATCCTTAATGGGCACCTTAGGCAGGCAGAACTTGCACTGTTGCTGCTCCAGTGAAAATTCAGCACCCCAAGACAGTGCACTCTGCAAACTGCAACATCCAACTGCATCAAAGAACAATCATGAACCTCCTGTCATATATACACAATATTGTCCCACCCAGAAAGCCTTTTATCATCTATATGTGAACCTGCCTCTCATCAGCTACTTTTTAAATTTCCAAACTTGTAAAGAGGTAGATGAAAACAATGCCAGATATAGAAGACTGTAGTATAAAAAGTCTCTAAATGTATAGTAAGTTTTCTTTGGATGTATAGCCTCAGATTTATTGAACCATTTAATTATTTTGACAGTCTTCACACTTTGATTCTAATCAGAACACCTGTAACTGAACAACTGTTTATCGAACTGCTATTAATGAAGCAAATAAAGCAATCCTTAATATGCGCACATTTCATCTGTACACCTTTTTTACACCATCTATCTCTGGGGAAGTGGAGCTGCACCAGTTTCTGCAGAGCAAACTGTGCTACGACAACAACAGCATGCTTCCCTTGTAATTTTAATTCATATTGGAAATCTCATTTACAGCAGTGGTACTATATATAAGAGCCACATATGGCTGCGTGAATACCTCTAGGTACAGACAGTAAAACTATTGTCAACAACTTGAGAAAAAAAACCAGCACAGTTGTTGTAGTGTAAATTTGTTCAGCTCCTGGTTGGATGGTTTGTCCCTGTTCACCCCTATGTTCTGTTTCTAGATGGTTGTTCCTAGGGACGTTACCCTCGACACCCCCTTGGGCCCTGTGGCCTTCCCTCCCCTCCCTTTCCCCATTGGAAGTTGTGTATTGTGATCCTTCCCCTGTCTCCTCCCCAAGACCCCCAGGATTGGTTGTTGTATTTCCCCTCCCCTTGTTCACACACTCCTTTATAAGCTGTTGTAATCTGTTATTCGATGCCATTCTGGGGACCCCTATCCTGACTAAGCACCTTCCTGTGGATTCACCTCAGAGTGGACCTTCCCTTTCTTCTCCCTTCGCCTCATCACTTCTTGGCGTCCAAGTGCTGTGCTGTCGCCCTGCAAGGGTGGACAGCCAGAACCTCCACCCCTGCCACCTGAGATAGGTGTGCTGGACAGGGAGAGGCCAAACACGGCAGTTGCCTCCAAGGGACCATAGCTAGCCGGTGGACTTTGGGAAACTGAGGCAGCGCGTCACACAGTAATCTGAAATTTATGACCTGCTGTGATGCGTCAGCCTTCGGGTTTTTGGGCCGAATTTTCTCAAATGATCAGCATAGTAAGAACTAAAAACCATATGTGTGTGTGCATACATATATAAATGTTAGATAAAACCAGCAGCAGGTGAATGCTGAGCTGATTTGAATGAATAATCCACTATTTAATAGTTGGTTAGGTGAAAATATTTTCTTTTGTTTATTAAGAAGCTGTCTTTGGTGGTGTTTTGAGTCATGAAAAAATTTCCTCCTTCTTCTCCTCCTCCTGCTCCTCCTGTTCTGAAGCAATGTGAGCTGCTCCTGCTTTAGATAGGTTGCACTGAATTCTTTTTCCCTTTATTGCTGCTGGCAGTTTTACCTTCTCTCCATTTGTTGTTAGCAGTAGAGTAACCAGAAGGAAATGGGAGTTTGAGGAGCTGGCAGAATCCCAGCTGCTGGTTCCCCTGACTACAGAGGAGTTTGCCATGGCATCACCATCCTCATTCCTGCTTTTCTTTGCTCTGCTGTCTTGTCTGGACTGAGATTAGAGCTTGTTTTCATAATACAGACAGACCTGTATTGCCGTGGTCCATGCATTGACAAAGGACTCTTAGCAATAATATCAGAAGGCTAAATATGATTTAACATGACTCCATAGTACAAAGGATTTTGGGCTATTATCTGCCCAGTCCGGAGCATCCGAAGCTCTTGCCTTGGGCTTTGTCCAAGGAATACTAGAATAGTTTACACAATCAGAGATAACAACTTTTCACCTCATAGGTTGAAAGGAAGAAAACCTCCATCTCCCATTATTAGGAGACAGGCAGAGAAATCCAAATGTCCTTGAAACACAAACCAGAGATTTTGTTTACAGAAACTTATACAGAGTAAAAAGACAGTAAAAAAGATTGCTTTCCCATGGAAAGATTTTTCTGCAGGCTTGCATAAAGAGAAACTTACAAGACGTTCTTGCAACAGACCTGCATGGTCAAAGGTACTTTGTTGAGAGACTGTTCCTTGAAGGTCGAAGCAGATCCTGCAGAAGTCACTGGCAATGGAGCTGTTCTGCAGCATCACTCTCAGAACATTTTCTCATCTAACTGCAACAGTGACCTGTATACAACCTCAGCCCCAGGGACTGTAGGATTTTATCTGGGTCTTTTCAAGTGGTAGCAATTACCTTATCCAATTAGATCTACTTGTATTATTAAATTGTTTATTTACCAGGCCTTTGGTTGGCCAATGACAGTGTAAATATGATGAGCACATAAACTGCACAGATCTGTGAGCAAACTATTCCAATCACCTCAGCCTGCAGAATAATCTGTGCCTGTCCCATGTAATGGTTTTGGTTCGCCAATTCTAGAATTTCCCAATTTTGAATTTTTTCCAATCAATGCACCACTAAGTGTGGTGGGTTCAGTGCTGGCCAATCACCAGTGTACTCACTTTCTGCTGTGAGATAGGATTAGGAGAAAGGCAAAGCAGGGTCAAAACTTCAAGAAAGCATAAAGAAAGTTTATTAAGAATAACTAAAAGAAAGAAAAAAAAATCAAAACAAAGCTTTCTGAACACTTCTCCTTCCCCCATAACCTTCTCTTTCCCACTGACACTGTAAAGAAANCTGTTCAAGCTTCTCATGGGATCAAAACTACTTCATCATCTGTTGATTTCAGCATGGCATTCCTTGCTCAAATTGAACTTTTCATTTCCCCAACAGTCTCATGTGTTACAGGAAAAAGAGTCCTCTATAACTCAAAAAGAGGCTTTCAGCTCCAAAATCCAGGTATCTCCTCATCACTCCCATATGGGGCTTAACTTCTTCTTCACTGACCTCAATGTCTCATGTCGCTCCTTTACAT
>VXAX01007777.1:20022-48957 GCA_013399835.1 Leptocoma aspasia | reverse complement strand
ACCCCCCCGTGCCACCCCTGGGCTTCCCGGGGGGGGGGGGGGGGGGGGCAGTGGGTCCGGCTGGGCCCCAGGCTTGGGTGGGGGTGGTGTGGAAATCAGCTAGATGTTAACAAGGCTGGCTCCCTTCAGCCCCCGCGGCCCACACACACGCCCCCCCTCTCTCCCTGCCCAGGAATCGGGTGGAGGGGTTGCCAGCAAGCGGCCCAGGGGGGAGGCGACCGGACCCCCAGCAGGGCCTCCGGGCCCGGCCTGGCCGGGAAGGGCCAGGCTGGCTCCCAGATCCTACCTCACCACCGCCCAAAAGGAAAGAGGAAGTTCCCGGGTTTTTCCCCAACTTTAACTTGTGTGTTTCACAGAGGCGTGTCCACCTTCTAGTGGTTCCACCAGCTGTCAGGTACTAAAAAATTTTCACATCACTTCCGTGAAACACTCCCACTCCAGCACACCCACCCATGAGATTCCCGACACCAGGATTTGTGACAGCTGCCAGATGCCCAACTCCAAGGTGTTCCTCTATTACTGAATTTTGAGTACTTCACTTGTAAGGTACAGTATAAACATGAAAGATGCTAAAAAATATGTTCTGTTCTAGTGTTCCTTACTTAAAAATTATAAGTTCCAGATAATAGCCTTTCAAGGTTTCTCCTTGAGCTAGGTCTTATGAGCTCTCAGAGATCCTATTACACCTGAGATAGCCCAGCTACCCCGAATGGCATAAAAATAGCAAGATGGCTTCTGTGGCAGTGTTGGAAACAGAAAAAGGTTTAATAAAAGACAAAATAACAAAGCTCTTTACTGAGAAAAAACGTGCCAGGTGCAAGAGGTCCTTGCCCTGCTAAGACACGCCACAAAAGCAATTATCTCCTTTGTTCTCTTCTTTTTCTACCCAATGACTTAGGCGGGGACCTCTTAGTCTCTGTCCAATTGGACAGCCCCAGGTTTAAGGTGAAGTCCAAAAGGTCCTATAAGGTGTCTTTGCACCAAATTCGGAGAGAAACTTCTAGGCTCTTTGCCTTATTTAGCAGACAGAGAGTATTTGAAAATTCTCTTGTAATTTGGTCACCCCGTCAACAGGGGGCACACTCCTACATCCAGAAAATATAAAAATAACATCAAATCATTTGTCAGGAGTACAAATATAGTACTTTCTACTGCCTGCTCAGAGTATGAGCAGATTAAGCCTGTGCCTGTTCTCCCAGCTAGCTTCTGAGTTAAAGGCAGTTCTTCTGTTGTATTTTTAATTTTTTTTTCCAAAACAATGTATGTATTTTGTGGTGCTTTACATAATGCAGAATAAACTTAGCTAAAAAATTACAGAATGCAGAAGTTTAGTGCTCCAGAGTTGGGAAGTGGGAGCAGAAAAGCTGGTTGTGCCTCTCTTAGTTTGCTTGCCCTGACAGTCTTTTTTTGCCTCCCTGTTTGTTGTCTCATCTGATCTGCCACAGAGAGAGGTCAAACAGGGTGAATCAAACAAGTCAAAGTAATTCAGAAAGCTGGGGGTTTTCTCAGCCACAACATCAATTCTGTGGAATTGCAGCATCACTGTACATTTAGATTGTACATTAATGCTGCCCTCCTTGTATGATAAAATAAGATAGTATTTTTATAACACAGTTAATATAAGGGATACTTTTTTGTTTCTGAAATTTGTTGATTATAATTATGCAACAACAGAGCTAAAATTCAGAATGCAAAGACACAATTTAGCTGTACAAAGAAAAGGTGAGATACTGCAACCTGCCAGAGCACCTGAATTGATTTTTCTGTGCTTCCAGAAGCACTTGCAATAGCCACCTCTGACATCCCCAGAGTGATGCAGGTGGTGGGGAAGAATCACTGCCTTTTCCCACTGTGACAGCCCCTTGGAAAAGCGATGGCCTGGTCTCAGTCTTGTATTCACTAATCCCTGAACCCCATTGAGACAGGAAACCAGGATGTATTTAAGGATCATTTTGCCTCCGTAGAAAATGCACATTGGGGGATAGAACAGCTGTATGGATGGCAGTAATAGTGTTGAAAGAATGACAGATTTTAAGTGATAGGAAGGACAGGAGAGAGGTTTGGTGTTTATAAAAATGGGAATATTTGGGTCTGAACATGCGCAAGGAAAATGCCACAGCTTGCGTGGCACAGGCAGTATCAAAGGAAAGGCTGGAAAAGAGCAGGGCTCAAAGGGAATCCAGCCCTGCTGGGCACAGACAGCCACGGGCATGGCTTTGATTTCATCTTGTAATCTGCTGGCACTGTCCAGAGCTGACAAGGGTGATGGGAGCAAAATTTCAGTCTATTAAATGAAGGTGGGAAGCTTCAGTTCTGTGCAGAAATATAGACTGACTTGATAAAACAGCTGAGTTTAGTTGGAATTACAGGGGGAAAAGTAGACAAACTGAAATTTGGACTGGAGCACCAGAGCCAGCAGCAACTTTATATAATGTCGTTGAGAGAGGTAATGCCCTGAAGTACTAACAAATGCATTTTTACATCTCATCTTGAGAGTCTTACAGATTTTTTTCAGGAAATGTCCTAAAAATCTCAGCCTTGATGTTCAAACTCAGAATTGTTTTCAGCAAACCTATTTCCCTGGTGAGTTGCCCTCTTTTCTTCTGCAGCAAATTTCTTCTACTTGACTCCCAGTTCTGCTCAAAGTGATTTACTAGACAGATTGCATTTTTTTTCCCCTTCTGGAAAGTGTCAGTTTCTGAGCAAGATCAAATAACCTTCTGCACTTCAGTATTGACTAATTTTAATTATTAAAACCCTTCTCCCAGGAAAAACTCTTCATGCTGTTTGCTGAGAAACCAGCAATTTTTAATAGGATTCAGGGACTTCTTGAGGAGATCAGGGAACTCTGGAGACAGAATTCTGAATTTATACTGGGCTCACACTTCTACAACATTTTTTTTAAAGTAGGAAGAACTAGATTTTTTTTCTTTGCATTCTTTCTATTTGTCTCCCTTTAAACTTGAGATAATGGGCTTTGCAAAGGTTAGAGAAACAGGAACACATAATTTGTTATGCAGTAAAACTAAATAATATATATATTTGCATGACTTATAAAGCTAAACACTTACTTTGCATATATATTAAGCTTATTAAAATCAGAAATAAATATTTTATTATTAATCCTTTTAGTGATACGCAGTCCCCCACTGACAGTTTCATATGGAATCCTTTCCTCACAACAGCTTGGCAAATTGATATTGTTAAAGTGTCAATGAAAGAAAATAACAGCTACATTCCTATTTGAATTTCTCACATTTAAGTTCTCATGTTTTCACATCATTGACAAATAATCAGATGTTTTAGCAAGGTAACAGGATAATTACACTGTTGCTCCATAACTCAAAAGCTAAAGACAGCACTACCTGCATTTAAAGTAAAACACAGCTTTGCCTACAGACACCACAAACCAGCCTATCTCACCTCGACAACAAACTGTTTACTGCAGGATAATGAAATTAAATACATGCTTAATGATGTAAGATTGACAAAGTAATAAAGTTATAGAGAGAGTCAACATTATCTTCAATTAGGTGTCTACTTTGGTTGAAGAATTCTTAGCATTACAGTTCAAAGAGCTGGATTTTTATCTGCAGTAATTTTCAGCTCCATTTCATCTGTGCACTAAGAGAAAGAGTTTGGTTTTTTATTTGCTGTGCAAAAGCCATACCAGAGGATACGGTACATAACAAAGAAATTAAATAAGGGAAGAGGTGTCAGGCACAGCACTAGAACTAACTGGAGAAAGTACATCTGGGAGAATTGATGAATAGTAATTGCATGGGGGAAAGACTAAGAGAAAACCCACAAAAGACATTGTTTGTATAAAACCATCATTCCTTGTGCACCGAAGAAAGAACAACATATTTCCATCATCGTGCACAAACAGTCAAATATTGGCATGATTTTATGGGATTGGCATCAATTCAAAGGGAACCAGAGTATTTACCACAGCCCAGCGCTCCAGTCACACTGGGAGCACCCAAACCGGGGACAGCAGGAGCATCATCCACTCTTTGAACCATCCATCCTCCCCATGGTGTCCTGGCAGGGGGAGGTGGCTCCTGTCGGGATGGGAGAGAGGCAGGCACCACTACTGCTCTCTGCCTGCCCTTCTCACTGACCACAGTTATTCAGGCTGGAAAAGACCTCTGAGCCCAACCTTTGGCTGCCCACCACCTTGAGGTGTTCTCATCAAAGGACACGGTGCATTCGTGGGGAGATGGAAGCAGGTTGTACCTTTCACACCCCACTCAGACATTAGTCCCCCATGGAAGCCACAACATCCCCACCCTGTTGGTATTTCAGGAATCTGTAGCTCCCAATGGGAGCTGGTGGCAGCAATAAGTGTTATTTGCATGGCAGTCAGGAACATTCTGAATGCCAGGCCCTTTGCCAGCCAGAGTAAAGAGCTGCTTTCACAGCCCAACTGAGATCAGGCTTTCTGCCAGCAGATAGACTTTACTACATAGACAAAACAAATTTCAAAGGCTTCTATTTGAATCACTGCCCAAAGTCATCTTTTCTAATTGCAGAAAGTCCAACAAACCAAAGATTGGTTCTTCAGGAACTCAGCATTTTAGAGCATGGCATGTTCCCTGATCTTATTTTATTAAGGCAAAATATCTCTTTGGCATTTCAGATATTTCCACTCCAGTATTTCCAGCATTTCAGCTGTATAAATTAACATGTAAATGAATACAGGCTGTGCTGTCTAATAGGGAAAAAAAGCTTTGACTTCTGTTGTCTGATGTAGAAAGTCAGCTGATAAAAAATGCAGATGTGACTTTACAGCTGCCCCTTCCACCACCATCATGTCCATGTCCTGCATTTGTTCAGCAGTGTTTACCACCACCCTGCTTCTTTCACCAAAGCCTTCAGAGGAAGCTAAAGGGCTTATGTTGGAAAGATAACTGGCTTCATTCTGGCTCCGAAGTGTCACTTATCTTCCCAACTGAGTTTAACGCCACGCAAGTCATTCAGAAACAGGATAATTTTATATTTGGTTGCCTTAAGCTGTATTATCTCACATTCTTAGATAATCCCTATCCTCTTGTGTTTTTTTCCTTGCTTGCTATTTCTCAATTTCAAAATTGCCTATTAAATTGCAAACATGAAACTGGCTCTTATGTGATTCATATGAACAGCAAAAGGCACTTGCACTTCCCTTAGCTTTAAAACAAGCTTCCAGGATATTCTTAAACAAAAACGAAAAAAACACACTTATCTTCTGCCTGCAGGGCAGATCTGTGCCAGCTTTCTCTGAATCTTTGACTCTGCAACTCTGACAGGTGTTAGATTTCTCAGAATCATTTCTAAAAAATTTTTTCTAATTTATTATCTCATCTAACACAGCATCAATATCCTAAAGAACCTCTGACAATTTAATAAAACATCATTCCAGAAATGCTTTTGGCTATTTTGATTCAAGCTAGGCTTTCTCAAACTCTTCTGTGTTTGAACTCTCAACTTACATTCAAACAGCAATTTAACCAGCAATTATATCCATTTAAGATTTTTTCCTCTTCTATCAGGTTTTAAAAGTTTTGCTGTTACCATACTTGGAGGTGCTGGAAATCAAGTGGAAATCCCACAGTCTTCTGCCAGAACTATCTGGATTCTGATCTTTCTTTTTGCCTTTTTGGGTGATGTGTCACAAATTGTCATTGTCATGGATCAATGACACAGATTGAACTCCGTAACATGACATTCATTATTGAGATGCTTTCCCCAATACCAGTAATGTTACATCAGAGCCTCTCACAATATTGATACTGGACAAAAATGCAGCTGTTCTCATGTTGGAGTTGATGAGCTGGGCCAAGATGGGAGGGAGATCTGCTTAAAGGCAGAATAGGACTTGAACATAATTTTTTTAAGTCATAGGTGAGCAACCCAGTCACTAAAGGACACTCTTCAGAGAAGAGCATGAGAAAAAAAAATCATAGAATTGTTAGAAAAGATCCTTTAATTCAAACAAGTTCAACTGTTATCCTATAACTTGCCAAGACCACCACTAAACTTCATCCCCAAGTCCCACATCCATGTGGTAATTATGATTTGGGTTTTATGAATCTTCTAGCAGCAAGCCTGCTAAGTTTCATTCCCAAGGGAAACAAGAGAGATTTGGGAAAATACCTCTCTGGGCTGTGTTCTGTTCAAGGACACACATTTCTCCCTCTATCTCCCTCTGGCTGTGTGGTGGGAGGAAGCTGGTCTTACCAGCTTCTCACTTTAGTATCACACGGCCAGAGAAGACGGACAGAGGCATTCTGGCAAGAGAGAAGTATTCTTGCACAGGCAGACAGAGCACTCTTGCAGGCACAGGGCAATTCCTAGTACAAGGCACTGGTGGAAGAAAGCATGTACGAGAATTGCACCAAAAGCTATGTAAGAGCCTGAACTTGGAGCCATCCTAATAAAACTATCTTAAGCCTTCCGATACCTGGAGTCAGAGTCTTTATGCATGAGGGGAAATAACCACGACAGCTGGTAAACCCCTCATGCCAACAACAACATCAGATGGTGTCCAACCTGGGAGAACCAGCAAAACCTCAGATCTCCGAGACAAACAGCTGCTATACATCCACACATCCTTGTGGGATGGTAACTTCACCACTGCCCTGGGCAGCCTCTTCCAGGGCTTGACAGCCCTTTGTGGGGAGAAATCTTTCCTAAAATCCAGTGTAAACCTCCCCTAGCACAACTTGAGATAATTTTCTCTCATCTTGTTGCTTGTTACCTGGGAGAAGAGACCAGCCCTCACCTGGCTACCATATCTTCTCCAATGCACAGTACCAAACACTTGTTAAAATACATCCTCAGTTTTATTCTGTGCTTTCCTCATATACATACATTGCTGGCATCTTAAGAATGTAAAATCCCCTGCTTCATTTTTGGCACAAATAGAAAAATAACATTCTGAATTTACAATACACTTCTATGCTCAAGAGAGCAGGTAAAACTGGTAATTGCCTTATTTCTGCTTCTAGTTTGGGACCCTAACACTAACCTTTACTTGTTAGTTAACATTAAACTTTATTTTTCCTGACTAGATGATGAAATGAGGACAAAAGGGGCAAGATCTAAATTTTCACTAGACCAAATTCTCTTTACTATTTTTTGCTCATCCTTTTATTCATCAGTCTGTGATGTGTCTCTGTCTGCCCTTGCCCATCATGCCCAGCCCCTGAACAGAAATGGAACTACAGATGGTTCTTTGGCAAGGTGGACTGAGAGCTCTGGTGAATTTTGGAGAAGGCTTGAACTGCTAATTCCTCTATCAGTGACCTGTTCTGGCATCCTTTGTATTCAATGTCTCAGGGCAATGCAGTGAACAACAGAAATAGCATCAATCACCACTTCCCCACATTCTTGACATGCAGGAACCATTTTCTGCTGCTTTCTGGGCTCATTGCTAAAGAAACACAGAATTATAGCAGAAATACAGAGCACCATTATGTAACTGAGTCTACCAAATGGAGCATTTATACCGAGTTCATCATCATAGTGTCTGAGCATCTGTTTTATTTAAAATGAGAAAACTATTTAAATGCAGTGTTTAGTCAGAAAATCCTGCACAAATCCAGAAATTATGATAGACTCATCTAATTGTGGTTTTTCCTTCCATTGCCCTTATTCTCTCTTAAGATAAAACTTTTGTACATGATGGATTGGGTCTGTGCCAAATTACACCTTGCAATGAAATGCTGCATCAGCCAAGACATAATCAACACTAAACATTTGAGCCTCAAACTTCAATTTGATCCTCACACAAAGCAAATTGCAGCAAAGTGTCATTTATTTATGTTTACCCAGCTCTTGCTTATCTGCTAACGATGAGTGACAAGAGTGGTTGAGTGGCAGGTCAGCTAAAAATACACATGTTTGGAGCAATCGGCTCAGCAATGTCTCCCCTATCAAAAACCCTCCCCGACTCACTCAGCAACCAGCAGCCAAGGAACTCCTCTGTACCTCTGGGGCTCAATCTGGATTTTTCTTTCCTTGCATTTTCTGCTGTGTGGAAGAGAGTACAAATGGTTGTGACACTTGCAACAATTCCTGCAGCATTTGGATGTCAGGAATCCCTCACCACTCACTTTTACTTTTTCAGCCTATTTACTTAATTTTTTTTTTGTTGTTGGCACAAAGGTGAAAGTCCTGAGAGCAAATTCTGAGATATGCACAGACAATCTGGTCGCTTCGGACAATAATTTGTACTTTTTACTGTAGTACTGGGGATGCTTAAGAGAAATGTCAAGTTTTAAATATTATCTAAACTAGTCTTGTTTCCTACTTGCACATAAATTAAAGTAAGACTCAGGAAAGAAATCAGAGTATATATAAATATTAAGGAGAAAGACTTAATAATCTACATTTCATTCAGGTAATTTTTTTTTATATTTTCTAGCTGCAGTGGTTGCATATAAACAAGGAATAAGGCTCTGTTAGAGCCTCATCAGTGTAACATACCAGGTCAGCAGCCCAAATGGCATCTAGAAATAACTAGAGAAAACTACTTAAACCCTGAAGCAGGTTATGGCAGAGCCTTTTATATATTTATTATATGTTCAGTTTTAGGAGCCATAATACATGCTGAAAATAACACCCCGTGTTAACATGCTACTAAGGAACACTGGCTAAGACTCCTTGTTGAACACCCTTTATTGCAAGTTAGTTCTTGTTACCAACTGCTCTAATGAAACAGTTAACCACCATTTGTAGCTTCAGTGCTAATTCCAAGCATGCCATTATTTATAAGGTAGATTTTGCAGCCAAGAGTAGTTAACCCAACTGCATTTCCACTTCACTGCACGATTATTGCATTTCTCTATACAGCTGTCTGCTCAGAAGCAGAAGAAAAATGAGTTCCTTCCATACATTCTTAGTCTTATTCTTTTAAGTAAAAAAGAATTCTAATATTGTATATTTATCTAGGATACAATTGCTGGCATATAGCTATAAATGTGGATGACAAGCCTTTCTGTTAAACCAGTTGTTTCTATAAATTTCTTTTAAATCACAAAATAACTGTCAAAATCAGTAAAAACGCAAAACAAAGCACAAACCACATTTGTCAGCAACAGCCTAAATAACCTCAGTTTTAATAAAGAGAACATCAAAAAGAGTCAAGAGATAAAAAAATATTTCAAGCAACAGGTTTTTTGCATTTCTCCTTAGTTTGATATAGCAAAGTTAATCTTTTTAACAGATTTTAATCTTAAAACTGCAGTAGTTTCCTAAAATGCAAAGTAAACTGCTGGAACTACAGGTGATCATGTACAATTCATGCTACCAATTTATTAACAAAGCAAGAGCACTGCACTGCTGTGGGCTTATATATAAAGAATAAAAGGTAAATCCGTGGATTAATTAATCAGGGTGTGGGTAAAACCACCTAGTCAAACACTAACATTTCATGGTTGAGTACCCTGGGCATGCAAAGATGGGTTTGTTCTTCAAAGATAAGAAAATTCCCCTGTATCACTGCCAGGGATTAGTCCAGGAAAACAAAACAGATCAGGACCACAGGTTCTGAGGAGCTGGTCCATGTTCTTCCAGCTGGTGCAATGCCATTCCACAAAGCAGGAGGTACATTTCATTTAATTTTGGACAATTTTAAAAACAGTTTTGTCAGTCACACAAATTGCACTGATCTCATACCTGTTCATACCCACAAAATTAGTGCCATAAATAACTCTTGGGTGATGCAACATTGCTACTCTTTCCAAAGGGTTTTGCAAGACCTGTAAGAGCAATTATATTTTAACAGTGGAATAACTGTGGTTATTAATAGCTTTTAGCTCAGTAAAATTATTTTCCTCTCTGGGCACCCACTGTGCAGAAACTTTTCTTTTGCTGTTTTTATTAACTTTGGATAAACAAAAATGCATAATTATTTTCCTTAAAGATATCTTAGACACTTTGTACATGAACTCTAAATCAAAACAAACATTTAACCTGTCTTCTTGAGCAATTTCATTTGCTTTTTTTCCCTGCTGTGCTGGAAACATACTTTGTGCTTGCTCTCAAAGAGGTACATGAACAGTTTCTCAGGTAGTGCAGCATAATATAAATATTATGGTTACAGATGAGCTGTTCCCTGCTGCCATTTACTTCATGCTTTACCACCCTCGTCATCTACAAATCAAAAATGTTTATAACTCTTCAAGTGAGAATAAAGGGTATTCTATTATTCCCAAGAGGACTGTGGAATGTGTGTGAAGTACTGCAATATTCTAAATTCCCTCAGTTTCCTATTGCTCCATTTTTGGTTGCAGTGGAACATGGACAGTCTTGAGAGGCTAAAAAGCTCTGTTTCTGATTCTGGTCTTGGTCCAATGCACATTCTTGGGTGATGGAACAAGACCGCATTCTGGCTTTTCATCAGCTAAAAGAGAGTAATTAATCTTAACTCTCTTCTTTTTCTTGCAAAATAGATCTTCTGTGGATGGAGGAAAACAAAGAGGTATCACTTGTTCTGTGGCAAATTAATCTTAAAGGGGGAATCTTCCTAAGAAAATCAATAGTTAAAACAAGATTCGGTATTGCCTTTGAACCCTGAAACCCAAACTAAACTCAAAGGGTGCTTTCAGCATTGCAAATCTGCTCTTGTTGTGATATGCTTTTAATACAGTGTCATGACTTGAAAAGTGAGATTTCCATGAGAGCAATTTTACTTTTGTGACTTCACCTTCATAGAAGACTCCAGTAATATTTTGTACAGACCAAATGTTTACAGGATTTCAGGCAACCTAAAGAAATTGTTCTCAGAGGAAATTTAATAGGGAATTATGTTTTTTTTATTCTGTTGTATTCTATGTTTAAGACATTCATTTGAATCTTTCTAAATTAGCCTTTTCCATGTGAGAAATTTTGAAAATGATATCTCCTTAGATGGTCAACCTTTTCCTACCATGGAACCATGGAAACAGCTTTAAAATTAATTTGGGTGCAGGGAAGAAGGATTCAACTCCAACACAGAGAAAGTGACAGGTTTGAGAAGAAAAAAAAAGGTTTCTCTTCATTAGGCACTGAGACCTTTGTTTGGGACAAATATCCTGTATGAGGTTGTATATACTTGAGGGGTTTTATTTCCCTAAGTGCCATCAATCAAAACAAGAGTTTGATATTTGTCTTGGTTTGAAAAGACAGGAGTGCATGAAGGAAGGCAGGAGCCTCCCGTGAAGTGGAAAAGGTAAACCCCCTCCCTCCGAATTACCACAATTTTGAAATTAAAAGGCTCTCAGGCAAAGATATGGGAATAGGAATAACAATTCTTTACTAGGAAAAACTGAAAAAATACAAATGTAATTAGTACAAACAAAACAACTGATAGAGTCAGAAACCTGACACCCTGAGGAGTCAGGGTGTTGGTAATAGTCCAGTTGAATGGTGGCTGCTCCTCCTGGAGTGGCAGATGAAGTTCTGCTGAAGCAGTGATCCTGTACAAGGGTGTAGGTTTCTCTGAAAGTCTGGTGATAGAGTAGATGGGCCTGGTCTTCTTCTGGGAATCCAGTGGAGAAGAAGCTGCTCCTCTGGGAATCCAGCAGGGAAGAGGCTACTCTGGTGTCCAAAAAAATGCTGATTTTATGCAGATAAGGATAATTGGCTCCTCCCCCTGGGTGGAGCATCTCACAATGGGATGATGTCATTTTATCAGTCATGCAGTGAGGTTCAATGGCCCATTGACAGAAGATATCTCCCAGGAGGGAGAGATTGTTTTTTGGAAGAGATAAGAAAACTGCCTAATTAACAGAAGATACCTGCCCCACCTTTAACAGATGGCAAATAGAATACATGCTTATCTTACAATCCAGGACAATACTGATTTAGGGTTTCCATGGGTGGAAGGAGAATTTGTCCCTTGCTTTTAGCCATTCCTGCACTTGACATTTTGGTTTGTTATATAAAATGAGTTTATCTAATTCATTGTTATTCTGGGACTTCGTACAGAAGGAGGTCGAGTCTAAAGCAGATTTCATCACTTATTTCCTTGATAATTCACAAGTTAGTTTGGCTGCCAGGATTAAGAGTTGTATATAAAAAGACAAATATGTGACTAAGCCTAAAAATTTCAGTGAGTGCACGGTCCCCAGAACAGTGATGTAATCAAAGTCCAGTAGTACCACAAAGCGATGACTAATGAGCATTATAACCTCTGTGTGCTGTAGGATACCTTCAGTTGTCCTGCTTTCTGGCTGCCGGAATTTGGTAAAGGACTCCATTGGCTCCTTTGACATTTTTTAGATAGTTCCCAATTGAAACAGGACAAAAGTAATTGAAATTAACACATCATAGCAGTACTTTTGGCTCTCACCTTATTTTTTTGGTCTGTGAACTGCTGGCTGTAAATAGCAAAGCTACGCACCAAAAATCTTCTGATCTTAACCAATACAAATTTTCTTTTTCAGAGTTTCCACTGCCCCTTTTTACATCAATGTCCAAGCATTAAAACAATATCACAAAGGGATTTGGAGGGTAGTGAGAAGACAATGCTTGAGGGACTTTCATATAAAGCTTATAAGATTTACTTAAAAGAAGAATACATCTTGCAGTCAGGGCAGAATGTGGGAAGTAGAACTGTTTGAACATATCATTTATTTCTTACCTTATCTTGGACTGAGATAATAATGGTGTAGGTTACGCATAACTTGGGATACTGCTATAATCAGATCAGCACATGGATTGCTGGGCTTATACCTTTGGGTAGCAAAGTGAGGTTTAGTCTATTTAACTTGATTGTGCACTGCAGATCCTGTAGGGACATCATTCCTGCAGAAAAATCCTCACAATTGCATTTCAGTACTGAATAACCAGGCCTCACATTCATCCAAAAGACAATTTCACCAATACAGGGATTAAACCCTGTTTCAGTGAGGTTTAGGGGTTGTTTTTTTTTCCCTGGACAGCACATTATAATGAAATTTCTTTACTGGCAGTCTTGGACCATTTGTACAGTTACAAAGATTACCAAATATAAACCAAGTTAATACTGATCTTGTTAACAGCATGTAAGTCCAGAAATTTCTCTGGACAGCCTTTAGAAGTATCAGCACATGAAAGACAGACCTGATTTTTAAATGTGAACATCAGGCTGCTGCAATTCTGACAATGCTAGAACAAAAACCTTCCTTTTCTAATTGACATCTGAAAACTAAGAAAGATATTTAGGCTAAATAAAGCTGACTAGCCTTTCATCTGTTCAGAAGTACTTAACTGCCACCAGAGTTCATTAAATTTGTTCATATTTAAAAAAAAAAAAAGCTTGCAATGTAAATTTTAACAGTGTCTGGTGATCCCTGACAAATCAAATATCAAGGTTCTGGGTAAGACATTTACATAGGTAGTGAGAGAAGGGAATTGTGCCTTTGTAATTTAAAAGTTCCAGCAAATCATAAAACTAAAAAGCAGAAGGAAAGCTGCAGGGGCTAAGGAGAACCTGGTTAACAATAATACAGTAAGTGCTTAACTGTAGGAGCCTCTGTAACCAAGTTTGCAGAATCTGGGGCAAATTAATATCAGTATTTTGAACTCTGCGAGCAGTGGTTTTCACAGTTCAAAACTCATATCCCATATGTTTCCTCAAATATTTCAGCCCCTGATTCCTCTGTGCTTGGCTTGAGGTTGCAGAGTACAGATTACTTAGTGCCCATGGCAAGTGTTGCTGGAACAGGGAAGTGATGTCAGCTCCTGCAGTGCAATCTGTGACTGGATGTGAGTGAATTCAGTGATTGGCAATTCAGAGGAAAACACACTGATGCTGTACCAGTTGGTGTTGCTATGAACATATTATAAGTTTCTCTGTGTGTAAGCTTCTGATCTATTTTCCCATGGGAGAACATCCTTTTGCTGTTCTTTTACTCTGTATAAGCTTTCTGTAAACAAGATACTTGGTGTTCTTCAAGGACATTTTACAATTCCTCGGCTCTCCTCCTTGAGAGTGGGAGAAAGAGCTGAAAGACTGTAATCTTTCTGATATTGTAGGCATTCAAGACATTCCCTGGACGAAGCAGAAGCAGGAGCATGGAGAATGCTCTCTGCTGAGCAGATATAGAAAAATACTAGAATTATGGAGTCATTTTAATAAATCATATTAGCGTTCTGATATTGTCGTCAAGAGTCTTTTCTCCAATGCATGGACCATGACGATAAGTTGGAGCCAGATGGTGACTGAAATTATTAAAATTATATGTGCTGCAAACACCTGAAAAATTACCCTGCTACAAAGTACCCAAAGCAGAGATGGGATCCCAATATAAACCAAGCAGTGTGTGGGGAGTATTTGCAAACACTATATGGGATGATTTGCCACTGGTTAATTGTAATCCTTCCCTTCACCCTTTTCTAGGTTCAACTGATCCACTATAACCATGAGCTGTACACAAACATCACAGAAGCTGCAAAGAGTCCTAATGGGCTGGTGGTAGTTTCCATATTTATGAAAGTAAGTATTCCGTACTACAGATTCCTAATATATGGACAGCAAACTTTTCCCTGAACTGTAAGTGTAGGAGTTAGACTCCTTGTTATGCTACAGCAATGTGCAGAGGCTCTGATCTGGAATCCAGAGACATCTTCATCCTGAACTGAGCACACAATCTCTGCTCCAAAGCTTTTACAATATAAGGAAAATTAAAAGGGATAAGGGAGGCGGGGAAAAAACTCCCTGACATCATAAATATCACTTATAACACTTTAATCATTATAGCAGAAGTCACTAGCTTTGCAGATTTAGTGTTTATTTAGTGTTTCTTCATGAAATGTTATTCATTCAAATCACTTCTAGTAGGCTGAGACCCTGGGAAAGAGGGCATGTCATGTTGATGTGTCAAAGCTAGCAAAATCAGTTTTTCTCAGTGTTATTTAAAACATCTTAAAACTATCAAAACTGAAAGAACATTAAAAGTAGAACTTCTAATATCTTGCATTTCACAGAACCACAAAGGCGTGAATATTTTGTCTCCATCCTGTTGCATTCAAGGTACATAGTTAAGTCTATAATTTATAGTGATCTAACACTGAACTCAAGACTTCATGGTTTTTCCAAACCTCTTTAATTGCATTGGAAAAACCTTTTCTCTCATTTTATATAAAAAATGTCTTTCTCCCCTTCAAATGTTGTTAATATTCTGTCATTATGTATCTCTGTTTCATCAGTCTAAAAAAGTGTGTATTTCTGAGTAATGTGAAGTTCACCTCATCACACCTCAGATATGGGATATCTATTAGTTCCCCTTAGTACTCTAATCCCATTTCATAGAGGTCCTAACAAAGCGTTAACCTCAGAATTAAAAGTATGCATTTCACAGAGCATACTGAATAATTAGATATAAAAGGCCAATTTTCACACAGGTCTAATATTTAAGAAAGATATTTAGGCTACCTTTTTTTTTTTAATCCAAAATGACCCAACAATCTGACCTGCATTCATGAAAAAGGGAAAAATTAAAAAAACAGAAGGAATCTCATCAATATTTAGAAGTACCTGCAGGGAGGTGTCAGAGGATGGACCAGACTCTGCTCAGGGCTGCAGAGCAACAGCAAAGATGCAACAAAGGGGCAGAATCTGACACATGGAAAGTTCCACCTGAACATGAAGTGTTACCTTATATGTTACTAGAGGAAGAGAGCTTTAATTTGCAATTCAAATAGCCTGCTGCAAGGAAATAGTATTTATCAATAAATAAAATAATAGAATACTAATGAAAATCCTGCCTAATATATCAGTGACCTGCAAATTTCATCGAAGCTGTTGGAGAAGAAACCTGTGCTCATGCTTTTATTCAGGCATTAATTTCTGTTTGCCTTGTTCCTTGTGTTTTATTTATTTTACCAACTTTCTATCAAGCTTCATTAGAAAAACAAGTAATTATTTCCTTCTCCCACAACAATGATAAAAAGGCAGAACCCAATTGGAGGAGTATCAGAGAGTAAGTGTGTGTGTGTACACACGTGGAAGAGCTACAGTTCTGGCAGGGAAATGTTTCTGGGAAAATTTTGACATTGTGCATTTTCTCTTCTGTAGGTATCTGAATCATCAAATCCATTTCTAAATCGTATGCTTAACAGAGACACCATAACAAGAATAACATATAAGAGTAAGTTTCTTTTAATTTCCTCTGGTAACAGCTGTGTTATTTCAGTATCAAATAACACATTTAGTGATCCTGAAACAAGAGGCACCTCATTATGGGCAGAAATTCCAGATTTGCATTGCCAGCAACTCTGCATGATAAATCAGGAATGTGAAAAAGCTCATTAGGTCATCACTTTATCAAATGAATTTTGAGCTTCACAGTTTGTTTTATGTCTGAAGGTGCAACAACAGATTAGTGAAGTTATATTTGACACATACATATACTGTGTTCACACAGAATGCTCAGGACAACCTGCCTACTGTTAGCAGTAAAAGGGACATGTGGAGCAGCCTGAATTATATCAGATCTGGTTATGTCAAGATGCTGCACCATTAACTGGATTTAGTATTCATCAGTGTTTCCTTTTTGTACAGAAAAGTTACAACATTCCTATTCAACTATTGCTGCATTTAACAGATACACAAAGAGGTCATTAACATAGGTTGTATATTTGTTGTATTCACATTTCAAAAGCCTTTAACTGATGATCCTCAATAATTCCATGTTCGTATATTGACCTTGTGGAAAACTGGAGCTTAATTAAGGTATTTTAGCGAAAATAATTAAAAATATATATAACAAATTAAACTTCTCCTGAAAACCTCGTTTCCTTTGTCAAATATTCTAAGCTGTCAAATATTCTAAGCTGTTAAGTACACAGCAAACAGATAACACAAATCGTTCCTTGTCGTCTCCTGCAACACACATACCTTTCACGCCACTGACGTTCCTCTGCTTTTTCCTGACAGTTAACAAATCTTGTTACATCTTTAGTGCAATAAAACGCTTCTGTGATAATAAAACTCAGTTCTCTACAATACCTATGGAAAGGAAGGCAACAGAGGGTTCTCCTCAGAATGTTTTTTCCAGATTGTTCTATCAGTATCAAATGTCATCTTCTGTGCATGGAGGAAGCAGATCAGTCCCATTTTTAAACTGCTTGTCCTGATTCCTTGCAAAAACACAGCAAGGCTGTTCTGCAAGAGCTTCTTGCCTACCAGTGCTGCTGCAGCGTCCTGGAAACAGGGAATTATTGTTAAGGCTGTGTGTGCATTTTCCAGCTCTTTCACCCACAAATTCCATATTCCCAGCTTCTGTCTAAGAACCAGCCAGATGTTATCCCACGGGGCCACACCCTCCCAATACCAAATATTTCATTTGTATGCTGCATTTACAATGGGAACTCCTCCTCTCTGGAGCTGTCAGCATCCCACAACCTCCCATTGCTTGTTTTGTCTCCTTACAACAAAAACAGAATTCCGATCACACCTAATTTGGGTTTGTTAAATGAAATTTTGCATGAAGATGAACACATAAAACACAGGCTGGAAAAGCAGTGATTAACAAAATTGCTTTAATTTTTAACCACTGTTTTCGCTAAGTTTATCTGTTAAAATTAAACCACTAGTAGACACAATGCACATAATATTCCACAGGGCATTCAGTTACTTACTGTAGTAACAAGTATTGACTGGGAATTTTTAGTGTAAATTGGGAACATGAAAGTGTTATTGAAAGTAATTTTGCAGTTGTCTTGCATGATGGATTATAGCATCATTGCTGAAAACTAATTTTACCTCTTACACTGCAAGGATTTCTAGTGTGTCTTTAGCAGCTGGAGTTTTTCAGCTTCTGCTTTAGGGCTCCACTCCTGAAGACAATAGCACAGTGCTGACAAAATGCCCAGGCCCCATGTGCTCAAGAGGAGCATGGAAGGAATGATAAAAGGAGCACTGGTTCAGAGTCAGGACAATTCATAACACAAATAAAAGATTTTGGTGGATTTTTTTTTTTAAAGAACAGCAACAAAATTAAGTGCTGTCTCTCCTGCTACATGAAATTTCCATAGGCAAAGAGCACTAAAAAGGAAATTTCTACTCCTAGATATTAATAGCTACAGTGAAGTAAAGTGGACTCCAAGGAATTTTTAAGGAGATTTTAAATGGTTTTTTAAATTCTGTTATTGCAGCCTAAAGAATCTACTGTGAGCAAGCTGAAACAAGGGGTTTTTTGAGCAGTCTTTAGTCAGAAGATGTGTGGATATCTCAAAAGAAAACTGCTTTATTATTCCTCATTAAGTGTGCCATTTGAAGGGATAAGTTAGTTTTCTTTCAAAACAGTTATGCTACATGAGATTTCATCCAGTGTTTGCTTAACATCAGGGAAAATAGTAACTTTTTAGATTCCCAAAATTCCACAGAAAAATTTGGTCTTGTCATTGTCTGGTAAGGAGAGAAACTGAGGATCTCTACATTCCTTACCCTGTACATGTAACCTAGATCCTTTTCTGGATTATCATGATATGAACTTTAAAATCAAATGTACCTTTCTTCACTCAATAAACACTACATTCCCTATAAAAAGCATCATTATAAAGAGAACATACACAGATTTTGCTGTGAAAGCCAACCCCACACATCTATTACAAGCCTAGGGATAAAACGATTTCCATCATTCCCTAGTTAAATTGTCAGTCAAGGCCTTTATGTAAATGAATGTGAAATCTAATGAAATCTAATTTGTAGAGAGAAAAATTCCTGGGTTTGGAAATCACCCTAAGGCAGCAGCAGATCAAGACAAACAGATCATGGGCTGCAGACCTGAACAATGCAGAGGATCCAGGAAAGGTTGGATGGGTTTATTAAAGGAAGTTTGTCACCAGCAAGAGATCATACGTGGTGATTTTGAGCATTTTGAATGTGTTTGCAGTAAATATAAGCAAGACTTTGAAGTGTTGCAGTCTGGTATTTATACCAACCCACCAGGTCTGCTTCAGCTCCGGAATGAGAAACCCTTACCAAGATGTGGGGAAAGGGCAGACCTGTTCATACATATACAGGCATTGATAAGTCCTGAGTTTTCTTGAACAAACTCTTACTTCATTCACCTCTATCTTCAACTTTTCCTGAAGTGATATTTCCTCCAATTTTTCATATCAATATCCCTCATCTGTATTAATCTTCAGTTAGTTTTCCATCTCCTAGTAAACATTTCAGGGCAAATTCTACCTGGTTGAAATAATTTTAGCCCAGCTGAAGCCAGTATGGGATGTGAGAAAGCAGATTTGGTCCTTAGGGATCTCTTCTGCCTGACTCTGTGCCACTTGGTGTTAAACACACCACTCTCCATGGCTCATAAATAATGAACAGGATGTTCATGTGGGAAAGGGAAAAGTGTGTGATGACTCATTGAAAACAGGCACTGGTATGAAAAAAATCCATCAGTTCTCTTCTGATACAATTCTAGCAAAATTATCAGTGCACTGCAAATAATGATTTTAATGACTAGGACACAGGTGTATTCAGTCATCTCTACTTGTTCAAATATAACTGCATTTTGACTGTGTTTCCATGCTTCTGTCTGGAAGATTTGGGTTAAGAAAGAGGCTGTCACAGGCCATGTCAGTGAAGCCTGGGCATATTAAAACAGGGGACAGTCAGCCACCTCCCAGACACTAATGGCACTTTCCCTTCTGCTTGAGGATTCAGCCAGCCATCCAGCACAGCAATCACGCTGGCTCAAGCTGCAGGGACAGGGCAGAGGGCGCTTTTTCTGACAAACATGAGAGGACCTGCCAAGATTTTATTTTGTAAAATAACAAACACATTTAAAATATGAAATAACAGTAAGGCCCTGGTCAATGAGGCAGAAACATTACACTCTCACCTTGGCACTTTAACTGATAATGTAGCTGCCAATATTGTTGCCCCAAAACCATATACCATGTTTACTGTGCTGTGTTAAAATAAAAAATGTCATCTTTTCTCTGCCTGTGTTCTTTGATTTTCTGTTGCCCAAGACAATAATCTGCAGCCTTTTTTTCCATTAGATTGTACAAGACAAGTCTTTTACTCATCTAAGTTATGTCCTTCAGCTACAATATGTTAAATTCAAGTTAAATTATGCCTTTCTTTTTTAGCTCTTACACACTTCCTTGATCATTTGGATTTCTCTACAAATCAAGGTCAGCTCATGTTGAGCATTGAAAGAGGGAAGACACCTGAGTGTGCACTTTTCCTTGCCTGCATTTTAATATTCCCTCTGCAAATGAACCAAATTGGAGACACCACACAAAGTGAAAGGGTTCGAACAGATCTCACAATGTTAAAATCATAACCACCCCAGCTTTCTCGGAGATACACACAAGCAGCAGTGTATCAGTAATAAAATATGTTTATCCTTGAGTGGATGAACTCCTACAGCCTAAGATTTGGCAAGAAAATCTGAGTTTTAGCTTTGACAGCACTGCCAAAAGTACTGTAGGGTCACCATTATCCAAGAGAAATAGTGCAGGTAGTACAGAAAACACTGAGGAACTCTGATGAATTCTGAAAGATATAACCATATCTCATTATATTTTAGTATGTATCCACAGAATAAATTCTGTTGCAGAGGAATACACCTCATTAATTCCCAGGGAGCCTTACAATAAAGGCAGGGACCCTGGTACTGCTTCCCAGCAAGCCTTCCACCTAGAGTTTAGCTTTCTGAGGGAGCTGGCACTGCACCCATGCCACTGTGCACATGAAAGGCCAGGAGGCTTCATGGAGCAGCTTTATCATCATGCATTAACTGCAACTTCCTCTTGTGCCAGAAGGGCAATTAAGTTTTAAATCTCTTGACCTTCCTGAGGCTTTGTTGATGTGACCCCAAATTATTAATTATTAATGACCCCAAAAGATTGAAAGTCAGCATTCTCCAAAGGCTTCTGCATCTCTATCAATAACTGCAACTTCAAGAACCTTTTGACTCCAGTCCCTAAATGTGATTCAGAGTTGCCGTGTGCGTGCCTGTGCTCAGGTCTCAGTGTGTGAATGGGAATCTCAGTGCAGATCCACCCAGCAGAGTCAGGGATGTTACTTATGTTACTTGTTCTTGTCTAAACTGCTGGAGCATCCAGAAATGTGCATCTGTTAAACTTCATTCTTTGGTAAAACTGAACATCATGTCATCATGTTGTGGAATTATGAGACATGAAAAGGGTGGTGGTGTCTATTTTGTTTGGGTTTTTTTTTTTGTTGTTGTTTGTTTTGTGACGCTGCTGTTTTACCTGAGTTGTTTTTCTCCTTTGTTCTCCAGATGATGCATACTTACTACAGGGGCTTAATATTGAGGAACTTTATCCAGAGACATCTAGTTTCATTACATATGATGGGTCAATGACAATTCCACCCTGCTATGAAACAGCAAGCTGGATAATAATGAACAAACCTGTCTACATAACAAGGATGCAGGTAAAGCAATTTACAAATTACTCAATCTAGGATAGGTACAAAATATTATTTTAAACATAATATTTATAGCTTTACATTAGATTCAACCCTTGTGCTGTAGGGACCTCTGCATGCAATTTATATAGTTTGCAAAAGCATTGAAGAGGTTTTTTGTCAAAATAAAAATATTAACTGTTAAGAGCTCCATCAGTATCTACACACATAAACTTTGAGGGGGGCCCTATTTTCTATGAGGGTTTGAACCAAATGAGCAGTCTCTTCACAACTGCATCATTCTATGATGCTGTGAACAGTTACTTGGGGACTCTAAAACAAGTACAGCAGTGTTGTACAAACATAACGGAGGTTATTAAGGATAAGAGAGGCCATTCCTAGGTCTGAATAAACACATGTCGATAGCACATTAATGTGACAGAGGTACAGTATCTGGAGCCTTCTGGAAATAAAATCAGCTGATGCTTTCTGGTATAGAATAAAATTACAGAATACACACCATAAATACCTTTGGAAAAAATCAGATTGATGTATTGAAGCCCCTATTAGAGAGAAGCAGGAGAAGTTATGCAAGAGAAAACACAACTTCACATCCAAAAGGAAGCTGTTGAGGAAAACACATTGGTGGAAAAATCTCAAAAACTACATTTCTGTACAACTTGCTTACAATCCAATGCCTGTAATCCAAAACCAGCAAATTTAACAACAATTGGCCTCTTCTCCAGAGTTTCCATCAGTGAGTTGCCTACAGAGCTGTGAGCTGAACTAAAACCTCCTCTCTTGCCTACTGGAACACCAAGAAATACTTGAACCACCATCTGCCTGCCCCAAGCAGGCAGTAGAAGAAATATGGCCTGAGAAATGAAATGAGGAACAAGAAAACAACCCTAAATATCACTTTGGGATTTAAAATCATATTAACATTGTAAATAAGATGACCTTTAAAAGCCTGAGATGTTCTATTTTTGTGATATTCCTTCTGTCCAGTTTAGTTTGGAGGCAGAGAAAGCACTTTGTTTCTTTTCTAAGTGGGTGATTTGGGAGAATGACACAACTGAGCAGAGGCAAAAATGCTCGATATTGTGAACTTTTCAAACACAGGACCGGAATATTTTCCTACAAGCAACATTTTTAGGTCCAACATTAATGTGCAAAATAAGGATTAGAATATTTCTAGTCTGTGCTGCTACCTATGGGTTATAACCTCATGATACTTGCTCTTTGTCATGCTTTAATGGTTAATCACATCCTCCATTAATACTTTGTTATATCCTCCATTATTAATGCTGAAAATGGATTTTGTGGAATACTGACTAATTATGTTGTGTACTCAGACCGAAAAAGGAATGCCCAACTCAAGTTTTCCCTAGAAGCTGTTAAAGACTTCCAATACATAATACCCAGCTACTGGATTTCCCCATTAAATGCCATAAACAAATCTCTTAAATTGTACACTGGCGTGGAAGATATTTTGGTTTTATATCTTTAAACCAAAATATTGAGGATTTCTGGTTTGTAACTTGAAACTTTTTTCCCTCTCTGATTTTAGTTGACTTGAATCAATTAAGAGTTGCATAGTCACCATAACAGCCATTTCTGCCAACCAGTGCTGGATGCACAGGATGATTCAGTATTTCCCTCTGTGCTGTGAAACCATCTCAGAAGGCCGGAGTCTGCTGTAGGAACACTCACAGTCATAGCATAGACAGTATCATGACAGACCTGTCAGCAAAAAGAGGCTCTCACATCTTAACATCACTAATTTCACAACTTCAGCAGCATCGTGGTCAGTTTTCCTTCCAATCCAGTCTGCCCTTACCTGGTTCTTGAATAACACCAACCACAGCTGTGGCTTCTCAATTGAAAGCTACACTGATAGCTACAAAATTCAGGAAATTAGCTCTTGTCATTCATCAAGTCCATTTGCTCTGTACCAGCTGCTGCCTTCCAGCACTGTGGATTCCATTACTTTTGGGCTCACCCAAGGACACCTCAATACTATTTTCATTCACTCCTCATAAAACTGGTTACTCTCATTTAAAATGGGGCTCAGAAACAGAGGAACACACAACAAATGGTTTTAAGTTAAATCTGACTACAAACTGTCAGAGTTAAATTCTGTTTTACTGAAATTGTTTCACTGAAATTCTGTTTTACTTCCATTTATTAACTAATATATTTAATAGTGTTGTATGTTGTTTACTTACAGCAAAGACCAGTACTAAAAACCCCTTGTTTTGTCTTTATAGATGCATTCTTTACGACTGCTAAGTCAGAATCAGCCATCACAGATATTTCTGAGCATGAGCGACAATTTCAGACCAGTCCAGCCTCTCAACAATCGATGTATCCGAACCAATATCAACTTTAGTTTACAGGGAAAAGATTGTCCAAACAATAGAGCACAGAAACTACAGTATAGAGGTACGTTCCACCTTCAGAATAAACCTTTCTATGCTTTCACTGAGCTCCTTTCTTTGAGAAATCCAAGGGCATAACAAATAAAAACACATAAAACTCCAGATCTGGGGGAATAACTGCGTCAGTCAAATGCCACACACTTGAAATAGATGAGTAAATGTGCAGGAAAAGCATGTCAAAAAAACAGCCTGGGACATTGAATATGTTTTTTAGAAGTAAATAGGACAAGCCCTTGGTGTTCTAGCCTCATTTTAAAGTCTTCTCACCTTAAAAAGTGCATTTTGCTCTGGTTTACTCGCCCACAAAGGGGGATGAGCTAGTCTTGATGACAACTGATCTCAAGCAAAATTAATAATTGATAAGACTTAATTTTACTTTCGAGGTGCACCACCATAACAAACACCTAAATTGCTAAGTGTTTTGTCAAGCTGTGGATATAAACAATGAAGCAGCTCAGTCACCTGCAGCTAGAGTCTTACACTGCCACAGCTATGGCTCACAACTGAGCCTGAAGGAGTAGCACTAAAGGAAAAGAAAGGACATTTTCAGCAGCAAGGAAGATGACTGTGTTACAATAAGAAACAGTCATTCAGACTTAATTCTTTTCTAGGAGGAAACTGAACCTCCTGGCTTTTTAAAGACATTCTGTCTGAGTGCCTAATACAGTGTTAAATCAATTTGATTCACAGTGTTAAGCCAGTTTCGTATTTGGAGTTTATTGAAGCATAATTGTTTTTGTTTGTTTCTCTTCCAGTAAATGAATGGCTCCTTAAATGAGACAGAGCAGGCAGAACCCAAATCCTCAGTGGAATGCTCCTTCTGGGAATTGACATTATCTACAATGCACCCAACCTCCCTCTCTGGGCTCACATGCACCATGTGCTATGGGAAAAGAGCTGCCATGCTGGAAAACTCCTCAACATTCATTCATGTGATTGGTGACCATTTAAAAACAAAACAAAACAAAATAAACCAAACCAAAATATTACAGTAAACGTGATTGCAATTTTCCTGAACTAATTTGTGGTCACAAAAAAGACTTTTCAGCCTTTGTACATATGAAATTCTTCCTCTTCTGACCCTCTCTCCCTCAATTAAAAAAAAAAAAAGAAAAATGGTGGCTCAGTACAGCATCAAAGTGGAGATGTGTTCTGTGTGCCAAGTAATCCTTGGAAATCTCTCATTATTTCACTATCATTAATGGATACTGACAAGACAGAACTGTAATACAAGACTACTGTAAAGGAAACTTATTTCTAGGTATGATCTTTCTGTTAATTTAATTTTAAAAGGAACAGGCTTTGAGAGATAAGTATTGTAAATATATCACTGCAGAATATAAAGGAAATTGAAATATTTCCCTCTGTCACATATCTGTAGTAGGATTTGGCAAAACCAGACTATATCCATTTTCTGTTTCTTGTTTTACAACAGATCATATGTTGTGTTGGTTACTATTAACAGCTCAATAAATGTGTTTAACAAATTAATTTAGTGAAGATGCTTTGATTTCTTTTTTCTCTTCTGAAATAACAATCCTCTACTACTTGTGGATGTATTATTTGTGTTTTTCTTTCTTTTTTTCTTTTCTTTTTCTTTCTTTTTTACTTCATTTCTTTGCATCCCATTCAAGTGAGTTAATGACAATTGGGAATGCACTTAGAGGTGGTATAACTTTAACTCCACTTTATGGTCCATCATTAACAGGAACTGGGCTCAGAAGCAGAAAGCAGTTGAAACATATCTCAATTTAAAATTGTCATTTTCCTTGCTGAAGCCATTATTGGGACAAACATTCAATCCTGTAAATTGGTGGTGAAAGGGATATTTTTTCTTTACAGATAAAGCAGGAGCTAGCCAAGTAAAAGCAAATGCCTTTTTTCTTATTTATAATGGTCATTCACTCTGTTTGGTTACTGTCAAGAGCTCAATAAATGTGTTTAACAAGTTCACACAGCACATGTTTGACCTTCTTGAATACCTAGGGATTTTTCAGGTTTGTTTTTTTTTCAGTCTGGAGAGGGCTCAGGCCTCATGATCTCCCATCCCTAATGCTCAGGTTGTACCACATTTAAGTTCACAGAAAGCAAGATGAAGCCAGAAAAGACTCTGGCACCAAGGAATTGTTTACACCAAATGGAAGAACAGGCACTACAGGAAGTGTGAGGGAACAGCCAGGGAGCTTTAATGTGACAAAAATGTTATTTTATCTGTGCCTGAAGAAAACAGTGCAAGGAGCACCTGATAGGAAAATCAAGAGTCTGTGGTTTGGAAAGATTGCAGCTTGTAAAGTGAGAAGAGGCTAGGACCAGCCTTCAGGGAACCCTCAGGATGGAGATGGAAAGCTGTGAGCAACCCAAAACTGTCAACAGTTCAATTGCTCAGTGCAAGGTGCAGGGAAGGCTCAGGTGACAAGGGCTGGCACAAGGGTGCCCTGTCTGCACTGGGACTTAGACCGGTGACCCTGGCCTAGGATCCTCTCAGCACATGTGTAAATTACTTGATCCTCAAGTTATTTCATTTGAAACATTTCAAATGGCTTCCAACATCATGCAGTGACCGAAAACTCCACAACACAACCACAGAAATGTCACACAGAGAGTATCACACTCTCTTAGATTAATACAGAGAATATTACACTCTCGTAGATTTCGTAGATTAATACTGTCAAATTCTGTAATTGAAAAAAGCAGAATTTCTACCTCAAGGTTTACCTAGCTCATAAAAACTGAAAAACAATGGAAGTCACATGCTTTCAATATTTTTGAGTGATCTATAACTTATAAACTTGTTTCTCCTACTTGTTTGGTGTCTTTTAAGCTTTACTTAGGGTGCAGAGTAAAGTTACTGAGAGCATAAAATCCACAATGCATCAGTCTGTATTTTTTGACAAATATCCAGCAGTTGTTGGTCCAAGTTTTTCCATAACAGAAGGTAAGAAAGATAAGCCAGGCCTCCATAATAAAGCTTGTAATAAGTAATAAACCCTATTTTCTATTTTAATGAAAGTTGATAGAAGGGATTTAAAGGGAGGGAGAGATGTGATAAACGGACTAGTCCTAGGAAGGAATCATGCTGTGCTTTTGATTAACCCTGCAAATTGAGAAAGGGAGCAATTATACTGGGACAACACAAATATATTTGTCAACATTTCCAACTCCATTTTGTGAATTAAGATTTCATATCTTGCCATGAATTGCTTAGGTTTTTGTTTTAACCATGGTTTGCAGCAGAAATAGACCCAAATAAAACTTAGAGTTCTAACTGTTTTACCTATTTCAGTAGTGCTCACATTTAGACATCCAGCCCCAGTTGTTCAGATCAGGGATGGAGCTCTGTCAGGACACTGAGCAGCCAGAGAAAGCCACACCTTATCACAAAGCCTTTAAGCAAAAAGATAAAGTTCCAGGATCAAGCATCTGGCACAGGCTGCGTGTTCAGAGCCCACACAACACCTGCCCAGAGTAATCCCTCCAACCTAAGCACTTTGTCCACAATGCTCAGCGGAGTCTGGCTGCACACAGAGCCCAATACTCTCAGGAAGAGCTGAATGTGGTCTCATTGCCATCCCTGCCTGAACCATTCAGATCAGGAGTGGGATTTTTTGCTGGTGATAAGGCTCAGCACAGAGGGGAGGTACCTGGCAGGTAATGCACACCTGGCAGCCTGTGGCATTGACCTCGACAAACAGTCAACACCACAGGCAGGACCAGGTTGTCATGCCACAATGATAACAGATATTAAGAACCTAATAATAGGAGGAAATGCTCAGATTTGTCCACTCACACTGAAGAATGTGATATCAAAACAACTTAGGTACCAAACTATCGAGCTCATCTGATGATAAAAAACATGAGAAAGTTCAAATTTGCAATACTCTAAAGCTCTCTGTTTCAAGTAGTAGTCAAAAAAATGTAATAGCCAAGTTTCATAAGCTCAGGTTTTCCTTTGATTTAACCAAAAAGAAAAAATATTCCTACGCAGAAAATCAAACTAAAAGAGATCTGTGGGATGAAAGCAGAAAGCAAAGACCTTCAGCATAACTGTACCTATAGATACCATACATCTGTCCTTCCACCTTCCTGTTCCAGCCTTCAAAGCTAAACCAGCAAGCAAACACCTCAAAGATATGCCTGGAAGCTTAGATATTTTATTATAAAACAAACTCCTATAAAACAAAAACCATCATTTCTCACCATTTAAAACCTCTCACTTATCTATCAAGTAAATACTCTGAAAGAAGAGGGGCAATGGAAATCGTGCTGAAAAATTGAGACTTGAGATCACAACACCAGGAACAAAGACACTTGAGGGTGTGCAAGGTTGTTCTTCCTGTACTAATCCAAACACTCAAACATAGACAAGGAACTCAATCAAAATAAGCTGGTCTGCAAAGACCAGAACAACTTCAAAATTGGTGAATTCTTGTTTTTATGAACAGCTCTGCTTGCTCTGAGTCTTCCACATCTTTGCCTTAAGAAATGCTAACACTAATTACTGCTCATGTGAGACATCACCAGAGACATTGCGGGCCTGGTGGAAATCATTTTACATACTTCATATGTCAAACAGTAGGATCTTTCAAGATATTTATTATAAAACAAATAAAAACAACAGGATAAAACTTCAGAATCCTTCCTGCTTCTGACAGGACCTGCCTTTGCCTATTTTCATTTTATGGGGATTTCACTCCTCATTACTTCCACCCTTCTCTTACAAGAGCATCTCTGAGGAATCCCATAAAGGATCCCACAGAATCACAATGCTGCCATGAATATATGAGAATTGGCATGTTTCTTGATACCCACTATTGCCGGAATCAACGTATTTCAGCAGCCATTAAAATTTTTAAGTAATGATACAAAATGAGCTGGTACATCTATTACTTGGTGAAGACAAACTGGAAAGTAGAATATGATTGTACCCAGAATGCCAAGACCAAAAGGCAAATAAAATGCTTCCAACATTTAGGGTGTTCTTCATGATCTTTAACATTAAAGAAGGAGAATGTTCCATCTTTTTATTTTACTTTTTAAAGTGGTCAGGGTTAACACTGTTATGAATAAAATTCGGGCTAGGAGTCCTTCTGCTCCTTTAAAAATGCCTTTATTAAGTGACAGATCTTTATTGGGAATGGGGGGTGCCGC
>VXAX01007777.1:5543-19905 GCA_013399835.1 Leptocoma aspasia | reverse complement strand
GGGGCCCCGCACCCGTGCGGGGCACGGGAGAGCCCGCATGGCACTTAACAAAAGGGAAGGGGGTGAACTGGGGGATTACAAAAAAAGGGGGCGGATAATTTGGATAATACACTCAACAAGATCAATACATTCCTAACAGTAACTTTAAACTCGGAAAAACTAGAACTGTGGTGAATGACCCTTATTCTTATTCATAACAACACTACCAAAATTCCATCTCAGTCTGAAAACAAGATGTTTTGGGGTGACTGTATGATACTGTATTCCCCTGTCGTCTGCTTTAAGCCCAGAATTGGGTAATTGGGTCCTGTAACTTTAAGCTAGGCCCGGGGGAAGGGAGGGAAGCCGGGGGAATTTCTTCGGCGGTCTGTGTTCAAACACAGATACTCCTCTGCTCTCTCTCTTGGTTCTTTCTCAGCAGAGAGAGGGAAAGCTACTTTTAGCTAGCTTCTTTTTTGTTAGCTGATGCTAGAAGGTTCCCGGGACTGCATACAGCTTCCCCAGTGATTTCTGCGGCTTCTTCTGGTACTATACGGCTTAGCTTCGGTCTGAGAACAGATCATCGCCGTGAGCCGGCGGGGAGGCCCCAGTACACCGCATCCCGGCTCCGGACCTCGGGAGAAGCCGAGCAGAACTCTAAAATCCACCAGCTTTCTACACAGTGAGGTTTTGATATCTAACATTATTCATTTTTTCCCCGTGCCTGCGTGCACTCTATGTGTTAAATAAACAGGTTTTTTTCACTTTCCTCCAAGAAATTCCTCTCGTATCACTGGTGGGAGAGAGAGTGCCTAATCTTGCCTTCTTTAGAGGAGACGCTCCTTTCAGGACGTTTCCTCCTAACTTGTCTCAAACTGAGACACAAAGCTGAAAATTTTGCAGCTTTCAGGAGGAGAACATCCCCAAAAGTCAGGAATTAAAAGGAAAACTGTAAATGGCCAACGTATTTTATTGCAGATACCAGATATGTAGCAAAAGGCAGATGTTTTGCACATTTTACTTTATATCTCAAAGCTTTAGTACTGAACACTGCACCCCAAAAAATTCCAGATATTTGGTTCCTAAACTCAAAACACTATAAGTTTTTCAGGGACATAAGCTATAACTGCTCCATGTTTGGATTTTTTAAATTAGATTTTATTCCCCAGCTATAGTGGCTGACAAAGCATGGAGATTTTACTGTAAGAGATGCTGATTTACTGGCAAATGGCTCAGCACAGTTCTCAACAACACACTGTAAAATTATTCAAGGAGCGTGTTTGTATGGCAAAGAACAAGCACCATTTATAATTTGAAATGTAATGCAGGCAAACATTTTCTGTTTCCTACAGTGTCAGGCTTTATTCTAATACTAAATATGTGTCAAACACATACTCAGAACAGAAAATTTAAAACAGGATAATAACTCTTTTAAGGACAGGAAAGTAATGCTTAGTTTTTGAATAGAGGAAAAAATCCTTGTAAGTATTAGAAAATCAGCAAAAATATTGACACAGTTTATGATTTTAGGCAGATGCTCCCACCTCATTAGGGGAGAAAGAACTGGAGCCAAAAGTAAATCCAAGGGGAGCAAAGTTACAGTGGAAAATAGTGTAGTTGCCCCAGAAGGAAGGTCAAGGCTATGAAATTCACCCTTGGGTGGGTATTCCCAGCACAAGGAGACAGCCAACACCTCACATCCTACTTTCTGAAGCATTCAGGTATTTGCACCCATGGCACATGTCCAAATGCACCTGGACTTGGTCAAGGGAAGGTGATGCTGAGTCAGGGTCAGAATGTCCCTCCCAGTTGCTCAAGGAACATTTTGGATGTGCCTCCTCAAGGATTTTGTGAACCTTCCTCAAGGATTCTGCAAAAGAAATCACCAGAAATGCCTCATGCTTGCTTCACTTGCTGTCCTGCTGTGCCACCTAAGCTTTAGTGACACTACCTGGAAATTTACCCCTGCAAAGCTGCCCTGAAGGACTCTTGGATAAGTGCCAGATTTATTGTGCTGGATGAGAAAACAATTGTAAATCCCACACGGTAAAGAGATGGGAATATATCAAAATAATGAGAAAATATCATATTAATATTCAAATTTGCTATAAAATTCTTATGAGGGAATGTTAAGACAACACAGAAAGTCATAAGCACAATGGCAGAAAACAGAATTTGGGAGAATCACAAGGGAAAAAGATTGATCTTTTCCCTCTGCCCTGAATTTTCCCCTTAATGATGGAGCAATATAGCAGCAAGCTGATTTTAGCTTGCTGCCTCCTTTCAGACATAATTTAAATTTGACAGCACTAGGAGTAATAGTGGCATTTTCAGACATTCATGCCAAAGTTTCACAATACTGGAGGCCTCTCTCATTAAACACTTATTTATATCCGTATTCCTCGAGCTGCAGAAAAGATACAAAAATGGAACTGCATTGACAAACATTTCACCCAACTGCTCCCCATGTTCCTCCCACACAGATGGGCAGCTGAGACACTTAAACTAAATCACTGAGACTCTGCCCTCCTGCAAGCAGTGGCCTCTCCCAGAAGCATGTGAACTATCAAAGAGAAGCATCACCTCTTGAGATATTAAATCATGTCACCCAAACTACAGACCAACAGGACTTTGGCTTTTAAAAGTCTTGATGAATCCCTGCATAATTCCAAATACAAAAGATGAAGAATCATGGAATAATTTCAGATTTTAGCTTTCAGAAGTTGACTCTTTCCACTCCTTATATGTTGCTTGTCTTACAGAGAGAACTTCTTCGTAAGGGACAAACTTTCCTGTCAGCATGGTAAATGTCAGAGGACATAGTTGTTATCCCAGGTAAGATTTCTGTAGATCTATAGAGAGTCTAACTGATCTCAACTGAAATATCACAGCTCTGCCTTTTGGAAGACTGATAAAACCAATGAAATAAAACAAAAACCAGACAAGCAAACAAAAATACTTAAGCAGGTGGAATTCACCAAATATTCTAATAAGCAGCTTATTTCTACTAAAGACCTATCATTCAATGCTGTCTTTTTTCACCACAGTGCACAGGGATTTCAGTGCCATGTGGGGCTTCACTGAGGATGCAAAGCCCTGGTGCTGGATTTCAGCTCAGACCCCACTCACCACCTTCCTCCCCATGTCATTCTGGCAGCTTAGACAGATAATTTAACTTTTAGTTTAACTTTTAGTTTAACTATTTTAGTTTAACTTTAGTTTAACTATTAGTGTGTCTTTCAGATTCTCCTATTCACAGATTCTTCACATGCACAGCAAAAGAATTCCAGCAGGGCAGAGGTGTATTTTGCCACCAACCATTTAAAGCACCATTCTCTCAGCCTGTAAGTTGCAATTAGTCCTATTTAAAAAAAAAATCTAAACTAGACAAATGAGGTTCACTCATAGAACAGGTACAGCATTGTCTGGGTTCCTATGCACATGCAAACAGCAAAAGGGAAAACTGCCAACTCAGTTCTCCAAGCAGGGACTGATAACATTTTATGGGAAGCCACTAGCCTGTTGTGCCAGTGTCGCTCAGGGTGGTTGTGCTTCTGTGTGAGCTACACCTCACTGGAGGCTCGTCTGCACAGCCCAGACCCTGGGGCTGCCAGCCTGGAGAGAGTTCCCAGCAGGCTGAGTGCCAGCCCCCAGACACACATCCACGGCTCTGCTGCTGGGATTTACTACCTTCCCACCCCGCACATCAAGGGAAGCAGCAGTGACCATACCGACTGCTATTGTTGGGGCAGAGTGCCAGAACACATGGAAAGCCTTGTGCTGCCCTGCCTCTTGAATTTGTTTTCATCACACGAATTTCAATGGCAGCCACAGCAGAGAGCAAAATGCACAAGATGATTATGCCTGGTGTGTCCTGCTGCCCCAATCAAACAAGGATTAGGGACAAGCCAACGAGCCTGGCCTTCCCTACCTTTGTCATGGTGTCACACACGTAACAATTGTGGTTTCCAAAACGTAAGTGTTTCCACCGAAGTACAGACTCCAACATTCCATTTTCACAGATCATTGTCATTCCCAGCCAGTGCAAGCAACCATGGAAACAGAGGAAATTTGGGGCCAGGTTCAAGTTTAGAGAAACTGCAACCAGCAATAACTAAAGTGTGCGTGCTTTATTTACAATGCCTTGATGCTGCAGTGTGATTTGGAAAGGACTGTGATCTTACTATCCACATGAAATGGATGAGAAAGGAAAAAATCTCAAAGCAGGCATGAGTTTGGATGGTTAGACTGTAGCTGCTTGCTTCCTTATGATGTTTATTTGCATGGTCACTCTGAATTTTTTGATGGTTTATTACCTCTTTGATGTTAATGCATGAGAATAATAGTAGCAAATTATTTTTCCTATATTGTTCTTTATTTGCAGTTTTATGATAAATTTTCACAAATTAATGAGAAATTTGCTTGTTTGGGACACTTAGGAGAACAGGTCCTACAAAAATGATATTAAGGTTCCTTACAGAAAGGATTGTTCAAAGTTACCCTGCCGAGCAAGAAGGGAGCAAATTTGAGATAACGTTCATGCTTCTCAGACAAAAACACTGGAAGAGACAAACACAAAAAAAGAAACTTCTCCAAACTTTACTGCCTTAAAAGTATATTTTCTTTCAGCAGAATTTACCTGTAGTTGATTTACAAAACAGAACACAGGAATAACATTTTGTGCAAGCAGCACCATAAATACTGTGAAATAACTAACAAGAGACACATCAATCTGGTTGCTTTTATAGTGTAGGATTTGTCACTGTGAATCAGGAGGTGTTGTGAAAGGGCAGTAAAGTCTAGTGAGTGATTGTGACAGGCTGGAGTCTAGCAAGGTAAGCAGAGCCCTTTGTGTCTCAGGAGTGGGCATTTTATCATGATGGGTGGAAGAGAAAGAAAAAATAATCAGATGAGACTGACTTCAAGATGTTTCTCTTAATGAAAGTTTTCATGTCAACAGTCATTACAATGCTAATGTCAACACTTTTTTTGGAAATAGTACCCTTATAACATTCATTAGGGATGTCATAAGCATCCCACAACATATGGTGTCTCAAATCCAATTACTTTTCTATTCAAACCATGACCTTGAATAGGTTTTAAAACGAGAAAGAACACCAGAAAAAGCCCCTATTGCTTTTGATGGCTCAGTGGCATAGTACTGAAATTCATAATTATGTCAAGTTGTCTTTTTGTTTGTTTTCCTTTCCAGTTTTGTATCAAATCTAAAAAAAAAGTGATGGAAGCTTATTTTACAAAAACAAGTAGTGGTAACATCTGCTTCCTGAGACTCTTTGCACATTAAAAGCACCGTGTACACAGAAAACGGAATTTTGAAATACTTCAACCAGCCTTTGGCTGGGTTTCAAGTACCTTTAATTCCGAGGGCTAACGTTGGAGTTCTCTGTATCCTGCATGGCCTGGAGCTGAAACCCCTCTCTGTGCTGGGATAACCTCCCAATCCAGATGTACAAGAGCCTCTCACCAACCAGCGTTTCCTCACTGCAGCTGCTGTCTTGGGTCATCTCTGGACATAAGTCTTTCCAGCTCAATCCATGAAAAAAAAAAAAAAAAATCCAGAAATCTTAGAAGTGGTCTTAAGATAATTATTTAGGCCTTTCACCTGGGTAATAGGAGAAATAAAAAGAAACTTTTTCATCTAAATTTTACCTTTTAAAAGCACCAATTTTACACAAAGATTATTTGACAACATTTTTGTCAGATAGAGTTTTTCTTCTGTGACCATCTTCCCCTACATGATTTTAACAAAAGCTCCCAAGGATATTTTGTTTTTGTGAAGATCTAAAAATCTAATCCATTCTATCTTAAGCATGTTACACCTCCAGAAAGTAAGTTTTTTATATTTATAAATTATATCTTACTGGAACTTCTCTTCTTAATACAATATTAAGGCTAGCACTGTGCTGCTACACAAATAATACTGGTCATAGAAAACTTACAATTACTTGCCATGTTTTTGCAAGTTCTTCCTAAATCAGATTATATTGTTTCAATATAAACACTCATGCCTTTAATGGTACAATTAAATCCAGAGCTATTACTGCAGACAGTTCCCATACTTCTTCACTGAGTTTTGCTGAAATATCCCAAATCATTCTTGCTGTTTAATGCATTTAAATATGTAATTATGTTTAGCATATTTATTATGCACAGTCACTGGAAATCAAGTTCACTTTGAATATATTTTCTAATTGTTACTTAGAAACACTGGCAGACAAAATAAGTGCTGAGGCTACATTAATGCACAGATAAATTCATTAACCTAAACGTCTGTTACCCTTTATAATGATAAGAACATTAATTCAAGACATTCACTCATGAAAATATTCATAATTTTTCTCTTAACTTTTAAGTAACTTACAAGCAACAGAAAGATCAAATATGAATAATATTTTAGAAAAAGAAATATTAATAAAAGAAAAATCCTGGGGGAAAAAAGAACCCATGCAAAAAAAAAAATTGAAAGAGCTGACTTGTCTCAGTAGCCATCAGGATTATTCAGGGGAATAGAGCTCAACAAGAGAGGCCATCTTTTAAAACATTCCACCTTTGCACTGTTATTTATAGTGTGAATTTTGCAAAATGAGAAGCTGACGAGAACTGCAGTAGGAAATATGGTCATTCAAGGGAAGTAGTAATCAGCTTTCTGGGATTTCTCCACAGCCTGGAGGCATGGGAGACATTTGTTCCACCAGAGGCTGCTCTTGGAATCTGTGACAAACCTCTGTCCCCTCTTAGGTCTCTGTTCACACCTAAAAAAAAATCACAAAAAAGCCTTGGCACAATATGGAATGGCTGATGTAGGAACCACCAATTCAGATGCTGCAACAATGGAAGCCCTTACAAAGTTTGGGATGGATTTGCAGCACATGCACAGCCACAACTGTGCAATATTTCCCATTATTGGTCGTTTGGGGTTTATTTAATGATCCCTCCAAGCACAAGGAGAGAAAACCTAATCCCCTTCCCATGCCACGAGGAATTGTTAAGTCTGCCTGACCAGAGGGAACTGAGCTATCAAACTACAGCCAAGAATGTTTAGATAACAAGATTTAGCTTTTAGATAATTATGTGAATTTTCCAGATACCTTCAAAATGACACACCACCCTTTCTAGATGTGTAACCATGGTGGACTTCAGTAGCTGATACAGGGGCTACCCAAAAAAGTGTCATTCCACCCAAATCCCAAGTTCTGAGGCCTGTTCTGCATATTCTAATTGCTATTTTCCATTCCCAGCCCATTTCACTCCTTGCATATTTTTTCTCTGCATCTTCCCACTCCCCACAGTGAACATAAAGATAAGCACACTGAAAACCTTGCTGAGCAGGATCAGATTGTGTAAAAAAATATACACATTAAAGAAAAAAAAGATTATACCCAAGGTCTGTTTCATCAGTGCTCAGAACAGACTTGCAAAAACCCCACAAACAGCAAGATAAACAAAATATTATGAGGAAAGAAAAATGTTACTTTAAAAGCAAAAATGTAAGGTTATGGATTAAAAAAATAAAAAGAGAGAATAGTGAAATTAAACAAGTGTAAAATAAAAACAGTAAGAACAATTTTTTTATCGTATGGATCAGAATAACTGAAGTGAGACAGCAACAAATGTTTCTATCAACATTGAATACTGGCAAAGTATGGAGAGGGCAGAACTAACAATGTCTGACAGCAAATAGAAAATGAACACAAATTCAATGTTTAACAAGAAGACCACTACAAGTGATATGATGTGGATATTCTTACCCTGAGAGATGTAGCTTCTCCCAGGCTTGGCCTGGGAAACTTAGAGAAAAGAATTAAAACAATTATTATCTTATCCCTTGCACCAGGTGCTGTGCGGGATGTTTACAAGAAGGAGTTGTTCCCTGTTTAACCAACAGTGCAAGAGAAATTTCCTAAAGACCAATCAGGTCTTAGGTTCACGATGCTTTCTATAAGAGTGTGACTTTCTATTAGTAAATGCTTTTATGCCTACTGAATCATGGAGTCAATGTGTTGTCCTTGTCTGTCCCCCACATCTCTTGGGTAACAATATGATTCAGGCTAATTAATAATACTTAAAAAAAATGTTCAATCTCTACACAATTTTTAGAGGTTGGAGGTGGTTTATCTGAGGGGGACTAGAACACAGAAACATGAATGCCCTGTTGTAGTGGGTTTGACACTGGGCAAATGCCAGTGCATCTATGAGAAATCATTCACTCATTTTCCTCTGCTATAGTTGAGCAGAGGCGGGGGAAAGAACAATTGAAAAGTTCATGGGTAAGGCAAGGATCAGGAAAAGACACTTTAAGGGCAAAACAGGCTCAAAACTTTAAAAGGTATAAAGAAAAATTTATTAACAAAATTAAAAGAGGATAATTGTCTTAGATTGTACGATAAGCGTGTATTTTATTTGCCATCTGTTAAAGGTGGGGCAGTTATCATCTGTTAATTGGGCAGTTTTCTTTATGTCTTTTATAACCAATTTTCCCTCTGAGACATATCTTCTATTAATGGACCTCACTACATGAGTGATAAAATTACATCATCTCATTGTGAGAAGCTCTGCCCAGAGAGAAAAGCCAAGCATTCCTACCTAGATATAATCAGAGATTTTGGGACACTAGAGCAGCTTTTCCACTAGATTCCCAGAGGAGCAGCCTTATTCTCTGCTCGATTCTCAGAGGATGACCAGGCCCATCTACACCACCACTAGACCTTCAGAAAAAAACTACACCCTTCTACAAAATCACTACTTAAGCAGAACCACATGTGCCACTCCAAGAAGACTACAGCCATCATTTAATAGGACTACTACCAACACCCTAACTAACAGCGTGTCAGGTCGTATTCTGATTCTCTCAGTGGTTTTCTTTTCTTTTGTATGTACTATTGCATATGTATTTTTAATTTTCCTAGTAAAGAACTCTTATTCCCATTCCAATATCATTGCCTGAGAACCTCTTAATTTCAAAATTATAATAATAATTCAGAGGGAGGGGGTTTACATTGTCCATTTCAAGAGAGGCTCCTACCTTCCTTAGCAGACACCTGTCTTTTCAAACCAAGACAATAATGAAAACTAAAATAAGCCTTTAGAGCACTTATCCCCTCCCCCAGCCTTTCTTTCCTTCCCACCAACAGTGCAGGAAGGCAAAACATGGAATTTTTAGTCAGTTTGTCACTGCTAAAAATCTTTCTTCAATTCACTTAGAGAGGGGAGTCTCTTTTGCTATGTCATGGAGTCCTTCTCACAAGAGACAGTTCTGTGAACTTTTTCAGTGTAGTTTTAATTTTCACGAGTCACAGTCCTGCCCAAAACCTGCTTTAACGTGAGTCCCTCCCATGGGCAGAAACAGTTTTCCCACAACTGCTTTTTTTTCCCTGTGGGCCATTTAGTTTATGGGGTGCAATTTTTAAGGATGAGCTGTTCTAGTATAAAAGAAAGGGTCCCCTTCCTCTATTTCTGAAAGCAAGAGATCTTTCTCTTTGTTCAAGCCTCTCACTAGATCACAGTTTCTCAGCTTTCACACATTCTAGCGTGAACACCTTTTTCTCATGGGCTGTGGGTGAATGCTGCATCCCCCCATGCACTTAATTAATTACAGGGAAACAGTTTGTTGTATTATAGTCCTCACCATGGCTTGCAGAAGAATCTCAGCTCCAATGAACAGAGCACCTCTTCCCCCGCCCCCTCCTTTGCACCCACCTTAGTGTCGCCATGTTGTTCTCTAAACGTGTCTTCACTTTTTCCTTTTCTCTGACTCAGGAGAGAATTGGTGTGCATAGGTTCGTTTGTTCTCAAGTTCTATCAGTTGAAACAGTTTTTATAGAGTTATGTAGCACTAAAAGGTTGATCTTGTCTAGGCTCCAGAATCAGAGAATTGCTCGTCGTGCTTCTTGCTGTGTTGGTCACATGGTCCCCACCGGCACTGTGCAAGCCATGCTGGCTGCCAGCTCCACTCCATGCGTTTTCTTTATACGGGGCACTGAAAAAAGAAAAGCTGTTGCTGCCACTTTTGTTCTTCTGCTTGCAGCATGGCTGGCTAAAAGAGGCTAAGCAAATGAAGTTCATTGCGAGCCATGCCAAGAGATCTGCAGCCACGCAGCAGCACCCTGGTCACACCGATTTTGGCCACGCAGTTCTGGCCGTGCGACTGCTCTTGGCCCTGTCCGCTCCCAGCCTCAGGGCCTCCCCCAGAGCCAGCTGCGGGACCACTCCCACTTCTGGTCCCTGCTGCATTGGTTGCTCACACCACTGGGATGGCCCCTGTCAGCATGGTCCAGCAGCACCACCAGGAAGAGGACCAGCGAGCTCCACCGGGAAGGGCCACCAGCCTCCCCACCGGGATGAGGCCTGTTGGGCTCCCCAGGAAGGGGCTTGGCAGCCCCCTCACCGCTCCAAAGAGAGCTTCCCACGGTTTCTTCTTTTTTAAATATGTTATCATAGAGGTGTTACCAGCTTTTCTAATTGGTTTAGCAGAGCAAGCCAGCAATTGGTTTTGCCACATATGGAGGAAGCTGCTATCAGCTCCTCACAGAAAAATCACTTCCATGGCTAGCTTTTTCCCTCCTCACCAAAAATCAAGCTATTTAAAACCACCACACCTGTGTATTGTGAAATAAAGAAATCTCTTCTCCAGCTCCCTGCATCATCCTTCACTGTGCGGAAGAGCCATTGCCATGAGACAAATATTGCCATTTTTTTGTGTGCATTTGAAGGCCTAAGTTCAGCAATGATCAGTTTTTGATGGTAACTTCAGAGACCACAAAATACATGAGTACAAAAACAAATTACAGAGCAATACTTACTGGCAAAAGCAAAGTATGAAGCATCACACTCATTAGAATGCCTCAGCGTGAACAGTTGCTTAACCAGTGCTCTCCAGCATGTGCCTGATGTAATTCTAAAACAGAGATACCCTACTCTGTATAGTAGCACCTCTGCCCAAAGCCCTAAGCATTACTTTGATTTTTTTATTATTTATTGCATCCTTCACCTGGACAAGACTGAGAAAGCCTTCCCTCACAAACTGTCATAATTGCTTTTGAATTTATTTTCTGTCAGCAGCTGTGCAATGACTATTGCTGCTTAAGGTTGAAATTCATGTCCTAGCATTTTGATTCTTCTTATAGTAGTAGATTAAGTGGCCCTTTCTCCCAGATGCATCCCAGCACCCCCGGAATACCTGCACTGATTCTACTGGGAATAGACTCCTTCTAATCAGTAACCATTTTGGGCTTCTTAAAAATGGAAAGTGATACAGAAATGCAAGACTTGGGCATGAGAGATGGGCTGTGAGAGAACCCTCCCAGCCCACATGGAAATGGCAATGACAAAAACTGGCAGCAAGGCCCCAGACACCACACAGAAACCTCCTGTATGCCTACAAATGCTTGAGAAACAAGCTAAAATTAATGCATATCATCTCATGCACTGCTGTCACTCTTGTTAAATGAAAAATAACACAGAATCTCATCATGGATACATGGATACCTCACCAGCTGATCCTCTGGGCATTGCACTGCCATGTCCCTTCCCTTACAAACATCCATAGAACTGGAAAAGGACACAGATGTCCTGCATTCACCTTCTCTAATAATATCAAACACAAGGGAGACCAGGCAAGATCTTCACTCAAGTTCACTCATTTAACACTTGAAACTGGAGCCAAAGCCAGCACAATGCTTGCATTCATTTGTAAAGTATCATAGATAGGCAGATGATGAAAGAACTTGCTGAGTTCAGGAATAAAACATAAAAAGCCTGTCAAGCCAGGATTAGCCAGAGTTCCCAGTGACTAGGCTACAGGCAATTCCTCAAATTTGATGCCCCTTTCTTCCCTCAGATTTTCATAGGCTATCTGTAGTCTCATCCATGTACAGGAAAATCCTAGGCCAGGCCTTTCTTTTAGAAGGGCTCAAAGAGCAAAACATGATAACCTAATCATCACCATTCATAGACCGCTCTGGAATCCCCAGCAGGAGAGTCCTGATTTGACCTCAGAGTCTCATGAATCCCAATGCCAAAACTGCTGAAAGGAGCATTGTTACCTGCAGGGAGCTGAATCTTGATGAATAAGCATGGTATCCTCAGTCCATGTCTTAGGTTACAAGATGTGGCTAGGGATGTGTATTCTATTGCCATCTTATTGCCATTAGAAGCAGGGCAGTTTTCTTTTGTTAATTAGACCACCTGGTAAAAACCTCTTTTCAAACCAAGACAGATTTTGGCGCCCAACATGAAGCCCAAGGGCATAGAGAGAAAAAGGGTGAAAAAAGGAATAACAGGTCTTGAGTACCTAATTTTTGTGTGCTGGAAATAGAAACCTAATTAGGTGTCACCATGTGGTCTAGCTTACCCTGGTTCGGGTGGCACATGGTTGTGGCTACATTTCTTCCATCTGCAGGCCCTTATCTAAACATGGATCCTATAATTAAGGCTACTGTGGCTGTTATCCAGTTTGCTTTATGGGTTAATAAGGTGAGGAATTCATGGATCTTTAACTTCCTCTGGAAGGCAGGGACATGGATTCAGAGCTATCACACACTAACTGTATGTTTTGGGGGTTACTTTAATAATGGTACCTACTGTGGGGAAATGACAGTGGGGGAAATTTTCTCTCAACCCTCCACCCAGTTCTCTAGGTCTGCCCCACCAGTTTTCAAAGGGTTCAAATCTTCTCTAAACGCTAATGATACCATACAGTGGCTGGTGTTGCTGATATGCCCATTCTATTTAGCATTCAGAGATAAGGGAACATTGACTCATATAACCACCCTAATACCTACCCCAGAGAATAGGAATGCTGCCCCAGAACCTGACACAGCCCCAGAAACTAGGGATGCTGCCACAGAACCTGACACTACCCTGGAGACTAGCGATGCGGCCTCCAAGCCTGACCCTGCCTCACAGCCCCCCTCAAAATTGAACCACCCAGATTGGGTGGGGGTTCTAGTGAAGGAGATACACGAGATGGGCCAGATGCTGAAAGAGTACATTTCCCCAGCTAATGAGAAACCCTCCCCCTGACTCGAAGAGGGAGAGTCTGATGCTGCAGCCACGGAACCCACAGACATTACAACCATTCAGGTTCCAGCTGAACCGCAAGGGCAGCCACAGCCAGTAGCAGTCACCCCTGTGGAAACAAGGAAGTCTAAGATGAAATTGAGCACCCAGATAAGGATGAGAAAAGAAGGCCCTCACAACCCGCAAGGGAGCCAACAGTTGAGATCATCACTGAGTGCCTAACATATCTGCACAAAGACATTGTACGATGGGGAATNGAAACAAGGAAGTCTAAGATGAAATTGAGCACCCAGATAAGGATGAGAAAAGAAGGCCCTCACAACCCGCAAGGGAGCCAACAGTTGAGATCATCACTGAGTGCCTAACATATCTGCACAAAGACATTGTACGATGGGGAATTGAGGCTTATACAACCTAGTTACTTCGGGTCTGGGACCTTATGGGTGCAGGCATGCAGCTGGATGGTGGTGAGGCAAGGAATTTGGGACCCTTGACCTAGGACTCAGGTATGAATCAGGTATTTGTAAGAGAGCCGGGGCCCCTTTCTCTCTGGGAGCGATTTTTAATGAGTGTCAGAGAAAAGTTTGTCCACAGAGACAAAACGCAGGATCACCATCATAGAATGCAATAGAAGACCCTTGAAGAAGGGATCCAATAGCTGAGAGAAGTGGGGATATTGGAAGCACTCTTTGGGAGGGATGGACAGCATGATAATGACCCTGACAAGGTCAGGTGCACAGGGCAAATGTTGTGAAATCTGGCAAACCTAGAGCCATCTCAATACACCACCTTCATTACAACAATTAATGCCAATAACAGCCAAGAGACAGTGAGTTCTGTTGCCAACAAGCTTAGAAATTATGAAAGTATGATCAATGGCCCAATGCAGGTTCATGTCTCTGCTGTGATTAAAGACCTCAAAGAAGAAATTAGGGACATAAGGGAGGAGGTGAGAAGGAACAGCTCCCATATGGCACCAGTGCAAGTTACAGGCCCCAAAGTCAGAGCCCAACATCCCCCAGCTAGAGAGAGCGGGTACACCCCACTAGCTGACCCATACTTATTCCTGTGTGACCATGGGGAAGACATGAGAAAGTGAGATGGTGTGGAGGACGGTGGGCCTACACAAAAACGGTGCATTATGGTTCCTTGAAGGGACAAACCTTAAGTTGGGAAAATCTCCCCTTTTCAAGGCAACTGAGCAAAACATCTCCCAGGATGCTTTGTTGTGTATGCAAATGTACCCCAGTTCTACCTTCCTGGTTACCCACTGGCCCCATATTGCTGCAGTGTCCCAGCCCCTTTACCCTATTGGCTGCCACCCCTTATCCTGCCTCTGTACCAC
>VXAX01007774.1:0-96229 GCA_013399835.1 Leptocoma aspasia | reverse complement strand
CTGTCCTTTGTGCCAGTGCCTGTCCATGCTTGTGCATTTGGAGCAGGAAATCCTTGAGATCCCCCCAGAGTTCCCATCTGAGGTCCAAATTGACCCCAGTTTCAGACCCTGTAGGAAACATCCAAACCTCAGCCCAACTGACTCTGCACTCTTCTCCTGACTGTGTGTCCTTAAATGCCCAAGGCTGAACAGCAAATGCCAGGATTTAGCAAACAGTGGTTGCAAGTCCCAGCTCAGTATTTTCATGTGCCCTCAGTAAAGGGAGGGAACACCCAAACCTGAAGGTGGCAAGAATTTGAGAGGGGACTGGAAACACCTTGGAAGATTTAAGCAAAAATCAAAATACTCAAGAAATTTTTGGGAAAAAAACCCCACCAGCTAAGGACAACAACAAAAACCACCCCCAAAGCTGTTCTACAGGGGAAAGTGTCTCCAGAGGGGGATTTGCCTTTAGACACCTCTCCTGGAGGACATGAACTGTTATCTTGGGATGTTTTTATCTCCCAAGTGACTGGAGACACCCAAAGAGGGACTGACTCAGAGCTGCGTCTCACCAATGGATGTTGAGACAGGAATTCCACTCACACTCTGGGATAAACATCTCCAGGAATATTGAAAGGCTCTGGGGGCTGCAGCAGATCCCCAGGTCAGTGTTTGGTCCCAGGTAAAGGCAAATGTCCTGTTTGGGTTCTCATAAATGGAAGAGGAGCTGCAAGGACCTGCAGGATCCTTTGTGGCAAAGGCCAGGACACTCCAGGAGAGCTCTGGAGCACATAGAGATCATCCCCATGGAGCAACATCCCTGGAAGGTGTGAACTGAGCGAAAAAAACTCTATGATTTGGGCTGGTAATAAAGGTAAAGCAAAGGGAAAATTTCCAGGGGTAATAAAGTGGTGTATGGGAATATTTTCCCTGGAAGGTGGTAAAAACTTCTTCATTGGGAGTGTTTAAGAAGGGCAGAGACACAAATAGATTGGTCTGCCTTGGGCAGGGAGCGCCACCTCCATTTCTTTAGGAATCCGTGGGTCTGTGGTTTCTTTTCCTGAAAAAGGATATTCTTGCCATAAGGAGGTGAAGGAAGGAGGCAGCAGAGGGAAAGCATCAATTTCCCAGAGGAATCTTCCTCCAGGGAGCCAAGAGACAAGAAGGAGAATGAGAAATTTTCACCAGAATCGAGACATGCTGGGGAAATAAGGATTTCACCCCAAGTCAGCTGCACAGTCTGAGAGAGGAGGTAACTGAGTGAAGGGGAAGAAAGGCTGACTTGAGATCAGCTTGTGAATATCCTGAGTCTCTTCTTATTTCCTGCCTCTGTTTATAAACATTTTGTGAGGAGTAGTGGCTGCTTATAAAAGAAGTGTCAAAATGAGCAAAGCAAGCTGCTGCAGAGGACTGAGCTGCCAGCGCCAGGTGAGACTGACAAAAGCACTGCCCATAAATTCTTGCAGCTCCTCAGGACCCTCAAAACCATTTCAGAAACAGGAGAAAAGCTAAAAAAAAAATTCAGAGAAAAGGACTCTCCAAAGCCAAAAGCTCTTTGTGACAAAGGTGGACTTCTGCCACCTGGTTTAATCCTGAAGAGGGAAGTGGTTGTATCATCTTCAAACCTTCTTGTGGCGCGTGCCCTGCGGCAGCTCAGCAAGGCAATTAATTTCGGGAGGAATTACCCAACCCTTAATTTTTCTGAGCAATTATCAGCTCAGGTACCAGCCAGGAGCTCCCTGCTCCGACAATGGCTGGCTGCAAGTAGCTGCAGAATCCCTGTGCGCTGCACTTGGCCAGGAAGCCTCCTGTGGAATCTGGCTCGGGATGCCCCCACGGGCAGAGCGTGCCCAGATAGCGACTGCAGCCTCTGCCAGGGATCCAGCCCGGCTCCCAGGGCTCTTCTCCCTGTCCTCTGCACAAGTAGTGCAAAGGGCTTGGGCTGTTGAAGGAGTTCAGCCTTTCTCCTTCTCCTTCTCCTTCTCCTTCTCCTTCTCCTTCTCCTTCTCCTTCTCCTTCTCCTCCTCCTCNTCTCCCTCGCCTCCTCCTCCTCCTCCCCCTCCTCCTCCTCCTCCTTCTCCTTCTCCTCATCCTTCTCATCCTTCTCTTCCTCCTCCTGCAGAAGCAGAGTTGCAAATGGCAGAGAGGATTTTTGGGTTCTGCACTTTGAGTTGTTTCTCTGTGGGGACCTCAGTGGGGGCTGCAGCTCCTCCCGAGGGGCAGCTCCGATCTCTGCTCCCTGGGACAGGGACAGCACCCAGGGCACGGCTGGAGCTGGGCCAGGGCAGGCTCAGGCTGGAGCTCAGGGAAAGGTTCTTCCCCCAGAGGGTGCTGGCACTGCCCAGGCTCCCCAGGGAATGGGCACGGCCCCGAGGCTGCCAGAGCTCCAGGAGCCTTTGGCCAGAGCTCCAGGGATGGACAGGGTGGGGTTGGTGGGGGGTCTGGGCAGGGCCAGGGGCTGGGCTGGGTGATCCTTGGGGGTCCCTTCAGCTCAGGAGATTCTGTGGCCTGTGCAGAACAGTCGTTGCTGCCTCTCTGTGCCTCAGTTTCCCCACCTGTAGATGCACAGACTGATTGTTCTTTACAATGCTGTTCTCTTCTCCCACACAGATGTTTACTGGCCCTCATGTCAGAGCTCAGTCCCTGCCCAAAGCCCGTCTGGTGCTTTTTCAGTTGAGTTCTTGAAGATGGCTGGTGGCATCTCCGGCCTCCCCAAATGAGCCCCGTGCTTTGACCCCACCAGGGAGTGAATTATTGCCCCAGCTCCTCCCTCCTGCTCCACACAGGACGGGGCACTCAGGGTCCAGCAGTGGCGTCCTCTCTCCTCGCTGAGCTCCAGCTCTTCTGCAGGATCCCCATGACCCATTCCCACATTCTTCCCTCTGTGCCCCTGTCCTTCCCATCCCACTCCCTGGATGCTGCTGGCAAAGGGACCTGGAACCTGTGTCCCTCCTGCCCTTGAGGGATTTCTCCCTGCACAGCCAAGGCCCTTTCCCAGCATCCCCCGTCAGTGTTTGCCAGGTCCCACCTGGAAGTCCCTGGGATGTGTCTGCTGCTGGCACGTGTCAGCTGCTTTTGTTTGAATGCAGCAACTGCAGGGGCTGAGGGGGCTGTTGGTTCTGCAGGGAGAACCTGCCCTGGTTGGATTTTAAGGCACTGTGGTCTGTGGCAGTGCTCCCTGAAGGAGCTGCTGGGATGAGCAGCAGTCCCAGAGACCAGATGGAGGTGACAAAGCACTTCCTTGTAAAATCATAGAATCATAGAATATCCTGAGCTGGAAGTGACCCACAAAGTTCATCAAAGTCCAACTCCAATTCCTGCCCTTCAGAGCCCCAGGAGTCACACCATGTGCCTGGGAAAATTGTTCAAACACTCCTTGAGCTCTGTAGCAGTGTCAGCCACTCCTGCTGTCACCTGCCTGAGCCCATCCCCGAGGAGATTGTCCAGGGAGAATCCCTGTGGGTATTCCTGAGGCTGCAGTGTGGGAAATGGGACCACGGGCAGACAGAGGGGCTGGAAAGCACCGTGACCTCCTTCCAGCAGCTCTGCTCCCCTGCCACACAGCCTGGGGCCAAGAAAGTATCACAGGGTTTGTGAAATGCTGACCTCCAGGTTGAAATGAGGACATGAAAGTAGCTGGGGGATGCTCCAGGTTATCGTCTGGTCCATGCATTGAAGAAAGGACTCTTGACAATAATATCAGAAGGTTAATATGATTTATTAAAATGACTCCATAGTTCTAGTATTTTTCTATATCTGCTCAGCAGAGAGCATTCTCCATGCTCCTGCTGCTGCTTCGTCCAGGGAATGTGTGAAATGCTCACAATATTAGAAAGATTACAGTCTTTCAGCTCCTTCTCCCACTCTCAAGGAGGAGAGCCGAGGAATTGTAAAATGTCCTTGAAGAATACCAGATATCTTGTTTACAGAAAGCTTATACAGGGTAAAAGAACAGCAAAAGGATGTTCTCCCATGGGAAAATAGATTAGAGGCTTACACACAGAAAAACTTATAATATGTTCATAGCAACACCAGGTGACTCCTGCCCTGAGCAGGGACACAGGGCAGGCAGCATGTGAGGACAGTGGCCACAGGGACATCTCTGGGCTGAGTGGCTCAGCTCATGGATGCCAGAACTCCTGCCATGAGCTTCTCCTGGATGCAGCTGAACATTGACACAGCCAAACTGCAATGAAGAGAACTCAGAACTGCAGCTTGGTCGCTCCAGGGATAACTCTGGACACAGCAGGAGGTCGTGGCATTGGTCTGAGACCTTCATTTCCATGCAAAGCTGGTGATCCATCCTCTAGATCCACAGGACAATACGGGTCTGACTGCCAGGACATCGATGGGACTGGAAAATGAGCTGCAATTTTCACTTCTTGCAGCTCCTCTCTGAGCAGGCAGGAGTGACCAGTCCCTACAGGAGAGGCCAGTCCCTAAAGGTGTGACCAGTCCCTACAGGTGTGCAGGTGTGGGCAGTCCCTGCAGGTGTGGGCAGTCCCTGCAGGTGTGACCAGTCCCTGCAGGTGTGACCAGGCCCTACAGGAGACGCAGTCCCTGCAGGAGAAGCAGTCCCTGCAGATGTGGCCAGTCCCTACAGGTGTGGCCAGTCCCTGCAGGTGTGACCAGTCCCTGCAGGTGTGGGCAGTCCCTGCAGGTGTGGCCAGTCCCTGCAGGTGTGACCAGTCCCTGCAGGTGTGACCAGGCCCTACAGGAGACGCAGTCCCTGCAGGAGAAGCAGTCCCTGCAGATGTGGCCAGTCCCTACAGGTGTGGCCAGTCCCTGCAGGTGTGACCAGTCCCTGCAGGTGTGGGCAGTCCCTGCAGGTGTGGCCAGTCCCTGCAGGTGTGACCAGTCCCTGCAGGTGTGACCAGGCCCTACAGGAGACGCAGTCCCTGCAGGAGAAGCAGTCCCTGCAGATGTGGCCAGTCCCTACAGGTGTGGCCAGTCCCTGCAGGTGTGACCAGTCCCTGCAGGTGTGGGCAGTCCCTGCAGGTGTGGCCAGTCCCTGCAGGTGTGACCAGTCCCTGCAGGTGTGACCAGGCCCTACAGGAGACGCAGTCCCTGCAGGAGAAGCAGTCCCTGCAGATGTGGCCAGTCCCTACAGGTGTGGCCAGTCCCTGCAGGTGTGACCAGTCCCTGCAGGTGTGGGCAGTCCCTGCAGGTGTGGCCAGTCCCTGCAGGTGTGACCAGTCCCTGCAGGTGTGGCCAGTCCCTGCAGGGGTGGCCAGTCCCTGCGGGTGTGGCCAGTCCCTGCAGGAGTGGCCAGTCCCTGCAGGACTGCAGGTGTGGCCAGTCCCTGCAGGAGTGACCAGTCCCTGCAGGAGTGGCCAGTCCCTGCAGGTGTGGGCAGTCCCTGCGGGTGTGGCCAGTCCCTGCAGGAGTGGCAGATGTTGGTGCTGGGCAGAGAGAACAGAAAGGGGATCCTGATGCAAACCCCTCGGGAATACAGCGCAGTCCATGTGTGCATTGAGCACCTGGGTTTGGGGCTCCAGCTGATCTGTGTGCCTGTCCCTGGGGCTGGCCTGAGCCTGGCTCAGTGCTGCTTTTGGACAACACCTGGCTCCTGATTCATTTTGAGCTCTGCATGGCCTGGCTGTGGATGCCAGAACCCCTGCCATGAGCCCAAATATTCCTGGGGGCCTGAACCCATGCTTTTAGAACACTGGATATTTTTACACATGCATGCCAAGCATATCCAGGTGTTTTTGGGAGTCTGAGGGCAGGTTCAGCCCCTCTGGAGATCCCTCAGTGCTGTCACCAGCTGGCACTTTGGTGCTGACTGCAGCAAAATGCACCACGGGCTGAGTCTGCTTTGCTTGGCTCTCACTCCGGGGTGATGGAGGAGCTTGAACCAAAGCCCACTGAAGAAGAGGTTGGCATTCCTTGAATTCCCAGGCATTCCAGGGTCCTCCACACACCCTGTGCTGTCTGCTGGGGATACAAACCCTCTGAACCTTCCCACGCTGCAGGATGGAGCTTCACTCCTGCTCTGGAGCATCCCTCAAAGATGTGGATCCAAATCTGCCCAAACATCTGGGGTGGCTTTGCCATAATGGCCTTGGAGGTGCCTGTGTTTGACCAAGGTCACACCTGGGGACAGACTGAGGTTCAGGTGACACCAGGAGATGTGCAGAGGTTACACAGCTGTGACGTGGTGAGCAGTCCTTGTGTCTGAGTTTCTTGTCAGGCAGCATCCTCAGTGTCCTCACTCCCTGTGCTTGATGTCCCACTCACAGAGTGACCCCTCTGAATCCAGGACCAGCTTCCCAGGGGAATTTGGATCCTCTTTCGAGGTGGAGAAAGGAAGGGAGCTTGTTTCTAAGCCCATGAATTTACACAGGAATAACAATTGTACTGATGGCTCCACCAAGAACAAGAGTGACACCTGAGCTCCCAGCAAAACCCAGTGTAAACCCCCACAGCTTTCTGGGAAGCCCAGTCCTTTTCATCTTTTCCTTTCATTTAACTGAGGAGGTTGTGAGAAAGAAATCCAGCATTTTCACAAGAAAAAATTTATTCCCTCCTTTTAAAATGCTGATTTGGTTTTGCTTCCTTTTCTATCATATTTTGGTGCCCTCCTTGTGCTTCTTTCCTTGTAGGTCCAGCCTGCCAAGCTGACAGAGAGCTCCAGAAATGCTTCACCACAGAGAAGAAAGGTCTCTATATCACATCCTCTCTTCTGATTTCAACAACAACTGCAGGCCTCAGTTTACCTGGAGCTCCAGCGGGTCAGGTTAAGGACTCTGGAGCCCCTCAGCACCAGTTACCCACACTGGCAAACCAGTTGGGTGCTGGGATTGGGACTGGGCAGCTCCTGCAATTTTGGCACTCCCTGCAGTGCCTCATTTGACACCAGAGATGAACCCCTGGCTCCCTCTGAGCCCCCTGCCCTCTCCACACCCCACCCAGGGCTTGTGAAGAGCACAAAAGGCAATAAAAGGATGTGTTTGACACCTCCTGGAGGAGGTGCCTGTGCCAAGGAGAAGGACCAAGGGCTGGCTGAGCTCCTGAGAAGTTTTCCTGAGAGAATTTTCTCCCCTTGACACCCCTTTGAGGCAGTGGATTCTGCCCACAGATTGTAAAGGAGGTGGGGATGTGACCCCTTATCTGCCTTCCCCAGTAAGGAAAACCTCAAGATGTTGGAGAATTAATTCCTGAGTGAGGCAGAGACTACATTGAAAAAAAAAATCATCTTGATTTAGAAAAAGGCTGGGGTTGGAGAAGCCAGAAAGCCACACCCTGTGCAGGAGCAGATTCCCTCCTGTGCTCAGCCCACCCCTTCCTGCTGATGGGGGGCTGTGGGGTCTCACCCTCCCCTTCCCCTCTACCTCCACTGCAGCTGGGGCCTCAGGTACTTTTGCTGTGCCTGAAGTACCTTTGCACCTTTCCAAACAAGTGGAAAATGGTTTTTCTGGGGTTGTGTTGGACAGACATGTGGTATCTAAACCTGATACATGAGCTAAAGTCACCCAAACGTTGGCTCTAGGTTGGCTAACTGGCAAATCTGTACTGCTGAAAGCAAGCAAAGCAAAAAAACCAGAAGCATAACATTCAGTTGAACCCCATGCTTCCCTTAAGCTATCATCTAACAAAAAATTCTACAACACTACTGATTTCCACACTTAAAAAGAACCCCAAAGTTCACAGTCTGTTGTGGGTGGGACACAGGACGTCAGGAGATCAGGAGATCCCAGCTTTTGGGGGGTGTCCACAGAGACCCTCCTGTCTCCACGGTCTCCATGTGGGACAGTTTTCCCTGAGTCCTCCCTGGGCTGTTCCCAGTGTCAGAACCTCCAGCAGCAGCAGCAAATCTCAGTCCCAAGCCTCAGCTCCTGGAAACCCTTTGTGTCTGCCCACCAGTGCTTCGTGCTGAGCCTGCAGGGCTCAGGCTGGTCAGGATTGCTCCATCTGGCTTCTCCTGATCCTTTTGGACCTTTGTTTCCCCAGGATTTGCTGTGATATCAGTTTAGGTAATTGATAGATGTCTGTGACTGGTGTTTTTTATTTCTGTTGTATTTGTGTGCCACAAGCAGAGGTTTTTAAAGACTGCATCAACCAGTGCTTGTCCCAGGCACAGTGAGAAGTTTGTGGATCTCAGAAAAAGCCTTAAAGTCAGGAAGTACAAGCCAAGAACAACAGCAGAGGGGCTGAGGAGCAGGCCCAGGATGCAGAGCAGAGGTGAAGACATAAAGCATCATCATCAGGNCACTGGGTGGGATTTCAGGTCCCTCCTGACCCCAGCCATTGTGGGATGCTGTGCACTCAGTGCTGGGCATGGGAGCCGCCTTGCTGCCCACCCAAAGGGAAGGAGGATGGGGGTGAAGAGATGCCCATGGGCACTCAGGGAGCTCTGGAGGCCCCACTCCCATCACTGAAAGGGGGTCAGGCCTTGGCAGGGACTGCCCAGGGAGGTTTGGTGTCCCCAAACCTGGAGGTGCCCAAGGAAGGGCTGGAGGTGGCACTGAGAGCACTGGACTGGGGACAAGGTGGGGACACAAAGGGGCACAGCTGGGACTCCATGGGCTGGGAGGGCTTTCCCAACCTCAGGGGTTCTGGATTTCTGTGATTTTGTGATTCTGGGATCACTGGCAGTGGCTGAAGGCTGCTCTTTTCCCATTTTCCACAGGTGGGAATGCCAGTGCAGGGAGCACCTGAGGCTGGTTTTATGGGATTGGACAGGAGCAGGCCTGAAGGACTCAATGCTTGCAGCAGCTTGGGAAGGCACTGGCAGTGATTCTGTCCCCATTTTTCCTCCATCAAGCAGGAAAATTGCTTCTCTGCTCAACATCAGTGACAAAGCACGGATGTCCTCATGTCCCTGCAGTGCTGGATTATGGCAGTGACAGAAATGTGAAATTACTCTGGGCCAAGGCTTTGCCCACAGGCAAAGTGGGGCCAAGCAAAACTATTGCCAGTTCATGGCATGATTTGAAATCACTTCTTGAACACCAAAGCAAAATATGATTCTTTAGTAGATTTTTTTTTTTTTAAAGGGGACAAAAAAATAGGGCTTGAGGTATGGCAACGCCTCTGGGAAAGTTGTTTTCCCCACTTTTGCCAGGTTAAAAATCTGTGTGGAAGGGTTTGAAAATTAAGTTTCCATCCTGAAAAAGTGAAGCAGACAAGGCTGGGGAAGGAGGTGATGGGGAAAGAGGATTATTTGCCCTATTTCTGCATCAGCGCTGCCAAATTCCTGGGCTGTTATGTAATTAGCACATTCTCCCGGTGCTCCAATCATGACAGCACGTGCCTTCCTGCCATTCCCCAGGCACTGGTGCAGGCTTTTATCCATTCAGAACAGGTTTAAAATCTGTAACTTAAAAAGTTCTGTTGAGAAATAGGGCGGGAGGGCAGAAGGGGGAAGAAAGTTTGTGATTTCTGTTGTTGTTGCCGTTTCCAGGTGTGATTTCTCCCTCTCCCGCTCCCTCCTGACTTTCTGGATGCTCCTGCTCGGTTGCAGCCCGAACCTGTGGTTTGTGGTGTGCCAGTGTCCAGTAGGATCCGTGGTTTTGGGGGATTTTTTGGACACAAAAAGTGCTGCCAAGATACCACCCCTGCCTCAGGACCTCGCAGATATTTTTCCAGATATTACACTTTATTTCTTGCCTGAGTCACCCACCCAGAAGAAGAGATATGCAAACAACTTCCTGCCCTTCCCATTTTTCCTGGTTGCAGCAGGTCCCTGGTGCAGCGAGATTCCCAGGTGACAATTACTGAGGATAACACAGATAAACATCACCCAGGAATATGAACCAGCCCATCCCGATTCCTCAGCGTTCAGACCTCTCAGGGCAGATATTGAAATCCCCTTTTCCAAGGTTACTTTCACGCTGTTTAATGAGCTCTTATCTTGAGAACTGTAATAAGGTTTCAGGACTTAATCCAGTGAGATTACTTTGGGGAGGGGCAGTTCTTGAGCTTTTTAGTGCCTCGGGGACAGAACATCCAGGGCCAAACCGAGAGACACAACTGGAGGACACCACAAATCAGAGCTGAAGTGCATTTGGTCAATATTTTTTGTGAGTCACCAGAGGGAAAAAGCAGTTTCCTCAAACACTGATTAAAAAAAAAAAAAAATCTATATCACAATTCTTCCTAAAACTGAGTTTTCACCAAAAATTTGGGATTTTTAAGGGAGGCAGGTGGGGGTTGGGCACTGTTTCCAGGGAACAAGGGACAGGACAAGAGGAAATGGCCCCAGGTGTTGTCAGGGGAGGTTTAGGATGGATTTCAGGGAAAATTTCTTCATTGAGAGAGTGGTTCAGCCCTGGCACAGCTGCCCAGGGCAGTGGTGGAGTCGCCATCCCTGGAAGTGTTCAAAAATCGAGTGGATGTGGCACTTTGTGATAAGGTTCAGTGGCACAGTGGGATTCAGTCAAAGACTTGACAGTCTTGGAGGTCTTTTCTAATTGTAGCGATTCTGTGATTCTGTGATTGAAGCGTCTCAGCTCTGGGGCCACAGAAAGTACAACTGAAAAAAGGGAATCCCGGCCATATTGTGGTCACTGAAACTGGACAAATCCAGGTGGTTATTCCTCATTTCATGCCAGGAAAGGTGTTGAGCCTTTGTCCTCCAAATCATCAGAAGTTCCTGGCTACAGAACTGTTCCCCACGTACAGGATTAGATGGGAAGGATGATCCGTAGGTGGAACGTGTTTCCCATCAAGGTTGAGTGGAAATTGAGATATTTCCATGGAAAACCTCCACAGCCTCTCACCAAGGCTTCTAACCCAGATTTTTCAGCTCTTTCCTTTTTCCCTGGTCCATCTATCCCAGGCCCTGGCTCTGGCTGGTTTTGATGCTCCTGGTGCTGGGAGCAGAGTCACCAAACCTGCACACTGTACACGTGGGGTCAAATTCCCCACATCAGCTCAGAATTAGGACTCCAACTATTCATTTTCCCAATTCAGGGAACATCTTAAGCGCCTCCAAAAGTTCCCCAGAAGCTGCATAAGCACCAATTATTGCTTGTTCTGCAAAGTTCATCTGAGGTTGGAGAGAGCAGCTCTTTAAACCCATAAAAACGTCAGGTAAGGGGTGGATGCACCATGGAAATGAGATGAGGGAAGGGCATTGCAACATGTAGGGAAAAACCCTGGGCTTCCCAAGCAGGTGAGGGCAGAGTTTCTGTCCCTTCCCTGCCCATGGAAGGAAATGATCTTTAAGGGCCCTTCCAACCCAAACCATTCCAACATTCTCTGATTCTCTGATTCATTCCCAGCTGACCTCCCATTTCAGAAGTTGCCCTGAGGACTCCTCATCTAACTCCTTCTGAGGTGATGCTGGTGGTTATACCCTTAAAAACAAACATTCCTCCTTCTTTGGGGAGCCTGCTTTCTCTTTTGTACTTCCCTGTGAAGCACCTCCCATGGTCAGACCTCAAATGAAGGAGACCTCAACAAATTATGAGTAGTAAACCTTAACGAGAGCCCAGCAGTGCAGCCAGGCAGGCTGTGCACACAAGATCTTTCTTTAGGCAGTGTTTTCCCCAAAAGTGAGACGGAAAACCTTCCCCCTCATTCCAGAAGTTTTCTGCTCCGAGCAGTGGGACCAGCCCGAGGGGCAGATCCTGAACTCCCCCACTCCCCGAGCAATTCCTGAAAGCCCCACATTTATCAGAGGTCAGCAGGGGCTGGAAATCCAAGCTCCTTTGTTTAGTCTTGGGGAATGCGGGGCAGGAAAACATCGCCATCCTGTTTTCCAGGCGCTAGCACGCAAATAAGGATGGAGGAAAAATACGGCAGCGTCTCGGACAGGCTGTGATTAATCCTCATTGTGTCCCCTGCTGAACAGGTGCCAGGGCTGCTGCTGGCCAGGCCGTGTCCCCCCACTGCCCCAGCCCGGGGGGCACCTGCTGGGCTGGTCCCGTGAGTGGGGACAAGGAGGATGCTCCAAAATCCTGGGGTGGGAGCGCACGGAGATAAAAGGTGTAAAAGAGCTGCTGGCACGGGGTGAGTGGGAGAGGGACAGAGCCAGGGAGCAGCTCCTCGTGCTTCTCCCCGTGCTACCTGACTCACCTGCCCCTGGCCTGTCGCTGTCCCTTCGCCACCCCTGGCTAGTTCAGCCTGGGAATGGCCAGCTCGCTTTGCTTCCCTCCTCCCAGGACTGTGCTCGTGTGGGAATTCGCCCGAGGCTGCAGGGCTGAGCCTGCAGGGCTGAGAAGTTGCACAAAGCTCTGATGGTGAGTCAGTGGCAGCCCACAGACAGCAGCCCCAGGCTGTGACCCAGCTCAGAGCACCCCAGGACCTGTCCCAGCTCAGTGCCAGCTGGGTCACAGTGGCAGGGAAGCGACTGACAATGGGCTAAAAGCCTCCCCCTAAGACAGGGCAAGGCCGTGAGAACTCAGGAGGTGCCCTAAGTGCTCGTTCTGTGAATTTTTCCCAGCACAGCTTGTGCATCTTTTGCAGCAAAACCCCACGCCTGTGCAGCCTGAGCAGTGGAGGGGTGAGCAGGGACATTGGGACAAGGCTGAAGTGTCCCTGCCCTTGGGATCACAGTCCTGGGGCTCTATTCAGCACGCTCATCTGGCCACAAACTTGCTATCATGTGCTCCATCTTCCAGAGGAGCAAACCAGTGAGGATTAGTTCTGCTGTCACCCTGCACCTCTTTGGTCTCTGCCACAGCTCACCTCTGCTCATTTTGGACTTCAGGGACTTTGGGGAGTGATAGCATTTGAGCCATGACTGTGCAGTGAGGCCTCAGCCTTGTCCAGGGGTCTCTGGGTCCTACCACAATATCAATGATTAAACAGCCTCGTTAATAATGAGAATAATGGGGTGTGAATGGCTTTATTCATGTAAAAGCAGTTTCTGGGCTATTTGCATTAACCAGGAGCTGAGGCTGCCAGAGCCAGGTGGGTGCAGCCAGGGCAGGATGCACCACAGAGGGACCAGGGGCTGGTGCTCCTGTGCTGGTACAGATCTCTGTGGTCTGAGCCTCCTGAGAGCTCCAGGATTTAAGCAGTGAAGCAATTAGAACACAAGTTTCAAACGTGTTCACATCCCACAGAGGTCAAAGCCTCGGGTGTGGGCTCGTATTTGACCTTCCCTGTGCCACCTGCACAGCCCTGGTGGGAATGAGACACTCCAAATCTTCCCAAACTGTCCCCTCCTTCCTGCAGTGCAGGTTGTTCCATGAGGTGGGAAGAGGTGGTCTGGAAACAGGGGGACAATCCTGCTGTTCTTGCTGGACAGGGCAGGTGATCCTAAATCTGACACAAATCAGGGTGGGATTCTTGGGGTTGTCCTGTGCGGGGCCAAGAGCTGGACTTGGATGTTCTTTGTAGGTCCCTTCAGCGAGCTCAGAAGATTCCATTCCATTCCATTCCATTCCATTCCATTCCATTCCATTCCATTCCATTCCATTCCATTCCATTCCATTCCATTCCATCCCATCCCATCCCATCCCATCCCATCCCATCCCATTCTCTTCCATGATCTCTCTAGAGCAAAATCTTGCAGGAAAAACACAAACCTGGAAGCGAGCTGAGTATTCTGTGTGCTGGGGTAACCTGACAGGTCACAGAGTCAGGGACAGACCCCCCTGTGCCTCAGGCTGTAGGAAAAGGCTCCCTGTGGGACAGCCAGGACCGATGGCCTCAGCGTGGGAATCACCAAGTGTCATTCCGAGACTGCACTCCTTGGGAAGGTCAGATGACATAATTACAGTGGTCCCTCCTGACCCTGCAATCTCCAAACCCTCATAATTTGTAATCAGGATACAAATTATTTGCCTTGTGAGCTGAGGAAGGAAGTCTTCTGCATCACCTATCTGCTCCCAAACATCCGCTATTGCACAACTGCTCCAGGCAAGGGCAGGGCTTTCACTGCAGCCTCCAGCTCAGCTGCAGCCACCAGGAGCTTAGGCCAGCCTGGCTGCTCCAGTCCATCCTGCTCCAATCCAACCTGTCTGCTCCAATCCAACCTGGCTGCTCCAATCAATCCATCCTGCTCCAATCCAACCTGTCTGCTCCAATCCATCCTGCCCCAATCCATCCTGCTCTAATCCATCCTGCCCCAATCCATCCTGCTCCAATCCAACCTGGCTGCCCCAATCCATCCTGCCCCAATCCATCCTGCTCCAATCCAACCTGGCTGCTCCAATCCATCCTGCTCCAATCCATCCTGCCCCAATCCATCCTGCCCCAATCCATCCTGCCCCAATCCATCCTGCTCCAATCCATCCTGCCCCAATCCATCCTGCCCCAATCCATCCTGCCCCAATCCATCCTGCTCCAATCCATCCTGCCCCAATCCATCCTGCTCCAATCCAGCCTGGCTGACCCCACCACACTCTCAATGATGAGTATAAACATCTCATTTGGGGAGGAAATCCAGGTTGTGTAGGTTGGCTCCTCCTGGGTTAAGCACAGTTGAGGAGGCTCAACATTTAGCCAAAACACTTCTGTAAAATCAACAACTTCATTTTTCAAATTATTTTTTTCCCACAGAGAGTCAGTTCACATCTGCTTAAAGGAGAGCAAAGGCTATGACCACCATGTGATGGCCACTGTCACCTGTCCTGTGTGTGCACAAGCTCAGAGGACGTGGCCGTGTTTCAGAGTGTGTCCAATGCATCCCACTGGCACATGCATCACACCAAAACTGCTGCATCCCAAAATGCTCTGAAGCACCGTGCCTGTGCTACATCCCAGAGCAGCTGTGGCTGCCCCTGGATCCCTGGCAGTGGCCAAGGCCAGGCTGGACATTGGGGCTTGGAGCAGCCTGGGACAGTGGCAGGTGTCCCTGCCATGGCAGGGGTGGGATGGGATGAGCTTTAGGGTCCCTCCCAACCCACCCCATTCCATGTTCTGTGATTCCATGATCCCAGTGCACAGCCCTGTTCCAGCCAGTCCTGTGCTGTCACAATCCTTGTCCCCTCTGGAATGTGTGACACCCTCACCAGCACCTTATCAGCCCTTGGTGTTCATTGAGGAGCTCGCCACAGTTGAGCTCACCCTTGATGCAGCCCCATCATCTGTCCTTCAGCTCTGTAAAATGAAGGTATTTGGGGGAAGGAGTCTTTGCCACATCCTGAGATTTGCTTTTAAATTTATTTATCCTATATATTCCCAGAAATTTGATTTTAAATCACCCTGATAACAACCTGGCAGAGGTTCTGTCCTTGGCTCTCCGCTGGGCAGTGTGAGAAGGGCTTCAGTGAGGGAAGTAATTGGGATTTCATCTCTGAGCAGTGGAGCAGACAGATCAGCAGAGGGCAGGAGCTGCAGTGCCCTGAGGTGTCCCCCGGACAGGATTAAAGGAGGCCTTTGCAGGGCTCAGCTCCTGTCTGAGCTCCTGTCCCATTCCCGTGGGAGGCAATGCCAAGAGAGGCACCTCCAGGGGACCAGTGACCCCATGGCCATGTCTGGAGCTGGGGGACAAGCTGTGAACCTGCTCTGCAAGCCCCTCTCCATGTCCAGACCTGCTCCTCCAGGCCAGCCCTGAACCGAGACCTGGGTCCAGTGATGTGACCCCAGGGAATTGTACCTGGAGGGGTTAAATCCACGATTTCCTCACACTCCAGTGCATGTGCTGCTGGGAGGAAATGCACTTCTCCAGCCTTGACTCCGTGCCCTTTGTGGAGAGCAGAAATGAGCCTGGGAGCCTGGGGAGAGCGAGGAGGGATGGCAGCGTTAGTCAGCAGCGCTCCTGGGGGCACTTCCAGCAGGAGGAGCACGGAAAATGCACTGTACAAAATATTTGTGCAGAGCAGGAAAACATTCCTGCATTCCTGGGATGACAATGGCCCTGTGTCACTGTCTGTGGCCACAGCCATGACTCAGGCTGTGGCTGGGGAGGGACAGCAGGGTGAGCGGGCAGCGCTCGCTGCCAGCCATGGCTGTGCTGCTGACTGTGCCGGGGCTGAGAGCTCCAAACAAAACACAGGGCTATTGTTGGAATTTGCTTTTTTTCCAAAGGGTTGATAGGCTGGCAGAGGGAATGCTCCTCCTGGGCCGTGCGTACAAGGCATGAGCACAGGGCTTGCATCCCTGGGCAGGGATGGACATGCTCCTGCCTCAGTGTGGGGGGCAGCTGGGGGCATTGCACGCTGCTTCCCAAAGCCCTGATGATCCCGGGAAGCTGCAGGGTCTGCCCCCAGGCGTTACTCAGGTCTGAATTCATGAGCTGGAAGAAGCACATTCCACCCAAGCCTGAAAAATTGGAAAGTCCCTGCACATCCTTCTTTTCCGACTTCCCAGCCCGTGGAAGATTCTGATGTGTGTGGGTCCTGCACATCCCTGAGAGAGCAGGGCAGAGGGGCTGGCACCTGGCCAGGCTTAGCAAGGCTGAGCTCAGGCTCTGCTGCAAACCCCTGGGTGGGTTTTGGGATGGCAAAGATCCTGCTGGGAGAGGGCAGCTCTGCCCCCTCTCCATGATCCTCAGCCGATGGGATGGGATGGGATGGGATGGGATGGGATGGGATGGGATGGGATGGCAGCTCAGCCAGCCTTAGCTCCATCTGATTTTCACACCTGGCTGTGTTTCCAGGTGATGGCCAACAGAGAAATCTCTATGAACTCCTGAAGATAACAGGTCTTAGCAGAGAGGGCAGCAAACACTTCAGGGAAAGCAACTAATTGAGGGAAAATGGTCAGAATCTGCATATTTTACAACTGCTCACTCTCTGCTGGACTCTGAAGGAGCAGCACCCTTTAGGGCTGTATCTCTTTCTGGCACTTTATTCAAATAACACTTTTAGCTCTTATCAATTCCTTGGATTGCAGTACAGGCATGAGTGGAATCCTAAGTGAAGAAATGCCCAGGGGACATCAGGCTGCTCACTGCCACCAGGAAAATCATGATGAGTGGCAAGATGGGGACAAGAAATGTGGCACCTGCTCCAGAGGGGACAGACTGAGCATGGCAGGACAGAGGAGGCTGCATGCGAGCCTTGGCTGATTGCTGTGACTGGTCCATGAACTCCTGTCCCAGCTCTGGGGAGGCCACAGGTGACAGGAACACAGCCAGGAGATCCATCTGCTCCACCCTGCCAGGGGAATCCCTGGTGAATGAAGCCCTCCCTTCACCTGTCTCAAGGCAGAGCTCTGAGCTCAGCACTGTGGCAGTGGCAGCTTGTGCTGACAAACACACACTGCAGTGATGCTAAAAAATGTGCAAACCTCTCCTGGCACCAAGCCACGGCAGCAGTTTCTTCATTGACTTCTGCTGGGGGGAGGAACGGGAAAACAATTTTCCTGACTTTCCTTATTTTCGTATGAATGGGGTGTTTGTGTGCTGCTCTGGGAACAGTTGGAAGGAGAGGCTGTGGATGGAGCAGGATTGTGGCACTGGAGGAAAATGTCTTTCTCTTTCACTGGCAGTTCCTCCCCCCTGTCTGTCAGGCAGGAAATTAAGAAACCTTTGAAGCTGTGGAGCATTAACTGTGAGAGTCCAGTGCACCGGGCACCGAGAAGAAAGATCCTCACCCCACAACTACCACTGGGAAAAACTCCTCAGTCCTCAGCTTAGTGTTGTGCAAAACAGAGGAGGAGGAACAAGATGTTCCGTCAGTTGGAAGAGGCAGGAAGACGCTTCTTCTGTGCCCTGCCAGGACCTGGATGCCATGTCCAGGGAAATACGTGTGTTCCCTGCTCTTCCTGGCACTGACGGTGCTGGCCTTTGCTCCCGGCCAAGGACAGCGCTGAGGTGACAGCTCCCATCTTCCCTGTGCCCTGAGATGGAGCTGGCTTTGCAAGGGAGGCGAACTGGAGAGGAAACCAGCCCTGCACACCTTGAACAGAGCCCAGGGCAGCTCTGCCAGCCCCTGGGGAGCAGCGATCAGGGCAGAGCACAAACAGCCCCACATGCCCTCAGCGGAGCGTGGCCTGCCAGGCACTGGTGTGGAAAACTCACCCAGACACAGGGAATGGCCCTGGCTGCTGCTGCCAGCGGGAGGGAGAGGGGTCAGGGAGGGCAGGGCACCTCTGTAAGGGCGTGTGGTGCCCATGGGTGCTCCGGGTGCTCACACATCCCATTCCAACCCACTTTTCCACACTGAGAGGGACTTCTGGCTTTCCACTTGTACCCCAAGACCTGCGCCTACAGCTCCCTTCCCACAAGGGTGAGGGCAAATTTTTCCTTTTAGAGCCTCAAGTTCATGACCTGCTGTCAGGTTGAGGTCTACTAGAAGTGCCTCTCCCCTTACCCTCAGCAGGGCCTTCAGGATCAAGGGCTCTGTGCTAACTCATCCTGCTTCTTCAGAGAAAATTAGATGGAAAATATTTCCAGCAGAAGGTGTCAGTGAAATCTATAAAGGAAAGAAAAGAGGCTGAGGTTGGACCAGGAGTGCTGAAGTGTCCGGAGGTGCAAACACACAGAACTTCAGAGCAGCTCACAACCAGCCAAGCAAAAGCCTTGGAAAGCAGTCAGGAGCTCACCACTCCCCCAGCTAAATGACAAATGACACGTTCAGGTCTGTGCCCATGACTTCTGTTAATGCGGATTTGTCTCTTCCTCAAAACCATCTTCATTTTACTGTGGATCTCCACTCTGAGCTCAGCCCAGATTTCAGACAGAGCTCTTCAAAAACCACCAGTGATTTATTCCTGGTTGTTTAACACAGGAAAGCAAGGGCCAGGTGTATCCTGAGAAGTGCAGTCAGAGAGATTCCAGAGCTTGACAAGTCTGATCTGAAGAAAAATTAGAGGAAATGCCCAGGTTTGCAGACATTAATGATTGTCCCTGCAGAACCTGGAACCTGCTCCGGTTCAGCCCTGGCACGGGCAGGGCTGAGGGCTGGGCTGGAGCTGCTGTGCTCAGGTGAGCACTGGGGCATCTCTGACTCAGGGGGGGCTGCAGGTAGGGGCTCCTGGGGTTTTTCCTGCTCCAGGGTATCCATAGCAGTGCCTGGCTGCTTGTGCAGATGCAAATCCCTCGGAGGCTTTCACCTCTCTGCCCATCACTGCTGTTCCAGGGAGCTCCTGCTTTAGCTCCTGCAAATCTCCCCTTTCCTCTGCTCCACAGGCAAGCACATTCCTCTGGGGAATCCAGGCATGGGCAGAGCAGCACAACTTGGCTCTGCAGATGCCTTTGGCACAGTGGGACCTGAATTCCTGCCTCTTTCCCCGTGTCCCTTCTTTCTCCCAGCCTCAGACAGGCATGGCCTCCACTGATGAGGCTCTGTGGCTTCTCTGGGGTCCCTGACTCTCTTACAGACCCCAAGACTCCAGATATCGAAACCATCACCTCCCACCCACCCAGTAGTCAATGACTTCGCTCCTCAGCCCTGTTGGGCTCTGCCAGGAGATGCTTTTGGAAGTTTCTCCTCTACTTTTTCTCTTGGCATGAGGCTGCAGGGAAGGAGACCCAGCAGAAGGTCAGACAGACCCAAAGAGCCCAGGAGAGAAAGGGAGAGTGCAGCTGTGCTGAGCTGCTGGGCTCTTTTAACCTCACCCACGATTCCAAAGGAGATAAAAGTGCTCTGCAAATCTTCTGTTGAGGCCCTGGAACAGGGAAAGTGTGGCTGCTCCATCCCTGGAAGGGTCCCAGGCCAGGTTGGATGGGGCTTGGAGCACCCTGGGATAGTGGAAGGTGTCCCTAGGGGGGGGAACAAGATGAGCTTTGAGGTCCCTCCCAACCCAACCCATTCCATGATTCTGTGATTTTAAGATCCTGAATTGAAGCTCTGTCCTCAAACCATGGCAACTGTAGAAGAGAAGCCAGGCTCCAGTTTGGGAATGTTTCCTGGTTTTCTGAGCAAGGCCACAATAAAATTTTATCTTGAGCAGGTGCTGAAGCACCCCTGGGTGGGCCCCACACTCTGCCCAGGGGCTGGGGAAGCGCTCCAGGGTGGGATGTGTGCCCTGGCTGGTGCAGTGGGGCACAGGGCTCCATTGGTAGGAGACAGCTGGACAAAACTCCCAGATTTGGGGGCCCTTCTGCAGTCCCAGGGCTCCAGGATCACTGGGGAAGCACTGGAGAGCACTGGGGGGGGGGGTCCTGGGCGCATCCCAGTGGCCTTACCCTTGGACACCAATGAAAAGAGCCGGAGTTTCCCATGTGGGAGAGTCCCACAGATGATAAATTTGTTCATTTATGCATTGCAGCCTCCTGCCCATGTCTGGGACCATCCTCTGCCACATGGGAATGTACATCCTCCTTCTCTAGGCCAGGCTGAGGATGAATTCTCCAGTTTCATCCTCACCTGAGCCGTCTCCACGTGCTCCTGAGTGTCCCCAGGCCGTGTGGCTCTGTCACCGTGGGCAGGTCCCACACAGAGCTGCTCTCCCTGCCTCGTTCTCCTATGGATTGGAGGGGCCTGACCACACAAACACCCACTTCTGCTCCTTCACAGTCAGTCTCTACCCCCTTTTCACATCCTGGGCACCACAGCAAGGTCCTGGGTGAGTTGTGGGATCTTTTCTCTGTGCTTGCTGACCCTGCACAGGAGCTTTGGCTCCCTTCTCCCTCCCATCTCTGTGCTCATCCTGGGATTTCCTACCTGAGGAGGCTCTGTCCAGCCCCCAAGGATGAGTAACCTGGCTTCCATCCAATTCCTTTTGAGCCTCAGCAAGTTGGCTGTACTCTCTCAGAGCAAGGAACCAGAGGTGGAGGGAACTGCTTTGGCCAAACCCCACTATTTCTTTTTTTTTTTTTTTTAATTTTATCTCCCAGGTTTAATTAGAGTGGTTTGTCTGGAAAACTTGGCTCTCTGTGATAAAAGACCTCTTTAATGAGACCATAATCATGATTGAAAAACCTCCTGAACAGAAGTGGATGCTGATCTGTGAGTTACCATATGAGTGTCCCTATGCCATGCATATAAATCTGTTTACTAAACAGTTTTCACCTGCTCTAAACACAGCCTGGAGTTATCTTATCTGTCCTGCTGAGGAAAACAAACAGATGCATCCAAACACCCAAACACTCCTGGATAAGGAGCTCCTTATCAGCCCTGCTTCCCCACTGGCCCAGTTAAACCCTCAGCCATCCATTCATTCATTTATTTCCCATCCATGGCTTTTTAGGAGCCCCAACCAACATTTCATATCAGCATGGTTTTGATCTTGGGGAGCTGCAGTTCCCTGATGGTTTGTTTGCTTTCTGCGTCCTGCAAACGCATCCGTCCCTTCAGCTTTGTCACTGCTTTCCCACCACCATTAATTAGCACCTCTTTTCCTACATTTCTCTCCTGGATAACTGTTCAAAGCCTTAGGAGAGAAAAATCCCCCCAAAAAGAGAAATTATCCAAAGCCTGGCAGCATTTTTGCTTTTTATGCGTTTCCTCAAGGAAGGAAATAAAAGGGATAATGTTCCAGGACATCCCTGGTTCTGAGCTCCCTGCTCCAAGCCCCAGCTGTGGTAAAGCTCCAAAAATTCCCTGACCTTTGGGAGAAGTGCCTGCGTTGTCCTCTGCCTGCTCCAGGTGGAAGGGAGGGGCAGCAAGGAGACCCCAGGAGAAGGAGGTCTGGATGTCCACCTTGAGGGCTCAGTGACAGTGGGACACCACATCCAACCCCTGGAGAGCTGCTCCAGGCAGGAGGGCACCTTTCCCTGCACCCCAGGGACACCAGCACAGGCAGCTCCTGGTGTCTGGAACTGTCACAAGCTTGGCAAGGACCTGCTGGGGACACCACAGAGTCAGGATCAGGCTCGACCTTCCCCTTCCAGACCTTTTCCTGAGGCTCCCTCTCTCTCTGCAGCTGAATTCCCACTCTGCTCAGAGGGGCTCTGTGGATTTTCCAGGCCCAGCTGCCTGGTGTTCCCACAGGGACCTGCCAGGGCTGGTTCCCAGCACAAGGGAGCCCTGCAGGAGGTGGGAATGGGATGGGCTCTACCTCCCACCCCAGCTCCTCTGTGATTCCCTGAGTCCAGCAGAGCAAGGTGCAGGGTGGGAGAGCATCCTTAGCTTGGCCATGCGGGAATTCCTGAGCCTCATCCCTGATAAGAAACTTTCTTTTTTCATCTATGTGGACCCTGCACCACCTCCCTCTGCCTCCCTGGTGAAACCATCCATGACTTTATCCCCAAAAGCTGCATCCCTGGACATTTCTGATCCACCTTTTCCTGACACCGTGTCCACCCCAGGGACACTGTCACAGCTTAGTGTCCATCAGTGGCTCCTTCTGTCTGGGTCTGCTCTGGGGGGGGATTCCTCAGCTCTTGGGACAACAGGAAGGGACTTCTTTTCCAGGGAAAAAGAAAGGCAGGGGCAAGTCAAAGGACATGGCTCAAAGGACTTTTCTATAAATTGTGTTCCCAGCTCTGGGAAATGCCAAATTATTAAGATGGTTCAGGGAACAAAAAGATGAACCCATTCACTGGTCATACTCTCTTGCTCATTAGATGTTAGAATTAAAATACTACTAAAAATCTAATTTTTCATGGAATATCTGAAAATGTTGAAGAGGTTGCTGTGGGCAGCAGGAAGGATGAGACCTGCAATAAGAGGAGCACAGAGATGATGGTGATGAAAGCCAGGGGAAGCCTCCAGTGATGACTTTGGTGAGCAGAACTTCCCAAGCATTTACAGACAGAAGATGAAGGGCTCAGGACTCACGATTTGGGATTTGCACGATGCCACACCAAGCCAGGACTATTTGGACCAGGAAAGGGCTGAAGAGTTTGTAAGAAAGGGCAATGCCCACCCAAGCCACCCAACCAAGATCTGCTGAGGCTCAGCTGAAAATCCTCCCATTGCTCTCCCAAGGCTTTGTGCTTTATCAGGAGAACATCCTGAAGCCCCCGTGACCTTGCCATAAAGCAGATAAATTTCCCTGCACAGCCTCAGGATGCAGTGCACATTTCTGCCCAGGGCAGCCCCATTTTTCACAGTGATCATTCCAGCTCCATCTTCACGACAAAGGGTTATTTTGAGGACAACAAAAAAGATGCTCATATCTGTCTTGATATAAAGACTATAAAGAATTCTGCCTCAGCCCAGAGCCTCCTGCTATCTCTCCTCCTGAACCTGCAGAGGATTTTTCTTACCTGTCTTTTAGGCTGAACGCTTCCTCAATGACTCTGAGCAGGAGGCCTGATGGAAGAGGCTTGAGAAGGAGTGATCATAGCTCAGATTTCACAGAAAATTAACTCATTCATTTTCGTATTTACACCCCGTTGGGCCAGGAGATGACTCTGCTGGTGTTAATCAAAGATCAAGTTAAATCAGTGGCCTCATCAACCCCTCCTCTTGTGGGGATCAAGCCAAGGAAAAGGAGAGAAAATCACCCAAGATAATTTGCTGTACATAGAGCAGCCTTGAGCATTTGTGCAAGTTGTTGGCAAATGCAAGGGTCAGGAAATCATTTGTCTGGTTGTCTTTATGCAGAGATAAAACTTGAAAAGCAGCAGAAAAGTAGGCAGAGAAGAGCTGCAAAATATCCTTGGGTACAATCACAGAAGCACAGAGTGGGAAGGGACCCTCAAAGATCATCCAGTCCAACTCCTGGCCCTGCACAGACACCCCAAGAACCCCACTCTGGGCCTGGTCATCCTCCAGTGACAACATCATTTCTTAGCCCACTAAAGGTTTTTATTACATGCAAAAACCCAAGTGGAAAAGGTGTTATGATGCTGGAAAACAAGTTCTGATACTGGTAACTGACCACCAACACCATCAGGAATAATCAGCCAGAATTAGGCATCAAATGGGAGCAAAGGGAATGTGCAGCAGGCTCCCAAGGGAAGGGGCAGAAAAAACCAACAATTTAGGTTTTTTTTGTAAGGAGCTGGAAAAAAAAAAACTGAAATCAGAATTTGGGAGTTGTACAACCCCACAACCGAGGCCATGCCAAGTAAGTGAAACCTGGGTTTGTACAAGGCAAGAGAAGCCCTTAAACCCCAAAATCTGTGCATTCAAAATAGGAACAAAGGTGGAATAAAAATCAGTCACAGCAACTCTGTCTTACAGAGTCGTTTGCATTAAACATTATTCCAAAAAGCTGCATTTCCTTCTGCTTTGTTTGTGTCTGCTCCATCCAAGCAATGGTCTGTACAGAAGCATTAATGACAACAGATTCTGTAGTTACAGGAGAATAACACCAAAATCATAAGAGATCTTTCTTCAAAAATTTTAAAATCTAATGCAGCATTCAACCAGAAAAAGTTCTGGACTATTCCAAAGGCCAGAAAGGGGTGGGATGCACTCTGCATTTGAGACACCTGAAATGCAGAGCATCCCTGAGCTCTGCAGCTCTGAGCTTCCATAAAGGTGATGGACACGTGGGGTGGGCTGTGCTGTCCTCTAGAGAGACATCATCTGTAGCTTGAGACACCTTGAGGCATCCCAAATATCTACAAGGAATAAATATATCATAGGAGCCCGGAATAACTGATTTTCTACAGTGAGAGCTGGAGACTGGATGGGATAAAGAGGTGATTTGAAATGTCCCTGGATGTTTATGTGCAGGTGAGGTTGAACCCTTGGTCAGTGGAGCCCGAGGAGTGGCTCAGGTGGTCCAGGGGGGCTCGGGGTGGGCTCAGGGCCTGGCTTATTCCTCATCACCTGGAATCAGACCCTGCTGAGCCGTGGCACCTCAGGGCTGCACACCCACATTTACCTGCCTTAACCAAGAGCTGAGTCTCACCCTGAGCACGTGTTAGCCCACCCTGGCTCTAACCCATGGGTGTGCCATGGGAGCGCAGGGGTGAGCCCCACTCCAGAGGGAAGGGGCAGCCACACCCCCACCAGCTGCCAGGTGGGAAGAGAACGGATTCTCTGCACACCCATCACATCTGTGCAGATGTCCCAGACTCCCCAAGGTGTCCCAAAGGTCCCCAGAACTCTGTGATGAGGCACCTTCATCGAGTCCAAGGGGACAGCCATGGCCAGGCCAGGAGTGTCCTCATTTTGGATAGGGATGTTTTCAGCAGAAGGTAATCTGAAATCCCAGAACCTGCCAGGCAAGCCAGAACTCCAAGGGAAATGGAAGGAGAGAATTTCCAGGGGTCTCTAAGTGAAGGCAAAGTTCAGCCCACAAACCAAAGCTGGCTAAAAGAAGAAACAAGGTGATACCTTGGTGATATCTCTGCCGAATCAGAGAGCTGTGCACTTCAAAGAGAGGGACTGGGATTGGCACTCCCAAAGGATCCCACAGTATTCAGCTCCCCAGATCTCCTTGGAAGTCAAGAACCAGTTCGTGCCTCACGAATTCACCGAGAGCACGGAGCTGATTTTGTTTATCCTCTCTGCTCTCCATCCCCAGTGCTGCACCCCCTGAAGTGGGGCCATCCCAGCAGCACCCACCTGCACTCCCTGCTCATTCCTCTCGGGAAAGCATCGCCCAGGGAACAATTGATACCAGGGTCTTGCAACACCCAGGTTCTCCTCGGAGGTCTTCCACCAAGGAACAAACAGGCCCAACCCTGCTCTGTTCAGGAGGTCTGATAAGATCACTGCCCAAGGGGCCGTGGCTGCAGGCCAGGGCTCTGTCCCAATAAACCATTTTCTGCAGGACCACCTTGCCTGGACTTGTCTTTCCACACGAAGCCAAGCAAAGCAAAGCATTCAGATGCTAAAAATGTGCAACTATTGCTGGTGTTTGTCCAACATTGGGAGGCTCATAAATCTCCCGGGAAAGGTAGAACAGGAGCGTGATTAAGAAAACAAGAAAACTTTCTGCATTGATTGCTCTCCTGCTGCTTCCAGAAAAGCTATTGCCTGTTGATGAAATGCCTCCCTGTCTGGCTTCCAACCCAGCACTATCCCTGCAAGGCTCTTTCCAAACCTTGTGCATTACAAGGCAGACACACACACGGGATCAAAGGGAAAACACCAATCCATGCGTGCAGACCTGTCCAAAGGTGGAGAGCAAAAGCCACCGGCGAGAGAAAGCTGAGAGACCACAAAGTGTCTTTCCTCTGCCTTTTCACTGCTGTTAAAGCCCCAAATTGAGGCACTTTAAAAAATACCGACCAACTCACTGCTTGTGGTTTGTAGGGACTGATCTGTGCTGTAACCCACCCCAGCCATCTCCACTCTGTTCTCTCTGTTTCCAGCTGTCCCCTCGGGATGTGCTGCCTGTCTCCCCCATGCAAATGAGGCAGAGCCGTGACCAAAATCCTGCCGGGGAGCAGGAGAAGAGGCACAGCCCGGCACGGCTGGAAAGCAGCGCCGAGGAAAGAACATTTCCTGTTTTCCAGTAGCCAGCAGATATAAGGAACAATCCTTTGTGCTCGCTGCCAGCCAGGGAAATAGCTGGAGCTCCCGGCATTTCTGAGGATGTGGTGTGTACACACAGGATCTGCTGGAGAAGGGGAGGTGGAATGTCACGTAGGGAGGAGAGGAGGACACCTGTGTCCAGCGGGGTGTCCGGGACAGGCAGCACAGCTGACCAGCACAGCTGACCAGCACAGCTGACCAGTCCTGCCTTCCCCCGCTGTCCCAGGGGAAGGGAAGGTTGTGCAGAAGCTGTGCTGGAGCAGCTGCAGTGAGAGGGGACTCAGGAGGTCCCCAATTCTGTCACAACTCCCTGACAAGAGCTTGTGCTGAGGTGGGGTCGGTTCCTTCTGCCAAGTCCAAAAGGGAAACGGCCTTAAGCTGCACCAGGGGAGGCTCAGATTGGGTAGTCAAAAAAAAAAAAAAATCACAGAAAAAGTGCTCAGGCAATGGAATAAGTTGCCCAAGGAGGTGGTGGTGGAGTCACCATCTCTGGAAGTGATCCAGATGTGTCTGGAGGTGGCACCTGGGGACTGGATGTGGCTTAGGTGGGATTTGGTGGTGCTGGTTTGATGGTTGGACTTGAGGATCTTGAAGGTCTCTTCCAACCTTGCTGATTCTGTGACTGAGGTGGGTCTGAAAGACCTCAAGGTCAAAAAAAACCAGATTCCTTTATTTAGGAGCTTCCTGCCTCTTCAGAGATCCCTCCTGCTCTCAAACTGGAAATGCAATGGAGCATCTTCCCCTGGAGATGCTGCTTTACACTTCCCAGAACAGACAGAGCTGGAACTGGGATAAAGCTGGTTGTGCCCTAGCCATGAGCTGATGTTTGAGAGAGACCCCATTTCCACCCAAAGCTGGAGTTCAGGGGCTCAGCTCAGTCCCTGCTGTGGGATTTCAGCCCATGCCCACACCTCCTGTCACGGAAACAAGATGGGGATTAAAAAACCGTTTGTAAAACATTCCTGCCAAATGCTCTGTAACAGTGTAGGGTTTCCAGACACATTCAGGAAGAAGCCAGAAATTGTTCTTAGTGGCATTCAAGAAAGACATGGAAGAAGAATGTTTCAGAAACCTTTTCCTGTTCTTTCCTTGGGATCCCTGCACCAACTCCAGTAGAACCCAGAATAATTAAGCCTCACAGCCTTGCAGAAAAAAAAATAAAAGATGATAACTGAAGGCAGGTAAGTTATGGATAAGGCAGGATGTTCTCAGGGTCCTTTTGAAGAAAAGCTTGGCTTTATTTGCAGGATTAGGGAGACACTTGCAGCTCTGCAGAGCAGCTTCTCCTGCAAGTGCCTTCTGTGCTGCCTGCAGCCAGGACCGAGACTTGACAAGGGCAATCATGAGAAATCAGTGTGTCTCTGAGCAGGCAGCAGTGCCCCAGACCCTGCTGGGGATGGGCTGGACACTGACCAGCACAGACACACAGCCATGGTGGGTGTATCCAAGCAGGAATTCCTTCAGTGAGCAGCAGGACCTGTGTTTGCTTTGGCCACATCCAAGTGTCTGCAAAGGTCTGCCACAAAGCTGTGACCAGGTGACCTTGAAAGGTGAGCCCAGTGGTGAGGGCTGGGCTGAGGCACATCTGTGGTGTTGAATACAAAGGCTGGCATCTGGGGGAGAAAAAGCCTCTTACCGCAGCTGAGAATAAAAGGCAAAGTGGAGAGAGCTCCAGAGGTCCAGCATTTCACTGGGCCCAGCTGGTGGAGCAGCAAAGTGCAGACACCACACACAGCTCCAAGGCTACATTTTGGCCACAAAAATCCCCTACAGCGTTACAGGCTGGGGACAGTGTGGCTGGATAGTGTTTAGGCGGAAAGGGACCTGGGGGTGCTGGTCGACAGCCGGTTGGATATGAGCCAGCAATGTGCCTTGGTGGCCAAGAAGGCCAATGGCATCCTGGCCTGCATTAGGAATTGTGTGACCAGCAGGAGCAGGGAGGTCATTCTTCCCCTGTACTCGGCGCTGGTGAGACCACATCTTGAGTACTGTGTCCAGTTCTGGGCCCCTCAGTTTAGGAAGGATATTGAGGTACTTGAGCGTGTCCAGAGGAGGGCAACAAGGCTGGTGAGGGGCTTGGAACAGAGGCCCTATGAGGAACGTTTGAAGGAGCTGGGGTTGTTTAGCCTGGAGAAGAGGAGGCTTAGAGGTGACCTTATTGCTCTCTACAACTTCCTGAAGGGAGGTTGTAGACAGGTGGGGGTCGGTCTCTTCCACCGGGCAGCAACTGACAGAACAAGGGGACACAGTCTCAAGCTACGTCAGGGAAGGTACAGGTTAGATATTAGGAAAAAATTTTTCACTGAAAGAATAATAAAGCACTGGAATTATCTTCCCAGGGAGGTGGTGGAGTCACCATCTCTGGATGTGTTTAAAAAAAGACTGGACATGGCACTTAGTGCTATAGTCTAGTTGAGGGGTGAAGGCATAGGTTGGACTTGATGATCTTAGAGGTCTCTTCCAACCTCATTATTCTGTGATTCTGTGATTCTGTGAGGCAGAGCCTCCAGGCTCTGCTTCAAAGGAGAGGAACAAACAGCACGACAATGAAATCTCCCATGGAGAGAGAGCCTCAGGTGCGTGTCCTCCACAACAAACACCACTGGGAGCAGCTGGAAAAGCCTGGGCTGCAGGTCTGTCACTGCCAGCAGGGGTTTCAGCAGGCAGCACACAGGGAATGGATCTGCTTTGCTGGACAGGCCAGTACCTGGTGGTGGCAGCTGGTGGTGCAGAATGACAGAGGTTGCACCTGCAAAGTCCTGACAGGTGACTCAGTCAGGATATTTCATACAGGAATTATTGCACAAACAGCTCAGCTCAATACCGTCCATCTCGTATTTAAAAATACAAACTCTTTAAGTGGCCTGCTCTTGCTCTGGGGAAAATGGAGACAAGTGGCAGTGCTTTGGTTGTGTTCCAGCCCCCAGCCTGGCTCAGGCCATTCCCAAGGGAGACTTTTATGGATGTTGCACAGGGCAGAGGGGATGGCAGCTCCTCTGCCACCACACCAAGTCTGTGCCTGCATCTGCTGCCTTCCCTTTGGCTTGGAAAGGGGATTTTGGCCTCGTTTGCACAGTTTGGTGATGGATGGCAGTGGGGTGAGCTGAGCACACTGTTCTAAACTCTCCAGAACCTGAGCAACCTCTCTGGGAGTCTTTCCAAAGTATCAGGGTCCCTTTAGTGACAGCTTGAAACAAGTTCCTGAGAGCTGAGACACTCAGTCCCCTTAATTACCCTGAGCAGCTCTTGCTCCTGAACCCACACATCTACACAGAAGTCACTCCAGCACTGGAAGAGCCCTAAGTTTGGTCACAGGGCGTTGATTTCCTACAGGCTTAGTGTGGGGTTTGCCAGCTGTGCCCATGTGAACTGCTGTGCACGGAGCATGGCAGCGTGTGGCACTCGCATGGGAATGTGGCCAAGCCACAGAGCCACTCCAGAGCTTCTGGGGGGCATCTTTTTGTCCTCTCTTTCTACACAACTCAGCCCAGGGAAGTGGGTTTGTCCTTCTTGACACAGCAGGAGCACACAGAGCATCACCAAAAGCTGTTGGTTTGGCCAAGCAGCTGCCCTTCCTTTCTTTATGCACTCTGAATGCAAGGAGAGCTCATAAACTCACATGTGACACTGCAGCATGTACCTGTGTTACCTCGTGCTCCCACAACCTCCTACACTATTTAGACCTTTCTTAAATTATGCCACCCAAAGCTGGCCCCAAATTTGAGCTGAGGCTGCTTGTGGGTCCTCAGTGTCGCTGGGGTCAAACCCTTCCCTGCATTGGTTGTGGGTCCAAGCCCCTCTTGTTTATGCTCTTTTCTCCCAGTGCACAAACATGGATTTCATGCTTCCCACCTTCCCCCTCCTCCTCCCCCTGCAGTGCTGAAATTCCCATTAACGTGCCAGCCTGGCACACAAACCCCTCTTCTTTCACTCAGCTCCTGTGGCTGTTGCTGCCAGCCCTATCTAGAGCCACATCTCTCCCCATCCCTGTCCAAAAGCCACTCTGCCATGTGCAGCTCCTCCCTTCGTGCCAAGAACCCCAAACACACCCCAGAGATCTCAGGTGAGAGATACCAGGGCTGAGAAGGAATCCTGCTCTTGAGGGTGATCACGAATCGTGTTCTATTTTCTTTTTTGTAATCTTCTCTTGAACCATCATAATGAGGAATTTAACCTCTTGTTGTGCCAGAATAAACTTGTTCTCACCCTTAAGCATGTCTGGTATTAAAGGCAAGTCTAGGTGAAGCTCTGAAATCTGGATCAGCATTCCCTGTTCTGAGACAATGCATCCAAACACAGCAGTGAGGGACACCTGGGACATGGCACCGGTTTGGATTGTCCTGGAGCTGCTGGATTTGGCACAGTCCAGGTTTGGTGGAGTCAGCAGAAAGAAGAAAGACACTTTGCAAGGCACATTTGTAATGGGGTGACACTGCAGCCTCCCTCCATCTGAAGGGACGTGCAGGTGTCACCTTCCAGCCAGGCTTGGGCCGAGGGGTGGCCCAGGGTCCCAGAGCTGCTGCCAGAGGAGAATTCTTTTTGTCTTGACTCAGATTCCTCCTCTTGGGGTGGGAGCTGGTGCTGAGGGAAGTTCTGGTGCCAGCTCATGCAATCTGCTGCCAGGTTCTGATATTTCCACTTTTCATGTGGGTACAAAGGGAGCAGAGCACCCTCTTTGGAGCAGTTCTTGGGCCTTCCTTTGGAGCCTGGTGCTGGCTGCTCTCAGTCACACGATTCAGGATGTTTTCATTACAGGATGAGGAAGGACAGCAGGACCCAGGGAGGGTTTGTGGATCTGATGCCTTCTGAAGGGCCTCTATGTTTTGCAGTGATTTTTCCTGAGTTGTTTTCCCCTTGCCCACCAGAGCTGTGTGCAGATGTCCCCACCCCATCCACTCCAGGCCTTTGGTTGTAAAGAGCTCAGAGCTGAGGCAGGTGGGAAGGAATCAAACCCCAGGGCAAGCTGAGTCCACAGAATCAATTCTGGATTTCCTGAGCCAAAAACTAGCTGCAGCAAACCCCATGGGCAGCAAAAAGCCCTCAGTCAGCATCCAGAGGGGATCTGTGACTCTTCCAAAGGAACAACCAGCAGCAGAGGAAGAGCAGCACTGAAACCAGGCCCGGGAGATCAGCTCAAGGCCCCTGGCAGTGAACATCCCCAAAGATCAAAGCTGCCCTCATAGGAAATAAAACTGGAACTTCGTCCCCATTTTCAGTGTGACAGACACTAGGTCAGCATTTGTGATGGAACTGATTTCCTCACTATCATCATCCCCTGCATTTACATGGAAAGGCAAACTGGAACTTGGACAGGGAGTGACCTGACCTCGGGATAAAGTGACACAGATTCACAGCCCTGCTCTGCCCATCATGTTCTCCATTTCCTTTCTTTCTCAGTAACACCACAAGGAACACCAGTTTGGGAGTCTGATACCAAATGTTATAACCTGTTCTAAAAAACCCTGAGATTTAGTGAAAAAAGCTATCAATTCATGGACATATCAAGAGTGTTGTTGCCATTGCTGATCCTCCATAAGCTCGGACCAATCACTGATAAAAAGACAAGGAAAAATCAATTTAACGGGAGCACAGGGAGAACTCCATAGAGTAGGAAGTTTATAAACCAAGATGGAGCTGCTGATTTTTCTTTCACTATCATATGTTATTCACCACAGAGAGGTCAGTGTTACCCTCCAGCTAAATACACAACCAACCACAGGGAAAAAAAAAAGGGAAATATGCATTGTGATGTAGGAGAAAAGATAGAACCACAAAACCATTTAGGCTGGGGAAGATCTCCAAGATCATCGATTCCAACCTGTGCCTGATGCCCACCTTGTCCCCAGCCCAGAGCCCTGTGTGCCATGTCCAGCCCTTCCTTGGACACCTCCAGGGACGGGCACTCCAAACCTCCCTGGGCAGCCCCTGCCAAGGCCTGAGCTCCCTTTCCATGGGGAAATTCCTGCTGGTGTCCACCCTGAGCCTGCCCTGGCCCAGCCTGAGGCCGTTCCCTCTCCTCCTGTCCCTGTTCCCTGGGAGCAGAGCCCGACCCCCCGGCTGTCCCCTCCTGGCAGGGACTTGTGCAGAGCCACAAGGTCCCCCCTGAGCCTCCTTTTCTCCAGGCTGAGCCCCTTTCCAGCTCCCTCAGCCTCTCCTGGTGGAGCCTGAGGAGCAGCTGAGGGCACTTGGTGTGTCCAACTGGAGCAGAGCTCACTGAGGGCAGAGCTCAGGGATCTGCAGCTCCTCCCGAGGGGCAGCTCCAATCTCTGCTCCCTGGGACAGGGACAGCACCCAGGGCACGGCTGGAGCTGGGCCAGGGCAGGCTCAGGCTGGAGCTCAGGGAAAGGTTCTTCCCCCAGAGGGTGCTGGCACTGCCCAGGCTCCCCAGGGAATGGGCACGGCCCCGAGGCTGCCAGAGCTCCAGGAGCCTTTGGCCAGAGCTCCAGGGATGGACAGGGTGGGGTTGGTGGGGGTCTGGGCAGGGACAGGGGCTGGGCTGGGTGATCCTGGTGGGTCCCTCCACTCAGGCTGTTCTGTGCCTCTGTGACTCTGACTCTGCTGTCCCTGCAGCACTGGGAGTGGACAAGCCCAGCTCCCACAGAAGCTCTGCGATGTGCAGCCTGGGTCCCTCCTCAGTCCCCTCTGCCTGTCCTGCCCCCCTCGAGGCCCCTGGCACTGTCACACCTGGCTGGGAGCTGCTGCTCCAGCCGGGCAGAGCTCTGAGCTGCCCCATCTCCTGTCCCCAGCCCTGCACAGGGGTCACCTGTCCTGGGACACCTGCAGAGGGACCCTGCAGCCATTGAGGCCCTGTCTTGTGGGGCAGGGCTACAGCAGCAGCTCCTGTGGCCACTCAGGACTGGATGGTTTTTATCTCCTTGGACTCCAAACATAATTAATCCTTGAAGTATTTCCTATCCTTTAAATCAAACATCTGAAGGAGCAGTTGAGCAGTGCTGGAGTGCTCTAAAAATCCTCATTAGAGCCACTTGGAAACCACCCTGGAGGGAAGGAGCCCCTGAGGAGATGATGGAAGAGGATCTCCAGCACCTGGAGGTGTGGGATCCCTTCACAGGACAGGGGATGCAGCAGATGCTGCACAGCTGCCCCGGCTGAGGCAGCTGCAAACAGCTGGGGTTAAACCCTCACTGATGATCTGGGATTTGTGAGATGCAAAAACCAGTGTGTGGAATCCTACACAGCAGCCATAAGAAACATGAAAAAAAGAAGTTAATTTTTTTAAGGTATCAAAATAAAAATACTTCCAAATTAACAGAAAACTTACAGGTTTTGGACACTTTGTTTTCTAATTAAAAAAAAAAAAAAACTTCTGAAGAAATCCACTGCTTCTTGGAACGGCTTCATAAACTCCAAGGCTCATTATTCTGTCAAAAAAAAAAAAAAAATCAGCCTAAGCTTTTCAGCAGGCACTGCAGTATTATTAATCACCTCCTTGGACAGTGGGCATGTAATAAAACAAACTAAAATTAGCTGGAAAAAAAAATTTCAAAGAAAAGGCCACTTTCCAACATCCTGACAAATGAAATAAGTGATGCCCAAACAAAGGGCTAAGAGCACAATTAAGGCAAAGCAGGAACTGGAGGGGCAATGCTGGTCCAGTGCACTTCACATGGAGCCTTTCATCCATCAGAGCCCCCAAAAGTGCTTAATCAAAATAATGGAGAGCAGGAGGAGAACAAAATGACTTGGAGGCAAAGGGAGAAGATAAATGGAGAGTGTGGCACAAAGCAGAGAGGTGGGGAAGGGGCTTTTCACCATCTCCTCTCACAGAAATTCCTTCAGGTCACTTTTTCCCACTGCTTGTCTCTGAAATGATTCCGTTTCTGTCCCTTAGGTAAGGTGACAACTGCCCAGCACACTGCCAGGGAGAGAGAGGCTCTGACTGACCAAATATTTGTGTATTTTCCATATAATTTTCCTTTTCACAGCTCAGCATCACCTTCACTCTTTCTCTCCTGCTACCTCAAGTTTTTGGTGGAGGTTTTTTGTGGCTTTTCCTTGCCCTGCCGAAAAAATCGCTCAATTTATCCCTCCTAACCTGGTGGTTTTCCACCTTCCATTTCATCCCACCCCAGCCTCCCACTTCACCTGCCCTTGGCAGATCCACCTGGAGTTTTCCTCATTCTCCTGAGGTCCTGCCTGCCCTCAGTAATTCTGTGTGAGCTGTGGATGGGTCATTGTTCCCTTTCCTTTCAAGATCACACACGGGGCCGCCCGGGACGGTGTCGGGCTCACGAGTCAAAGGCAAAGTGGCACTTGCCCAAATCTGTGAATTATGGCCACACTCAGAGCCAGCAGAGGAAGCTGGAAAAGAAAAGCTCGTGTTTGAATAATACCCCAGCCATCCTTAATTTTATCCATTATTTAGGGGTCTTTTGGTTAATGTTTGACTGTTTTTCCTGAAGGTGGAAGAATTTTGGTGTGGAAAGAGCTGCGTTGTGCAAAGAACATTGACAGAGCTGAGGAGAGCAGGACAGAGGTGACATTGTGCCAGGGAAGGGCAGAGTCAGCACAGCCAGGCAGGGACATCCTTGCTGTCCCATGCTTGAGCCATTTCCTGTTCTCCTGACAGTCCTCTGAGCACTTCTCAGGCCTGGAAAGTTCCTGAGGAGCTCACAAAGCCCAGAAATTTCTTTGGCTGGCTCAAGTGTGCTTGTGATATTTGTGTATTGTGGTGGCAAAGTGCTGAGTGCTGGTCCTCACTCACACTGTTGGTCCCTGACCCTCCCACCACTCTGAACCAGCAAAAACATTTTTCTTTTCCAGAATGGTCATTTGGGGTTCCATGGTACAGTGTCATTGATCTCCCAGCTGACCCATCAGAAATAGGAAATTAAAATCAGAATTCTTGCCTGGGAGCAAGAGGAGAGGTTGTGGACAGAGCAGGAGTGGAAGAATAATAACCATGAAATGAAAGCAGCTCTGCTGGCTGTGTCTGATGGGACACAGTTCCCAGAAGGGAAGAAATTCACATCATCCAACAGAACATTTTCATATTCCCTCCAACAAAATGAAAGGAAAAACTCCACTGCAGCAAACCTAGAAAGGGAAAGAGAAAAAATATTAACACTGCAAACTTTAAAACAAACATCCACACAGAAGAGATAATAAACATCTAGCAACTTCGGAAATAATAAATTTTGGAGATAATAAATTTTGGAGGTAATAAATTTTGGAGATAAAAAATTTCCCAGATTTGAGACAGGCCCACCTGTAAGACCCATAACGACAATGGATCATTGAGAGTTTCTGGAAAGGGCCAAAAGAAACCCAAAAACCCTGTGTCCAGCTGCCCAGGGCAGGTGCCAGTGACAGCCCAGGGGCAGTGGGGTGGGGATAGGATGCCCAAGAGCAGAGCCCTGTTTATCCACCCGGGATGGAGCGGATCATGGTGTTTCCAGCCCAAACCATTCCGTGATTCCACGGTTCTGTGCCTTTCCTTTCATGCAGGAGACGTCTCTGGTGGCCTCTGCTGCTTTGGATCACCAGAGAGCTGCCCCAGGAGCCCTGTTTGCCATCCCACAGGTACCAGCTTGGACAGGTGACAGTGGCAGAAGGTGGCTGCTTTGCCTGTGCCAGGGTTCTGAGCTTATCCAAGGGAAAACCCTCTGGTCTCTGTCCCCAGGGATTTCTTACCCTGGCCTCAGGCAAATCCCTGGGACAGGTCCTGGGCTTGTGTTCACATTTATTGTGAATTTGGTGGCACAAGTGATGTGCAGAAATGCAGGGTTTCTTGTGGATTTGATGGGAATTTAAGGCATGTAATCCAAAACAAGGAAAACTTGATGGGAGAGAGTGAAAGCCTCAGTTTCTATCTGGTTGTTTTTGGGGTTTTTTTAAATCTATATATCTCATGCTTTGAGGGGAGACAGGGGACCAGGGTTTGTGTTGGTGATTTAGCTGGAGCTGAGTAAGAACCTCCTTGAGTTTTGGAAGCAAAAACCTGAGCCTCTGACAAGCTGATTTATTTTTTTTATTTCACCAAACCCCAACCTTTATTTCTGCCTTTCTCTTTAACTCAAGGCTTCCCTGCACCCAGAGGACTCCGAAATCTTCTCTCCATTCCATTCATTGACCTGGCACTAAAGTTTGCCCCTCTCCTACCATCCTTTGCCCACTCCACGAGATGCCACATCGCTCTGCTTCTTAGGATCTGTCCAAATGGAATCCTGCTCTCCCTTTCAATCGTGCTCACAGAAGCCTCCATCACATCCCTTCTCAGGTCCAGATGTTGCTCCTCCCTCCCAGAACATCTGCCTCGTTCCAAAGTGCTCACAGGACCCAGCTTGGGAACTGTATCCTGAATTCCCTTCACAGAATTCCAGGATGGTTTGGGTTGGGAGAGACCTTAAAACTCATCCAGTGCCACCCCTGCCATGGCAGGGACACTTCCACTGTCCCAGGCTGCTCCAAGCCCCAATGTCCAGCCTGGCCTTGGGCATTTCTGTCACCCTGATTTTCAACCTTCTGATGTTTTCATTTCTGTACTGGAGTTTCTCACGCTGCCTTCATGTAAACAGTGCACATGTTTTTCTAACTGTCCTTTTGTTTTTCATTCCTTTCTCCTGGGAGGAGAAAGGTTTGATGGACCTTTTCACTGACCAGTGTGGTTGGAGAGTGTCCCAGTTTGAAAAGGGAGGGTTTCATTGTCCCCCTCTTTGCTCTCAGAATCGATCTTAAAGGTGCAAAAACTTATTTTCTAGGCTACACAGAGGAATGGGGATAACGAGCTTCATAACGTTAACCCAGGACATTCCACCCCTTATCCCCATATTGTCAGATTACTACTAAAACTAATACATATTCTAACTCTAAAAACATACATTATACACACATATATAGTATACACTTATATACAGACAGTGTGGATCAAATAAAGACAGTTTGGATTAATTCTGCCTCAAGTACAGACAAACCCATTCGTGGGGTGGTTTTTGCTCAGGGACCAGGTTGCACATGGTGGATAATGCATTGATTGGAAAACATTTAAAATTGAGAAATTCTAGAACTGGCGAACCAAAACCACTACGGAGAGTAACCTCATTCTCCAATCCACAGTCGCTCCCAAAACTCTATATAATACGAAAATCTAAATGAAGTTTCTTCTTCTTTGCCTTTCCTGAGTTAGAGCTGTGCTGTGTCTCTGTGATTCGTGTCATGCTCTAGTGTGACACGCTTCCAGGGATCCAGGGGCAGCCACAGCTGCTCTGGGAATTCCATCCCAGCTCCTCCCCACCCTCCCAGGGAACAATTCCTTCCATACATCAAACCTAAATTTCCCCTCTTTCAGTGTGGAGCATTCCCACTTTTCCTACCACTGCAGTTCCTGATGAACAATCCCTCTGCAGCTGTCCTGGACCCCCTCAGAGCCCGGAGCTGACTGAGCATCCTTGGAGGGACTCGGAGTGACTATCCATTCATGGCTCTAACAATTATTCACAGCTCTCCTTTATTTCCTTACCACGTTTAAATTGGCACGGTTTGCCCGTGGAGGCACAGTTTGGAAATCCAGAGGGAATGTTTTGCTGGCCTCTGCTCGTGCCCTGCACATGAACAAGGAGATTTTCCTCATGATTTGTGTGCCAAGAGTCCCCATTGCATCACCAGGCGGCCACAGCCCTCTGACCTGGCTCTCAGAGATGCAGCTGTGACTTCATCCCTACCTCAGAAATTGTTTACACAGGAATGGGAAGACAGAGGCCTCCAAACATGAACTAAAAAAAGTAATTACTCCAGTTTCAAACTTCTTTTTATAGTGCAAACAAGTGCATAAATTACAGGGGACAAAAATCCACTTTAAAATGGGTGAAAGAACTGGAATTTTATCCATTTCTTTTGCTGAAATGAAACATTTACTTCATTCTAAACTAGCACTTGCGTTTGTTTGAACTCCCAACAAACCAATAAAGAAGAAAACAATTATTGACCAAGCTTTTCCTTTTCTTTTTTTTTTTTTTTTTAATCAAGACTTTCCCTCCTTATAAGGAAAGTCAACAGTCTTTGTTCTGAGGTAATTCAAGTGTCTCCACTGGCAGGAAAGTTTCCAAGTTTTTGGTTTAGATGTTTTCCTTTGTGTGCCTGACCTTTCCTCCAAGCTCCCGCCCTCTCCCTTTAATCTCTAACCAGCACTTTGGTGCCGTGGTTGGGTTGGGTTTTTCTGTTTTCCTTGAGTGCAGTCCATGCCTCTGGAGTGGAGTCAGTGCTCCTGCTTTCTTTCTGACGAGGGAAAACTCATTCCTGCTCTTCCAGACAGAATCCCGAGGTATTTGGACATTTCCCAGCACTGGGAAAGCTGGAGTTTGTGCTGTGCTCTGTGGGTCATCCATTGAAACCCACCTGCATCCCTGGAATGTTCCAGGCCAGGCTGGATGAGGCCTGGAGCAACTTGGGATAGTGGAAGGTGTCCCTGTCCATGGCAGGGGATGAACTTTAAGGTTTCTTCCAACCCAAACCATTCCATGATTCCATTATTCTATATTTAAGCTGTTGGATAAATCACCTGCATCCTATTCCCTTATTTTCAGTGTCCTCTTGTCCAAAAAACCACTGGGTGACGCCTTGTGCTCCAAGCCTCCACTTTTAACATGGATTTTACTCTTGGTTTGACCCCCCTGCCTGGGGGTCACTGGGAAAATCAAGCCTGGAACTGGTAAATTAAAATCTATGTGGGGGTAGCTCCAGCCTGGAGTGATCCTGATGCCCTTCCACACTCAGAGGAGGTTGGAGATTCCACCTGAACAAGAAGAAAAAGTTCTTTACTGAGAGAGCAGTGGCAAAGCTGCCCAGGGAGGGTGTGGAGGCTCCTTCCCTGCTGCTCCAGGACAGCCCTGCTGGAGCAGGGGACAGGACCAGGGGACACTCTGTGGCCCCTTCCAACAGCCCGGGATCAGGGACTGGGAAGCACAAGGTGACCCAGGAGCAGAGATCCCTGTGATGTGTTAGACACCAGCACAGAGCCACTGGAGGGGAGCAGCTGGGACTGGGAATGGGACTGGGAATGGGAAATGGGAATGGGAAATGAAATGGGAAATGGAATGGGAATGGGACAGGGAAATGGGAATGGGAATGGGAAATGGAATCGGAATGGGAAATGGGAATGGGAAATGGAATGGGACAGGGAAATGGGAATGGGAATGGGAATGGGAATGGGAATGGGAAATGGAATTGGAATGGGACAGGGAAATGGGAATGGGAAATGGAATGGGAAATGGAATGGGAAATGGGAATGGGAATGGGACTGGGAATGGGAAATAGAATGGGAATGGGAATGGGAAATGAGAATGGGACTGGGACTGGGAATGGGAAATGGGAATGGGAATGGGAAGTGGGAGTGGGAAGNAATGGGAAATGGGAATGGGAATGGGAAATGAAATGGGACTGGGACTGGGAGTGGGAATGGGAAATGGGAATGGGTCTTGGAGTGGGAAATGGAATGGGACTGGGACTGGGAAATGGGAATGGGACTGGGAATGGTATTGGAACTGGGACTGGGACTGGGAATGGGGACTGGAACTGTGACTGGAAATGGGATTTGGAACGGGACTGCAGCTGGGACAGGGACGGCAACAGGGATTGGAACTGGGATTGGAACTCTGATGGGGACTGGGACTAGGACTGGGAGTAGGCAGGGACTGAGACTGGGACTGTGACCGGAACTGGGACTCTCCCTGGGAATGGGACCTCCTCATGTCATGGTACCAGCCAAGAGGAATGTCACCGGGAGGGGACAGCTGGCTGTGACCTCTCCAGCGTCCAGCTGCTGAGGAGGACCATGGACATTTGCCTCTCCCAGGCCAGCAGGCAGAGTTTGGAGCTCCCTCTGGAGCTGAGGCTTCTCACCTGCAGCACCACAGGCACCTCCAGAGAGCTGATGCCAGAGACTTTTCCACCTCCTGGCTCCATGGGGGCTGAGGGGAGGACAGATTTCCATTTTGTTGGAATGGGCATCTCTGGACAGCAACCAAGGGCACTCAGAGGAAGCAGCAGCAGAGGGACCAATCCTGCTCCTCAGTTTATTTCTGTTTGTGACAGTGGCACCACTGGAACCGTGGGTCATGTCACAGGAGATATGGGTCATCATAGAAAGGTTGGAAAAGAATTCCAAGATCTCCAAATCCAATCTTTGACTGAATCCCCCTGTGCCCACTGAACCACATCTCCAAGTGGCACTTCTGCTTGGTTTTTGAACACTTCCAGGAATGGTGACCTCAGCAGAACTGGGCAGCCTCTGCCAATATTTAAACACTCTTTCAGTGGAGATTTTTTTTCCCCAGTATCCAACCTGAACCTCCCATGGCATAACTTGGAGCTGTTTCTCCTCGTTTGTCACCAGGTTTCTGGAGAAAGAGGCTGAACCCCACCTGGCCACAACCTCCTGTCATGTAGATGTAGAGTCCAGGTTTGTGGAGCACAATGGGCTGAAAACTTCAGGGCAAATATGATCATGATCCTCCATCATCTATGGAAAAATCACATCCTTTTGGAGACAGTGGGACAAAGCCTCTGAGGTGGCACAACAAGCCCACAAAAGTACAAATTTGCCTCATTGGTGGAGATCTCTCTTGGATCTGATGAAGAACTCAAATATGAGCCCAGATCAGGAAAAGTCATTCCCGGAAGCAGATCTGAGGTGCTCCCTGAGTGTCCTTTGGAGAGGGACACCCCAACATGGATCCGGCCAGGTTGGGAAGGATGGAAGAATAAAACACCAAGGTATCCATCCACAAGCAGATACAGCACAAGATTGTGAAGAGGGAAAATAACCTGGATCCAGCCTCCCTGAACTCCAGGGGCTTCTGGATTGAAGTTTTCCTTGGAAAGAGAGCAGGAGAATGGAAAGGGAGAAAAGATAACAAAGGGAGATGGGGTGCAGGAGGTCTGGAGATAAGAAAGGCTGGGATGGCCCCAGTGAAGGTTGCTGAAGGGATCAGAGGCACGGCTGATGCTTTGGAGGGACTCCAACATCATTTGGAAAGAGAATCCAGGGAATTAAGAGGAATAAGAGGAAAGAGAATCCCCTGGAGCAAGAGGGGCAGCAGCAAGTGGGGAGAGGTCTGCAGGGTCTGCTGTGCACCCGTGGCTGGGGGAACTCACTGCTCCATTCCTGTTCCAACAGCTCTGCTCAGACACCCGTGAGTCACCCCAGCATTTTTAGCTCCTTACATAACCACTGCCAAAAGGGAAGGTGTTCCAGCAGAGCTGCCAACACAAATGCCCAGGGACCAGCTCTGCACCCGGTGGGATGAGTAAGCACCGGCTGCAGCACGGGCAGGGAGCATCTCTCACACCTCACCAGGTGTTTTGCAACAGGGATGAGCTGGAGCTCTGCCTCTGGTGGCAGCTGTTTAACCAAATACAGAGCTGGGGGGGCAAAGCTGGGAAGAAAATAGCCAGGAAAATATCCATGTTTCCAGTGCAAACCCTGATCCATGGAGTTATCCCCTGCTCCACGCTTCAGCCTCACACATGAGGGGTTTTCCTGCCACCCCTCTGCACAGCCCAGAGATCCAGGCTGTTACCAAATTTTGCATGCCTTGTTTCCCTGCTAAAAGTCCACAGGCACAGCAGAAATGGAATTAACTCTCTTGGGATCAAGGTGAGCATCTCTGCAGATCCCCTACAAACCAGAGCTGGGTCTGCAGGTCTGATTCAGTCCTGAACAGCAACAGAAACTTCTTAAATCACTCAGTGTTTTGTCCTACTGACTTGGACCCTTAAGCTTTGTGCCACCGAACAAGCGTGAAGTGGCCTTAACAAAAAGCAGCATTCTACTGTGGTTTTTGCACCAAATTTTGCATCTCACCTGGCTCCCCAGAACAGCAGCTGCCTCACACCTGCCCACTGCAAGGAGGGAAACTCCCTTTATTAAAGCTTCTGTCCCCAGGAAACAGAATGCCACCCTTGCCTCGCAGATAGACACCACGCCCTGCACTTACTGCTCGCCAGGCTGGTAACCACTTCAAAGCAGCGCTGCCCTGAGGAGTGATGACTCCTGAGAGGGTTAAATCAACATTTCCTAGGGAAAAACACCACAGGGTGCTGCTGGGCAGAGCTCTGTGCTCAGCACGTCTGACTGTCTGGCCAGATCTGAATCCTGCAGTCTCTCTGACAGCAGGACATGGCTTGGGTGAGGGATGAACCCAGAAACTCCTGTGTCTCTGTATTTCAGAATAAGTGAAGGAAAGCCAGCAAATTCAGCTTAGAAAAGTTTTCTTACCCCAAACCTGGTGATAGGGTGGGGCCCTGGGCATGCGAGGAGGCACTGGAGGGTCTCTGTCCCACCTTGGTACAAAATCCTGTCTCATCTGGGCTGTTCTAGAGGAGATAGAACTGAATTCACAACCCAAGAGCAGCAAAGTCCCAGATCAGCCCTGCAGCACAAGATTAGCTCAGCACGACTGATTTATCAGAGACCAAGGATGAAACCCCTTTCCTCCATGAGGAATTCAATATTCCACCCTATCTCCTTATACTTCATAAAGAGGTGTCTCCTTATATTTCAGAATAAGTGAAGGAAAGCTGTGAACCTGCCAAACTCAGCTAAGGAAGGTTTCCTTGCCCCAAACCTGGTGATAACCTGGGGCCCTGGGCACAGAAGGAGATGCTGGAGGGTCTCATTCACACCTTGGTACAAAACCCCATCTCACCTGGGGTGTTCTGGAGGAGGTAAAACAGAATTCAGAGCCCAGAGGCACCGAAGTCCCAGATCAGCCCTGCAGCACAAGATCAGATCTTTCACCAAAGGAAGAAGCCCTTTTCTCCAGGAGGGATTGAATATTCCACCCTGGCCAAACCCCCAACACCAAGGCCAGGGCAAAAAGCTGCTCTGTCAAACATCTCCTGGTGTTCAGGGACCTACTCATGGCACCAGGACAGCTCCTCAGGTCTGGGGTTATCAAAGACAAAACTCATTTTTTCCAAAGCCAGGCTCGTTTCCTTCCTACAGACAAACCTGGCCACTCAAATGGCTCTGCTCTTTTTTAATTTAAAATTTAAAATTTTAATTATTAAAATTGTTTTTTAAATTAATGCAATTTAAAATTACAGCTCTTTTTTAACCCCAAACCTCCCTGCTGGCCTCAGGCAGTGCCCTCAGCACTGCCCATCCTGCTCCTTGTGCCTCAGAGCTCAGCAGGCCTCAGGTAGTTGCCCAGTTAAAATAAAACATTACCAAAGTGGTCTCTCCATGTCCCTCCTCAAAATGGATTACCCAGAATCTGGGCGTTATTGTCATAATTCCATGACTGGCACATTTTCTTCCTGGCTCTGGGAGAGGATTAAAGCTCACTATCCTAAATTTCTTGCTTTCTCCTGCCCTTGCAGCCTCCCCCTGACTTCCAGGGCACATCTGATATTCTTGGAGCAAGAGCATGGTTCCCTGTGGACTGGGATCAGAACTGGAGATCATCAGGATCATTTTCTTTGTCCTTCAAGCCAATGTCTGTGATCAGCTGCTCCCTGTGGAAGTTCCTCCATTTTTACCCATCAGAGGGAACCATCTCCGATGTCTCCTTGCCCAGCGATGGCACAGGTTTTAACAGTGTAAAAGAAATTATTGAATACACTTGAAACTTTTGAAGTGACATTAAAGTGCTTTTTCCTTTGGGAAGAAGGGCTGGCTCAGCCTGGGCAGTGCCCAGGAGCTGTCAGAGTTCTGCTTTGCACCACCACTCGTTCACTGCTGCTTGCAAACCATGCTCAGACTGAGAACTTCTGCACCAGCCACGTTTATTTAGTTGAGCTGGGGGGGTCCCTCCTGCACCTCCAGGTGGCTTCACTCTGAGAAGCTGGGCCTAGCTTTTCCAGTAACAAATGCAGCTTAAAAAATGCATAAAACTCATTTCATGCTACAGCACATGGAGTTAATCATTCACAGTCCCAGTACAGGATGAGAGTTCCAATGACAATAAACCATAACAGATTTCCTTGATACACCATCCCTTGATTTCAGAATTGCTTCTTTAAACACCTGATAATTTTCTAGATCACTGTCTCAGGTAGGTCAACAGAAGGATAGATTGTCCTGCATTCCTGCCTGATTGCACCCGTAAGCAAAACTCTCTTATCAGTTTCAGAATTGCTTCCAAGACAGTGCCACCAGGATCCCTGGGCTGCAGCACCAGCATCCCCCTTCTCCAGCACAGCATCCCCCCACTGCCTCTGGAGACACAGACCCGAGAGGACGTGGAGCACAAAGCTGATGGATCCACCTGTGAGGATGCAGAGAGGCTGTCCTGATGCCCTGTGACCAGCCAGGCTTCCCACTCTGAAAGTGAAAGTGAAATTCAGAAATGGTGTGGTTATGGAAATGCCATACCTAACGGGTGGTATTGCCGTGGTGCATGCATTGACAAAGGACTCTTGACAATAATTTCAGAAGGCTGAATATGATTTATTAAAATGACTCCATAATCATAAGTATTTGGCCAATAATGTGCCCAGGTACAGAGCTCAGATGCTTCTTCTTCACTGCCCTGTACAAGAAATGTCAGAATGCTTACAATATCAGAGATAACAGTCCTTCATCTCCTTCTCCCACTGCAAGGAGACAGGCAGAGGAATCTAAAAACGTCCTTGAAGAACAACACAGAGATTTTGTTTACAGAAAACTCGTAGAGAGTAAAAGACAGCAAAAAGATGCTTTCTCATGAGAAGATTTTTTCTGCAGGCCTGCATGCAGAGAAACTTGTAATATGTTCTAGCAACAGGGTGGCAATAGGTGGGAAAATCAAGGTAAGCACTGGGGAGGTTCAAGTTGGGCATTAGGAAAAAATTATTCTCTGAATAATTTTGATAATTTTGATCACTCTGAAGAGTGATCAGGAATCAGAAAGGGCTGCTCAGGGCAGTGGGGGAGTCACCATCCCTGGAAGTGCTCAAAAACCAAGCAGAGGTGGCACTTCATGGCCTGGTTTAGTGACATGGTGGCATTCAACCAATGGTTGGACTTGGTGATCTTGGAGGTCTTTTCCAACCTTAATGATTCTGTGAAATGGTGGATGTGACCCAAGAAAGCTTTGCTTGGTCACAGTCCTTGAGTTATCCTACAGGAAATTCAGGCAGAGGTCTCCCCACACACCTCGTGCCGGTGATCACCAGCATTCCCAGGGCTTCCCAGCTCCAGGGGAGCAGCAAACAGGCAGCTGTGTCCCTGGCTGTCCACTCTGTGCAGCTGCAGTGGTTTCACCCCTTGCCCTGGGAGCAGCACCTCTCTCTCAGTACTTGATTTCCACCCCTTTTTTAGGCAGTGCAGCTCTGAACCCCACAATGATGAATTTCTTCTGCTGGAGCAGCACCAAGACCCACAGAGAAACCTTTGGTTGGCCCTGCTTGTGCTGCAAAGCCCAGCACCATCCCCTCTCCAGCTGCTGCTGAGCTAAGAAACGACACAGAACTGTACTCTCAGAAGGCGAGAAGCAAAAAGAGGAAGTTTATTGAAATGTGTGCCTTTTATATCAAACGTCGCTAAGGTTAGACCTGATTGGTCTTATGCAAAAACTTCTGACTCTACTGGTGAATTTAGGATAAACACAATTCAAGGACATTGTCTCAAAACACTAGCAATTGTTTAGAATTCCTTTCATCAGAGGCTAACTTTTATCTCTAATTCTTGATAATATCTGATAATATCTTGATAATATCTTGATAATATCTGACTGAGAATATCCACACTCCCCCACCCCAGGCAGCCACGGAAGGTTTCCCACATGCTGGGAACAGGGGTTCATTCCTGGGCTGAGAGCTGCACAGGGTGGGCTGATCTGAGCCATCACTGCTCTGATCCCAGTCACAAGTGGCTTCTTCCACACTCAGGACACCAGGGAACACCAGGGCCTGTCCTGTTCTCCTTCCCCATCAGAGCCTTCCTGGGGGCCCCTGAAAACTCACACCAGGGATGAAGTTCACCCATTTCAAGGGGTTCTGCAGAAACAGAGCTACAAAATTATCAATTTTGGTGATTGAGCAGGACCTCAAGGAGGACTGGGCGTCTCTGATGGGCAGCAAAGCTTTCCTCTCCACCTCCAGCACTCTGACCCTGCTGCTCCTTCTCCTGTCTGGATGACAAGTGTTATTCCAAGCCTGCAGGCGAGCTGTAAATACAAAAACATGCACACCCTCCATTAACATTAGCAACAATATTTAAATCACACTCTAGAGGCTAATTGGCGAAAACTCAAAGGTGACACAGAGAGAGCAGCCCTTGAACGAAGCATCAGATGTGGAGGTGCTGTTCCAGCTTGCCCAGGCTCTCCCCAGCCCGAGAGGGCAGATCCAGCACGGCCCAGGCAGTGGGAACTGGGCTCCCAGGGTGCCAAAAACACACCGATGAGGCTGGAGGGCTTCATGGGGCAGGAAAGTGGGTTTCTGTCCAAGATATCACAAACAGCTGCCCTCAGAATCATGGAATATTGGGGTTGGAAGGGACCTCTGGCATCACAGTTCTGCCCAGGCAGGGTCGCCTGGAGCAGGTGACACAGGAACACATCCAGGTGGGATTGGGATGTCCCAGAAGGGAGACTCCACACCCTCCCTGGGCAGCTGTTCCCATGCTCCATGGAAGGAAATTCCCTGTCATGTTGAGGTGGAACTTGTTTTTTATATGGCCATTGCTCCTCATCCCGTCCTGGGCAGCCCTGAACAGAGCCTGGCACCATGCCCAGGTGGGCTGAAACTCCAGGTTTTTCACTGGAAAGGGGCTCCCTCCCCAAAGCCAGGCTGTAGCAATTGGAGTTACAACCTGTATTTGACATCTTCCTTAAATCCCAGCTCCTGGATCGATGGTGGGATGTGAGGCTCGGCTCTTTCCACAGAGATCCCTGTTGAAAAGCACACTTCAAACGTGACATTTGCTGGCTCAGTATCAAAAAAAAGCCTTTAAATAGACCCACACTGACATTCTCTACACAGCCAGATGTTGAAGTCAGTGTTAAACTGGAGTCATTTTCATACAGATTCGTGATCTTTAACATTTCTGAGCTCAGAGAGAAAAGTACTTTACAAAGCCCTCTGGGGATATGACCCATAAATGAGCAGCTGAACCACGGGCCCTCTGAAACTGCAACTTAGGCAGTGTCTTTATTTAAATAGCTGCACTTCATTTTCCCCCAATTTTCATACCTTTCCCAAAGCCATGAGTCACGGCCCTGAGAACTCTCCAATTGCCCCCCATGGCAGCCTCCAGCTCTTCTCAGCAGCCAGAGTGAGGTGAGTTTGCAGGAGCAGCTCGAGGTGGAGTTGAGGAGGAAGGCAAAAGGAGGAGGGTGCAAAGGGGCACTTGGGCTGCTGTTTTCCCAAGGGAATGGCACACACGGATCTCCAGGGCAGGGGGTGTGAGGCACTGCTGGGCCCCTTCTCCCTGCCGTGTCCAGGAGCTGGCACATTCCCATGGCAGCAAAAAGGGATAATTCCTCTCTGGATTTAGGATGTGTGTGGGAGCTCTGTATTTGCTCAGCACCTTTCACCTGAGGTTTTACACTTCACAAAACAGGCTGGGAAGGAACACACCCTCAAGGGGCAGGATCCGCCTGTCCAGCCATTCCCACAGAACACCCACCCCTCTTCCCAGGGATCTTCTCTGCCAGTTCTCTCCATCGTGCCCAAAATTTCTCTTCCATCCTCCCTTTCCTTTGCAGTGACATTGTGAGGTTGGAAGGATAACCCCAGCCTCACAGTGGGGGTTATCTGTTGCAGCAGTGTCTCCTCGTGAGTGGCCCCATCTGGTTTGACACTTTGCTCAGTTCAGGCTGGAGAATTCTCCCTGTTCCCTGCCATGGCTCCTTTCACTCTCCATAGATCTGCTCAAGGAGACTTTGGCCAGGTTCACGAGCAGCCCAAACCTCCCATCCACAGCCCAGAGGATGCACCTGCAGTGTGAGAGGGTCCCGTGCCCAGCACAGCACCCTGAGCTGGGCACAGAACTGGTGTCACCTTCCCCTGCCTCCTCAGGCCACTCCTGCCCTCCTGGCTCTTCCTCAGAGTATCCCCGAGGCCATTCCCAGCTGGTTAACCCCACTGGAGCCCAGGAAACCACCACAAAAACAATGAGAGGTCAAAAAAAGCTCAGAAAAGAGCTTGGATCCAGACCCTGTGCCCTGAAGAAGCCTCCCTGAGCAGTGGGAGACGAGCTGCTCATTCCCGCTGGGCTGGGGGTCGGCTCTGCCTGTGGGTGGGTGCCTTCAGTAATATAAATTATAATATATTTAATATAAATGAGGCCAACTCATTTCACTGCCCACTCCAGAAGTGTGAGCTGAGACTGGGATGCCCTTTCCTGCTGCTTCTTTCTCCTTCAGTGCTCCACATCTCCTGTCTTGACCTCTCTGCCCCATCCCTTTTCTTACCTGTTTTTTTTTTTTTTTTTTTTTTTTTTTCACTTAAATCTAAAAACTTGCCTGCTGTTGAAAGTGCAAGGAAAAGCAGAAAGGAAAAGGTGAAAGGAAGAAAATGGAATTAATCAGTGCAGTTGTAATAAAAAAAAAGGTAGGAAGATAAAGGAAGGGGAAGGAACAGTAGAGCAGGAGAGCACAGCAGTGGGGTGGAGATGGGGAGAGATGTGCAAAGAAAGTGTAGAAAGCTTCAGATGTGGAAATGGAAGAGGAAAAGGCTGCCCTGACTGAGGGAAGGCACTCAGTCATCCAACAGCACAGACAGGGAGCAGTGAGTGGGACAGGACTGCCCAGCTGGAGCAGATGTGATGGTGGGGACTGGCTCACAGCCACCAAACAGGAGATGCCCAGGGCTCAGAGCTGAAAGCTTCCTGCAGGTTCTCACAGCATGAGAACCTCCTGCTGTGCACCAGGCAGGGCTTTTGAGCTGAGCATTAACTCAGACACCTTCCCCCTGGCCCAGGCTGGCTGGTCCCTTGCTGTTCACAATCTCCTCTTGCTTTACCAGGCCCTGCTCTGCCTGGCCTCTCCACACCCTGTCCCTACGAGCTCTCTCCCTGGGCTGGCACGGTGGGGGAGAAGCTCCAGCCCCAGGCCTGGATCTGGCACTGCAGCAGTGTCTCCTTGTGAGTGGCCCCAGGGGTGGTGGCAGTGTCCAGAGAGATGCTCAAGGGCACTTCAGGGGCTGAGTGCCACCTGTCCTTGCTGGGTCTGGGTGTCAGCTCAGCTGGGATTGGGGTCTGCAGAGCCTGAGCTCTTACTGAGCCAGCATCTGCAGGGCCTGAGTTCTCACCTGACTTCTTACCTAAGCCAGGGTTTGCAGAGCTTGAGTTTTTACCCGAGTTCTTACTGAGCCTGGGTCTACAGCACGTGAGTTCTTACTGAGCCAGGATCTGCAGGGCCTGAGTTTTTACCTGAGTTCTTACCTGAGCCAGAGTCTGCAGAGCCTGAGTTCTTACCTAAATCAGGATCTGCAGGGCCTGAGTTTTTACCTGAGCCCTTACCTAAGCCAGGATCTGTAGGGCCTGATTTCTCACCTGATTTTTCACTGGAGTTCTTACCTGATTTCTCACCTGAGTCAGGACCTGTAGGACCTGATTTCTCACCTGATTTCTCACCTGCACCAGGGCAGAGGCAGGCTCAGGTGTGTCCCCCTGAGCAGGACCCCTGACGGTGGCTCCGTGCTCACACCGCTGCCCCTCAGGGGCTGGACCACGCAGGAGCCATTCCCACCTGCCATCACCCAGGAGGGCAGAGAGGAGAGGCTCTGGGATGACTGAAAAAAACCCATTTTTGCCACGAGATTCCAGCCCTGTGCCCCACGTGTGACACACGTGCACAGCACCCATGGGTTCATCGATCCTCAGCTCTTCCCGGGAGCTTGGCTGATGATCCCAGCCTTCAGGAGCAGCCCGGGCCGTTGGGGCCGATCCCAGCTCCTTTGGAAAGCGGAGCCCCACCCTTCGGACCGGGATAATGTTTTCCTAAAGCCTCGCCGTGGTTGGCTTTTGTTTTGCTGAGCTGTTGCTATGCACCTGAGGCTCCGCCAGGGAAGTCGGCTCTGCAGAGGAAACAACCCTGGCAAAAGTCACCAAATCATTGTTCTGGCGCTTTCTGTGTCATGGACAAACACATGAATCTGCACTTGTTTATCGGGAGGCACCAGGGCAGGATTTCTCTGGGCTGATTTGTCTGTTGGACCTGCTGCTCTCAGTGGCAGCACTTAGCCCCAAAAAACAAAACCAGGAAGAGACTAAGTGTTCCCACACAACTTCCAGCACAATCAGCAGCCCTCCTCGAAAGCGCCTTTGAAACAAGCAATGCGAGAGGGAAAAAACAATTAACACCAGGGACTTTATTGGGAAAAAATAAAAAGACAATTCTTCCATTAATCAGAGCCTTATCAGCAGCAAGGTGATATAAAGCCGGGGTTTAATTGGAGCTGAGCGATGTGTTTGTGCTGCTCTGGAGAGCCTTGTCTATGCGAGCAGGAATGTGGCCTGCATCCTGTTTTCCCTGCCCATGGGGGAGGAATCCGCTCCTCCATTCCTTGAAAGGCTGCGGCGTGTTTGCCACCAGCTCCACGCTGGGTTCCTGCTCCTCGGCCCCCTTTGTGCTCGCAGGGATCCCAGAGCACGGGGATGTTTTGGAGGAAGCCAGCAGCCATCCTTCCAGCGGGAGCAGCAGGTGTTCCTCGCCGTCCCTTTGTGCTCCATCCAGCTCCCCCGTGCACAGCAGGACAATTCCCCAAGGGGGAGACTCCAGGCTCCAGGCGTGGTTTACTCTGGTTTTCACCTGTGCCTTTGCAAAGGGCAGCACAGGCAAAACTTGGCTTGTGGAGGGGGTTTTGCTCCATCCTGCCCTGGGGGTGCCGAGGGCCCCCAGCTCCCAGGAAAATCCAGACAAGGCATCAGGCAGGGAAAGATCCTCCAGCTCCTCTGCTCCTCTACCTGTGAGTGACCTTTGAAGGGAGCTTGGTCACTGCCTTCCATGGCAAATGCTCAGGGACGGGGTTCATCCTCTGCCAGCCCCTCAGATCTCCCCCAGTGCCTGGAAGGGTCTCTCCCTGATTGATCCTGGCTTTCCCCTCTTTCTGCTTCCTGTCATCAATCCCTTTTTAGCACAGGGAACCTTCACCCTGCTGTCTTTAACACCAGGATACCTAAAATTCATAAACACTTTTCCCCTCTTCCCAGTCCCGACCTCTCACAAAGGGAATCACAGTGATGCCTCCCTCCTGCATTTTGTCAGCCCCAACCCAAATTCAACATCTTTTTCTGCACCAAAACTCTGCTTGGCTTGGATGGAGATCTGTCCAAACCACTCAGGACTGTCCTTGGAGCACTGGCCACACAAATACAGAGTTTGGCTCCCCCAGGCAGGGGTGGCAATGTCACCCAAGAGCAGGTTGCAAGTGTGGCACAAGCACCCAGCAGAGCAGCCCAGCATAATTAAACAGCATTCTTATTCACGTCATCCCCTGGCTTTGGCATGGCTTTTATTACAGTCATTACAAAGACAGATATTACTTTTGGATTGACTCACTTGATGGGTTGATCAGCACTTTATTGTAGCCTCCAGTTATAGCACTTTTTATGGCAGCCAGAAGAACTTAACCATTAGCACACTATTAGGAAGAACACTGGCAACTGATTAAGTTGCTGAAGGTCAAAGACATTTTTCATAATTGCTCCGTGTGTGCTCCCTCCTCCTCCCCCTGCAATGGAGCTGGAGGGAGAATTATTCCCTTTCAACAACAAAGTCACAGAGCAGCACCTCGGATTTGCCATCAAATCCCTGAGGAGGGGCTCATTGCCCACCCCAGATCTCCAAACTGTTCTGGTCTCGCTGCTGGAATGGAGGCGTGGAGATTTTCATGGGTGAAAACTAAAAAAGCCATCAGGGTGACTTACTGGGTACCACACACTGCAGATAATGGGCAGTGGGCTCATGATGAAAGGATGTGCCAAGGGGACATCCCTGTCTTTGGAGGGAGATGGGAGAGGATTTTCCAGCCTCTGTGGGGGCTCTGAGTGGTGGCTGCTGCCAGAACAGCCCCACCAGAGGCAAGAAGAGATCCCAGATTCTGGGAACATGTCTCAGATCAGCTTTGTCATTCTCCCCCTCGGAATGCAGCACTTGAGGTGTTTGCCCACTAATTCACAGGGAAAGGTGCTCAGCAAGGTGTTCATGCCCTGTTTTCCAGGCTGTGCTTCCAGCATGCTCCAGAGGCACTCAGGAATGCCAATTCCCAGCACAGGCTGAGCCAGTGGCACCTCCCTCCCTGTCCCCAGCACAGGGGACAGAGAATTTCATCCAGGATGTCCTTACCTGGAGCTCATTCGTTACCCAGCACAGCTAATTAATGCAATTTTAAACTGTGTGATCCCTTAATGTGACTGGGATCATTTCCCAGCTCCTCTCCTCTCCCTGCCCACCTGAGATGAGAAGCCAAAATCACCAGAAGCCATTTCTGTGCAAAAGTCTACCTGCAAAATCTCCATGGTCCTGGTGGCCTGTCAGAGTCCCATCCACAGGTTTGGCTGCTCCTTTCAACTTCATCCTATTTTATGTCACCACATCTTCTCCCAGGCAGAACCAGTTCAACAGATATTAAAAGGGAACAAAGTCCCATCAAAAAAACTTGCCCATCCTGATGAGGACAGCACTGTCCCACAGTGTAGGAGCGAAGTTTGCTGCCCGTGGGCCATCAGGGAAGGGCTTTTTTCCAGGAATTCCTGAAAAATGGGAGAGTCACCTGCAGGGCACAAGTTGTCCATTTTGATGGGAATTGTCAATAGGAAAAAAGCTGGATCTTATTAAAAATGCCCCAGCACTTATACTCAGAACTGCCTTTGGAAGTTGCCTGATTTCCTGGATTTTCCACTTAAATGAAGTTTTATTATTCTGCTCTTTCCTGTTACCTGTGATAATTTATAAAATACACCTCCTTCAGCCTCCTTCAGCTAATCTTTATCAGCAAATTCAATAACCTCGAGCATAAGCACAGTCCTCTCTTATCCCTTTTCACCCTAATTAAGATGCTCTTAAGCATCTCCTTCCCTCGGGTGTTACCTAATTAGGGCTCATAATTAAAGCTGTGCCCGAAGGCTTTGCTCAGAGGTTGGCATCAGCCCAGGCCCCACCACGGGGCTCCTGCCAGGCTCAGGTTGTCCCTGTCCTTGGTGGCACTGAGGGGCATTGTAGGGCATCCCAGCAAGGAGCTCTGCTGAGGTTTTGGGATCAGGACACTTTTCAGGAGTTCTTTCTCTGGTTCTCACAGCTGAGCCCAAAGTTTCCCCACCTGAATGTGGGGGAACCTCCCTGGAATACTTCCCATTATTCCTATGTCAAATTTTCCTCTGTTTATTGATCTTAGGGCCCCAAAAACTCTCAAGCCCGTCCCCCCTCAATGATTATTTCAGATTTTCCTTATTTGCTTCAAGACCAGACACTGTGGAAGAGCTGGAGAGCATTTCCTATGGTCCCACCTCCCAAAATGTGATGTTCCCCTGGTGCCAGGAGCCTCTGAGCATCCCAAACAGGGATATTTGCCCTCTGAGACCAAGGTCCAACCAAGGTTCCTTTGGGACTTCAGGAAGACAAATAAAAACCCAGGGCTGGCTCAGTGGACATTGCAGAGGGTGGGAAAATCTTTCCTGGGAAATGCACAAAATAATTTCCCTCATTCACACCACTGCAGTCAGCCCCAGCAGGACACCATGGACATTAACCAAACCATAAACCAATTCCAGGCCTGTTCTGGAGTTCAGTTGAGCAGCAGAGGGGAAAGCTTCATGCTGGATATTGTACATATCACACGGGAAATTCGCAGGGTTTCGAGTACTTTTTTCCCCCTTTTACCTGTAACTCCAGGTCATTTTTATCACGTCCCTTTACCATTAAAGTCACAGGAACAATGATTTATTGTCACAGAAACATCTGGAGGACTCTGGTTTTCACACCAAGCCAAGGTGGAGGCTTGGCCATGGGGGAGGCAGCTCAACCAGGAAAATCAGGGAATAGGAAAGGCTGGGGCCCCTCCTGAGCCTTCAGCATCTTCACATCATCCTTTAGATAATGGCTTTCGAACTGTAATAATAATAATAACAATAATAGTAATAATAAAAGGATCCCTTCCCACATCTAAAGCTCTGTCCCTGCCCTGCTGACCCCACAGCCACAGGGCTGGGGAAGGATTGGACTCAACCATGGGCAAACAGCACCAGGATCCCTCGGCACGAGGATCCAAACTGGTCCCACACCCACAACAACCTGGGGATAACTTCCCATCCCTGTTCCCAGAGAAATCCAGGAAAGAAGATGTTGAAGTCAAGGAATGTTTAAGTGAACCAGATGGATTCTAGATGGGTTCACTTTGAACTGAAATGTGCCCAGGACCATTCCCAGCCTCCCTGTTCCCATTTCTTTTGGCTATCTGGATTTCTTTCACTTCTCCCACTACCACCCAGCCACCAAATAAGGAAGGAAAGCACCATTGACTGTTGTCATTATTTATTACAAATTACATCTTGAAAATTACTGTCTAAAAAAATCAATAGGTTTAAATAAATATACAGATTTCAGGATGCTACATATGGCAGGTGTGCAATAAGTCACTTAAGGGTGGGACATTACACACACGAGGAGACTGACAGAGTACTTTACAGCAGTAGTTTTATTTTAAATTACTCACATTAAACCATGTGCAAAATTTCCTCTGGAACAAACCCTTTCAGGATTTTCTTCTTTTGGTTTTTTTGAGTGACTCCAACCTTCAGAAGGTCAAAGATAAAAACAGATTCTCTGCAGCTTTGGGGACCAAATGATTAATCTGCTGTTTCATTCACAATACAATCAATTGGTCTTATTTTTCCCCTCTCTGGGGCTTAAAGCAAAATCAAGGAATTATTTTTCTTGTCCATCGGGACTACACTTGCAACAGCCCCAGATTTTGGTCCACCACCAACTTCAAGCAGCCTTTCCAAAGCTCCTGTGCAATCCTGGCGTGGGCAGCAGAGGGACCCAGCAGTGGAGAGCAGTTCTTTACCTGCCCTGCCCAGGTGACAGCCCTGGCTTCCTGCAGAGCTCCGTCTGCCTGGGCAAACAAAAGTGCATTTGTGACACAGCTCCAGGCCCTGGGGCTGCCTTTGCCTGCAAGGTTGGTTTCTACGCCCTGGGCTCAGTGTTTGTCCCAAATTTTTCCTTCCCTCCCCTGGGCCAGCAGATCTGGGTTTAAACCTGAGCCTAAGCTCGGACAGGGCTGTGCTAACAGAATCACAGGGGGTTTGGGTTGGAAGGGACCTTAAAGATCATCCAGATCCAGCCCCTGTTCCGACCAGTCCTTCCCTCCACGTCATTCCTACCTGGCTGCCCCTCACCTGATGCATTCCCCACCCAGGCTCCCCTTCCCACAGGGACCTGCTACCCCTGACTGCTCATTTACTGTCCAGAGCCTGACTCAGAGCTGACCTAAGCCAAGCAGCAAGCCAGGCTTTGTGTGCCCTCTCCCCACCACCCCTCTCTCTGCCCCAGCCTTTCCCTCTGGGCAGAGCTGGGAGAAAGTTGGGATATTCAGGAGGAAGTCGTCACTAAGGGTCTGTCCAAGGAGATGAGATGGGGTCAGACCCAGACCCAGACCCCAGGGCTCTGCTCACCCTCCCCTGGCTATGGGGGCTGGGGGCTCCTGCACAAACCCAGCCCCACAGCAGGCACACCTGGGTTTGGGGCCATCCCTGGGGGAACTGATCCTCCACCTCAACTACAGCCAGGGCCTCAGTGGAAATCCACCCCAGTGATTTCTCAGCCAGTGAGTGCCCCTGACTGCTCAGCTGGCTCCAGGTGATGATGAAATAAACTTTTAATACAAACTGGGAGCTGTTCCACCACGGGAGCCTCATCCACAGGCACTGACTGACAGGAGAAAATTGTGCAAAGGTGGGCTCGGGCTGGAGGCAGCTCATCCCTGACTACAGTGAGCAGCCAAACCCCTCTGAATGGGGCCAGGCCGGGCCCAGGCTCAGACAGCTCCGAGGCAGAGCAGCCCAGGCCTGTGATGGGCTCAGTGCTGCCTCGTCCAGCACTGCCCAGAGCCCCCGGCTGTGATCCACCCACCGTGCGTGGGCTCAGCCCCTGCCGAGGGCTCCAGGGCAGAGTCCCGCCGGTGCTGCTCCAGCACAACCCTTGCCTGATCCAAAAAGGCACAACTGAGCTCCAGGACGCTTCTCTGACTGGATGGAGAGACAGTTTTTCCCTTTACAGCAGTCCCTTGAGTGCTGGTTCATGCAGCAGGAACACGGAGACTTCCACTTCCTTCCTTTCCACTCACGGCCTTCCCTTGAGCTCTAACAACTGACAGCAGAGCTGGTGGCACCCACAGGACTCCAAATTCTTCTGGTGAGCTTGGTGTGCACCTGTCTCTTATCTCTTCTTCTTCCAGATGTTTTTCTCCCAAGGCAGAGCTGCTGGCTGTGTGTCCTTCCGTGAGCGCTGCTGGCGTTTGCCGGAGCGCGGGCTGGAGACCCTGAGGTCCCTGGGAACAAAAGGGACACCGTGGTCACTCTCCAGCCCATCTGCCCCCTACTCAGTACCCCATATTGTCACATTTATCTACCCCTCACCACAGTTTGCTGGGAGGCAGGAGATGGGGGAAGGAGGAGCAGGAATTTCTGTCCACAGCTGCATTAAGGCAGAGTGGAGCTCCATCAAGCCCAATGAGGTGGCAGAGGATTCAAGGATAACCCAAAGTGCTGCTTCCCCAAATCTGCCTTTCAGAAAGTGTCCCCATTGCCTCTGATTTAATTGCCACCAATTCATTAATTTGCCACCTCCCTTTAGCTCAGTTACACTCCTGGAGTTGTTTCTCCCCACAATTCCTGATGTAGGCTTAGAAAAGCTCTGTCCTTTGGTCCAAAGTTGCTGCCCATCAAATTATCTTCCTACACGATGTCATCCCCCTCTCTCTCTTCTGTCCATCACCCATCTGCCTGTCCCACATCAGAGGAACTCCCACTCCAATCAAGAATTACATTTTATGTGACATTGCTCTGGTTTGGGAAGGGCACATGCAGCCCTGGCTCCTCAGATGGAGCCTTCAGTGCCACAGAGAGCAGAAACAGCGAAGCCTCCTCATTTGAAGGAGACAGGAGGACGCAGGCCAGTGGCAGAAGGTCAGATCCAAGCGGTAGCTGCAGCCTGGGGCCACAACCACATATTTTCAAGTGCTCATAAGGAATGTTCAGAGTTCAGAGTGGGATTAGGTGCCCTGCTCACCTGAGAGCTCTCAGCAGCCCATGATGGGGAGGCCTCGTGGCACTGCTCTGCAGAGACCTCGCTGATGCTCCAGAGCTCATGGGGAGCTTCAGACCCTGGAGGTACCTAAAGAGCAAGAGGAGAAGCGTGAGCCACCCACAGCCAGGCTTTGGGGAGCTCAGGGGGAGCCTGGCCCGGTGACAGACAGCTGAATGCATGGCTTTGAAGGGTTAATTGCAGCTATTTGGGAGCTATTCACGGCTTACTTTGACTGCTATTCCCTCGTGCCAGAGCTCCTCTATTCACAGGCAAAATTAATGATTGGGGATTGTAACTATTGCCTGGCTATGGAATTAATGACAGATATCCACAGCGACTCTGCTCCACCTCCCTCCAGCAGCTTGCTGAAGCTGAACTGAGACCCCACATGCACCATAAACAGAGGTGGCCACAGGACATTTGGCTGCTGACTGCTCCCAGCTCGGAGCAGTCCTGCTCTGCTCCCCTCTGAGCCATGCAGGGGACACTGGTGTCCCAAAATCCACACCCTCACTTGTCCCCACTCCCAGGGAGCTGCCAGCTCTCCCTTCCGAGCAGGGGACACTAGTGTCCCAAATCTTGACACCCTCTCTTGTCCCATTCCCACGTGTTGCCAGCTCTCCCTTCTCACCAGCACACCCAGAGCTTCCCCAGCCTCCTGGCAGCAGCAGGGATGGAGGTGACACTGCTGCTGAAGGGACCGTTGTACACCCAAACCACCCGATGACACTGCCAGGGCTCTCGGGAGGGGCGAAAAAAGCCACCAGGCAAGTCCCAGCTGTCGGCAAAGAGCCATCCCCAGGGAGCTGTGCAGACACTGCAGCTCCTGAGCCCTGCCTGTCTCTCATCCCTGAGCAGCCCCCAGGGACGTCCCCAGCGCTTACCCAGGCCTGCCCTGGCAGAAGGCGGCACAGATGCTGTCCCTGGAGTGCGAGCACTCGCACCTGCCCGCGGACCTCTTGCGCCGCCTTGGCGGGCTGCCCAAGCCGTAGGGAGCAGTGTGCCTGGGAAAAACAAAGGAATTCAGCTATGCCACCAGCTTTTTATTGGCCAGCAGGTTTATAACAGGGTCCTGGGAGGCAGCCAAGTCAGTGCCAGGATAATAAAAGACTCATCTATAGACAGAAGGTGAAAAGGTCACTGATAGGTCTGAGCCTTTAAACTCCAGCTCCTCTCCCACCTTCTGTTTTCTGCACCCCACCCCTCCCTGCCGGGAGCCGGCTGCTCTGAGCTGGCTTGGGAGTTTTCTCTCCTTGCAGCAGCCCAGGTGCCAGTGCAAGGGCTGCCACACGGGCTGGGCGAGCTGGCGGCTCCCACGGGTGGCACAGCTCCTGAGGAGCACGGCTGAGGTGTCAGCGCTCTCCTTCCCTGCAGGTTTAACACACAGGACACTGCATAGCCTGAGATGTCTCGGGGCCAGAGCAGGTTCTTGTGCTCACAGCCTGCTCCCAGAGCTGCCAGCACACTCCCGCTCCAGCTCTGATGGCAATCTCCTCTCCCAGAGGCTGCAGGATTGGCAGCGACTGCAACTATTCCCCGAGCAAGCAGCGAGTTGTAAATGCATGTCAGCGAGCACGATTATAACCACACCTGAGCGCGTGTGTTGTGCTCCGGTGCGATGGCCATTGGTCTGAAAGCGCTGGGAAAGCTGCTCCGGCATTCCTGAGGGCAGGACTTGGCAGCCGCGGCCCGCAGTGCCAGCCCACCACTGTCTCATTAACAATACTGGCAGGCGGCAGCCAGGGTTACAGGCTGCGAGCGGGGAGAGGAACTTTTCTGACTTGCAGCCGGTGCTGCTCCGGGCTTGCAGAGGTGCAAACCTCAGGGAAAGCCGAGCCCGGGAGGAAGCAGCTCCCTGTGCTTTCACCCTGACCCCCGGGGCTTGGCCAAGCACCTGAGCAGCAGCAGCAGCAGCACAGTTTGTCCCCTTCTAGGCTGACCGTGCACCTTGGAGCAGGTGCTGCCAGAGCCCCGGAGCACCGGGACCCTTTCCCTCCCTCCTCCAGCAGAAGGTACAGCCCCTGCCCATCAGCAGAGCCACCCCGAGCGCCGCGCTCCTGCTCACCCAGGTGTGTTGACCCAGATGATGTCCAGGTGACAGAAGTAGATGCATTCCTTATCCAGCCAGCTGTTGCAGGAACATCGCTTGCTCCTCGGCCGCGGGGCCAGGTGCGACTCGGGCGGGGGATGGCTCAGACCTGCAGCAGCACAAGGGGAGAGGGAGGGATGAGCGGTCCGTGTGTCCCCTCTGAGGGCCGCGGCGATGTCCCCGTGCCGGCGGGAGCGCGATGAGGCTGCGGCTCCTCCGGGCCCCGCACAGCCCCGGGGGCTCCCCGGAGCGAGGGTCCCGCACCGCGCCCGCAGCGTCCGCGCACACCCGGGCACCCCCGGCCCCCTCCCCGCGCCGAGGGGGAGCAGGGGGTCCCCCCTCCCGTGCGGGCACCCCCGGGGCACCGAGCCCCGCTCCAGCCCGGGGCTCACCGGCTTCCAGCAGGGCGCAGAGGGCGAGCGCCAGCAGCACGGCGGGGTGGCTGCCCATGACCGCGGCTTTGCGCTGGAGGCTTTGGGGCTTCTCCTGGGCTTTTCCTCCTTTTCCTCCCGTCCCAGCTCTTCCAGCGGAGCCGCCGCGCTGCGTCTGGAGCCGGCAGGCGCCCGGCAGGTGCTTTATAGCCCCGGCCCGGCGCGTCACCCGCTCCGCCCCCGGGGAACGCCGGGCTCGCGTGGGGCGGGCGCGGACCCCCCGCTCCTCCTTGGAGGACTCCTCGGGTTCCTCTGCCTGGGGAGCTCCGGGGAGAAAGTGCCGGGGAGTGGGAAAACTCTTCGGGGCCGGGATGCGGTGAGGCGGGACCGTGTGCGGAGTGTGCCCCGAGGGGTCCCGAGCGGGGCTGCGGCTGCGGGTGAGGGCAGCGAGCGCACGGGGGTCTGCAGGCAGTGTCCCCCTGGGAGCACCCCGCACCTCCCCCGGCCCCGGGGGATGCTTTAAACTGCACAAACTGGACAGGATTCAAGCTCAAAATCAAGTTTTCACTTGAAATGTCTTAATTTGACTTACTTTATTTTAATAAAAATGTAAATTGATAAACTCACTTGAAATTGCTGCTCAGTTCGTGCAATGACAGTCTTGGCTTTCTCTCTCTCTCTCCTCTATTTTTTCCTCTAAATCAACTTTAAGACTTTTGCTGCATTGAGCAATTAAAATTTCTTGCAATAAATCTGCCCGAGCACTGTCTAATTTCGCTTCAGCATCCATGTGGCACATTTGACATTATCTGCACATTTTTAGGATGCGACTCATGTGAAGCACAGTCACCTCCTGGCATGCACGAGGAGGAGTCAAAGCCCTTCACCTTGCCCGTGGTGTGTCAGGCAGAAGCAGGAAATCCCTCCGGGGAAGTGTTGGGTCCTCACCATGCCAGGGATGGATCACAGTGTCCAGGCACCCTGAATTCCTTGGGACCACTGATCCAGCTTGGAATGGCAGCTCCATTTATTCTGCCCAAATCTTGGGCAAATCCTGCAAGCGGTTTAGAAAAGCGAAATCACCACTTTTGCCTTTTGCAAGAGGTTCTCGAAAGCTTCTTGGGAAAGGGAGTGTATTTTATTTGTTTATCATGCACAGTTCAGCTTTTTATGGCCCTGTTGTTGTGGGCAGATGCAAGGTGGTGGCAATTGCAGCCACAGTGAGGTCTCATGCACAGGAACACGTGCATGCGGGAAAGGAGAGGGAAATAAGGAAAAGTGCAGGGAGGGAGAGTGAGGAAAGCGGCTCCTGAGCCAGAGCTTCTGCTCACAGCAGCTCATGGAAGTAAAGCAGGTGATGACTGCAGTCCTGCAGGACAAGTCTGGAGGATTTGACATTCCCTTGGTCCAAGCAGCAGTGGGGATTCCTCTCTGTGCTCATGCAAAATGCACACAGGGGGCGTGTGCAGGGAAAAAACAGTGGGAGCAAAGAAACTGCTCAAGAGAGCACAAACATTTACTGAGAGCATGAAATGAGGGGGCACAGAGGCCAGAGCGGATGAAGAATGTATGTATGGGCACGCCATGAAAATAACAGAGTAGGGGATGTGTCAGGCAGAGAAAATCAGGAAGAGTGCAAATGATAAATTAATAAGAAAATAAAGATAGAGCTCATAAAACAAAGCAAACAGAGGGAAGGGTTTAACCTCTGTACCAACGCAACAATTATTCTAAAGAAAACAGGGAAACACAAAAGCAGCATTACCTGTTACTGCCCATATTCCAGCTGTGCCAAGTTTCAGAGTTATGTCAGAGTTCTGTGTGACATTCCAGATGCCAGCCCAGTGATACAATAGATCTGCCTTGGCTCCCGTTCCTGCGCTCCTCATCCTGGTCACTGCGGGCTGAAAGACGATCCCCTCGACGTGGGGAAGGCAACGCAGCCGTGTTTGCTCACCCCGAGGGAAGGCTGGCGGGTAAATGACATCATTTTATACAAAAAAGGGCGCTCTCTTTGAAGGGGAGCTGCCGGTGAGGGCTGGGACAGAGGCACGGGGTTGGTTTGCTGAAGGGATCAGCCCTGTCACACACAGACTTCGTGCCTCGGGCAAGAAACTACAGTCTCAAGCTAACCTCAGGATCTGGGCATCTGGGTTCAAGGAATTTTCTCCACCTTTTGTGGCCAGGGCTCTGTCACCCAGCTCACATTTCCACGGAGCACCTGGAGCTCCACGTACCTGTCTGCAATCTGCGTGTGGCTGGAAGTGCCCAGATGTCTGCTGCTATCTGCCTGTCGTGCCAGGTGCAAAAACATCTTCACAAACCAGGCCTTTCATCCAAAGATTTCTCAATTGCTGTCTTCATTTCCCATAAATCCCACCAGACTGGAAATGGAGCAAATGTTACACCCTCGTGCTCATCCATGTCTGTGGAAGGGAGCCTGAATTCCTTTTTTTTTCTCCAGGAAAAGCCCTCCTGTGCTGAACAGGCACCAACCTGAGCAGCACAGCTTGGGATGTTTGGCACCAGAGCTTCAAAGATCCCAGAGGATGTGGGGCTAGGGATGAATGCCACTGTTTCTTGTGGGGATGTGGAACCCTGCAGAGACGAGGTGGGGTTGGCACTGAACTGGCTTTGAACTGACCCAGCTCTGAGAGCTTTGTCCAGAGCTAAAGAGTTCCTGTGAAAAAACAATACTTTAAAAAGTTGTTTTGCCTTTAGGGCTTGTGAGGAAGAATGCCCAGACAGAAGGTGAAGCAGCTGCTTCAGCACCAAGCACATCCCCACAGAGCGGGTGGGACTCAGTGATCTTGGAGGTCTCGCCCAACCTCAGTGATTCCATGGTTCAGTGATTATTCTGGTGTCTGCGGTGGTTCCAAGAGTACCTGCTTGGTTTAGGTTGAATCATGGAATATCCCGAGCTGGAAGGGACCCCCAAGGATCACCCAGCCCAGCCCCTGGCCCTGCCCAGACCCCCACCAACCCCACCCTGTCCATCCCTGGAGCTCTGGCCAAAGGCTCCTGGAGCTCTGGCAGCCTCGGGGCCGTGCCCATTCCCTGGGGAGCCTGGGCAGTGCCAGCACCCTCTGGGGGAAGAACCTTTCCCTGAGCTCCAGCCTGAGCCTGCCCTGGCCCAGCTCCAGCCGTGCCCTGGGTGCTGTCCCTGTCCCAGGGAGCAGAGATTGGAGCTGCCCCTCAGGAGGAGCTGCAGATCCCTGAGTTCTGCCCTCAGTGAGCTCTGCTCCAGCTGGACACTCCAAGAGCGCTCAGCTGTCCCTCCTGTGGCCCCTCCTGGCCCTTCACCATCTTTGGGCACCCTCAAATACCTTTAGATCTCATACTTTGGTGCCCCAAACACACAGATGTCCGATCCCCTCATGCTGTGGGCTGGGGGATCAGCCCGCACTGGGAGCTGTGGTTCTCCTTGACCCCCAGAGCACGGAGAACCTGCACAGCTCCTGCCACTGTCCTCGTTGTTCCCCTGATAAGGATCAGAAGCCAGCTTCCCAAGGCCAACCCTCCTGGCACTACCACTGCACTAAAATCACAAAGGAAAACAACAGGGCTGGAGCAGGGCCGGGCCGCGCTGCACAAACACGGCTCTCAAAGAAGGAACAAAGGCGTGCACGGGGTCCTAAACGCCAAAGATGGGCTTTGCCTCCTGCAGTTATTTTTTCCCTTTTGTTTCTGACTGCGGGAGTACATTGTTCATGTCACTGTGAGGAGTTCCAGGCAGACATGACGAAAGGGACAAAACAGCCCAAGACAGGAGACATCCCGTGCGGCCCTCGCGAGCGGCACTGTTTGGAAACAAGGAGTGAGCAAACAGGAAAGGCCTTTAACCATTGAGCAGTCGGGATCCCAGCGTGCTCTTGGCACCAGCAGGAACAATGGAGTGATGTCACGAGCCAGAATTCCCCGTGGTGGATGGCAACCCTGCAAATAATCATAATTCTTGTCCCGGGACATGAGCAACATTTTTCTACCCTCGGTCATCCCCCACGGAGCTGCTGTGAGGAAGTGTAGGAAAGAGACATTGTCAAGTGAGGCTTCCTTTGGGATTTTCGCTGGCCCCCCTGCCCTCCCCAGCTCAGCACATCAGCTGTAATAAATCACAGCTTGCTGCTGACGGGGAGGATCTCAGTGAGGCACAGGGAGGCTGAAGGAGATGTTTCACTCAGTGAAAAAGGATGAGCACCACGGTCTGGATACTTGGAAGGCAAAGGGGCAGAGTTTCCTCAGCTCTGTGGGGCTTTGAGCTGACACAGAGTGAATCTGGAGCATTGCCCATGGGATTCCAAAAGTGCTGAGGATGGCCAGGACCCAGGAGAGAGTCCTGCACTAAAAGTGGTAGTTGGGAAATTTCAACAATTTTTTTTCAATAATTTCAACAATTTTTTCAACCATTTCTTTATTATTATTTTTAAGGCTATTAAACAACAGGAACAATACAAAGGCATCCTCCTCATCCCAGTTTCTCCTTATTTTCATTTAAAGTCAGCTCTGTGGAGAACACCCTGAAGTTCATTTGCAGCATCCAGGCCTCTCCTGAGGCAGCTCTTGAATTCTCTTTTTGGCTCCTTTCTGTTGATAGGGACTGGTGCCATGGGAGGACTGGGAGAACTGGGCAGCCCTCGGGGCTTGGGGTGGCTTTGTTCTTGGACTGTTACTGAAAATCCAGACTCACCTCTCCAAGATTTGCTCTACAAGGCCCTAGTTGGTTTCGCCACTGCCACCTCAGCTCTGGGCTGTCCCAGGGGAGGTGGCACTTCTTGCTGGAGCTGGACATGGGATTTCAGCAGCAAAAAGGACCTCAGTGAGTCCCAGCCACTCCTGAAATGCAGCCCTGGAGAGAGAAACACAGAGCCATGAATGTGTGCGTGGTTTGCTGATAACAGATTTGTCCTGCTCTGTGTTTGTGGTCTGTCTGCACACAACCCCAGGGGCTGTTTGCCTTGGTCACAGTGGGGTTTTTCATGTGTTTTCCCATCCTGAGGCTCCCAGGGAACCCCAGTGTCCCTCTCAGAGCTGGGCAGAGGCAGCCCGGCCCAGGTGTTGGTATTGCTGCCTCTGCCCACACCACAGACACAAGGGGTCTCTGCTGCACAGGTGAAGGTGTCCCCAGGACAGAAGGTAGGGTCACACAGGAAGGGGAAGATCCTGGGATGTGCTAGCTCCGTCCTTCCCAGGGAGGTGGGAAGGGGCAGGTGGCCTTGGCAAGGACCACCTGTGACATCTAGGAGAGCCAGGCTGTGACCCAGGAAGGGTCTGTCCCCATGGCAGGGCACCGCCCTGTGCCAAGGGTCAGCCTGGTGGAATGAGGCTGTTATTGCCCAGCATCCTGGTGGATTATCCAGTTCTGATATCCAGGGATGGATTATCCAGTTCAGCCCTTCAGGGATGGATTATCCATTTCCCATCTGCAGGGATGCATTATCCAGTTCTGTTCCCCAGGGATGGATTATCCAGTTCTGTACTGCAGGGATGAACTATCCATTTCCCATCTTCAGGGATGGATTATCCTGTTCTGTTCCCCAGAGATGGATTATCCACTTCTGTTCTCCAGGGATGGATTATCCCAGTTCTGCACTGCAGGGATGGATTATCCAGTTCTGCTCTGCAGGGATGGATTTTCCAAATTCTGTTCCCCAGGGATGGATTATCCATTTTCCATCTGCAGGGATGGATTATCCCAGTTCTGTTATCTAGGGATGGATTATCCAGTTCTGCACTGCAGGTATGGATTATCCACTTCTGTTCCCCAGGGATGGATTATCCACTTCTGTTTTCTGGGGGTGGATTATCCAGTTCTGCTCTTCAGGGATGGATTACCAAATTCTGATATCCAGGGATGGATTATCCCAGTTCTGCACTGCAGGGATGGATTATCCAGTTCTGCACTGCAGGTATGGATTATCCAGTTCTGTTCCCCAGGGATGGATTATCCACTTCTGTTTTCTAGGGGTGGATTATCCAGTTCTGCTCTTCAGGGATGGATTACCAAATTCTGATATCCAGGGATGGATTATCCCAGTTCTGCACTGCAGGGATGGATTATCCAGTTCTGCTCTGCGGGGATGGATTTTCCAAATTCTGTTCCCCAGGGATGGATTATCCATTTTCCATCTGCAGGGATGGATTATCCTGTTCTGTTCCCCAGGGATGGATTATCCAGTTCTGCTCTTCAGGCAGAAGGCATAAAGCCAGAGGTGCTGTCCTGAAGGACCTGGTGACACCTTCCTGCCCAAGAGTTTGAATTCCAGTGGCCACCAGTGGCTGTGGGACAGCAAAGTGGAAGGACAGGAATGGAAGCAAATCCTGATTCCTTTCTGCAGGGCTTTGCCCTTTAACTGGAGCTCTCAGCAGCCACTGATCAGGGCATGTTTGGTGTTCCTGGGATTCTGACACTGATGGGATGCCCTGGGATGTCTGTCAGGCAGGGAACTCCAGGGCAGGGAAAGAGGGCTGTGATTTTGTTCTTGTAGGGAGAAAGTTCTTGGAGGGAGAAAGCAAAGCGAATGTCTCTGAGACCTGTGAAATGTCCTGAGCTGGCTGTCTGCAGTCTGAGGTGATCCTGACCCTGGGACACAAATGTCATTAAATTTACACAAAGTGACTGGGCTTTGATAAAAGTGGGGGGAGGCAAGATGTGCCTCTGGGACACGAGGCTGAATTAAATCCAGGGAGGCACCGGATAAACTGGGAATATTGGGAATGTATAGATGTGGGATCAGCACATTCAGCTTCATGCAGGGCTCTCCTGTTCTGTTAGACCTGGATAAAACCTTCAGGAGCAGCCAAACCTGGCCCCTTATGGCACTTCCTTCTGCTGGTGGCTGTCACAGGCCACAGACCTGCTCTGGCTTTTCAGTTACTTTAAAATCATAATAAATGTGCTCCTGATGATGCCTTTCCATTCTGCTCTGGGAGCTCTCGAAAAGAGAAACACTGAAAAAAATTTGCAGCTCTCCCACATCTGCTGAGGATTTTGGAAAATGTCAGGACTCCAAAGGCTCCCAACTGCTGCTCCTTTCCTCACCACCTGGGAAGCAGAGCGTTTCACCCTTTCTCTGTGGATGGAAAAGGGAATATTTGCAGTTAAGAAAGGGGTTTTTTAATAAAGTGAATGACAATTACAGCCAGTCTCATGTGCCTGCCTGATCACACATTTTTGTGCCCAAAAGGCAAGAAAAGCAAAGTGCAGAGTGTGTTTAAACAGCCCGTGGAGACATTCCTCGTGCGTTGAGTGTTCATTGGAACACTTTAACAGGGATGTCTGCCTTGACTCCACCCTGATGGCTGAACCCCTTCAGCTTTCCAGCACGATGAGTGACCTGGAATTTATAATTACAATAGGTGTCATGCAATTAATCACCACCTGGGAGCTGTCTCAGTGCTTTGTGAGCCCCAGCCTCTGCAGCAAGTGCAGGAGAGCAGCTTGTGCAACAGGGCTAGTTCCAGCTGGGACAAGCCTGGTGGGGCTCCTGCCACCTGGACTGGCACAAATGCCCCTTCTCGAGGTGCTCCAGGTCCAGGCACAGCAGTGGGAGCCAGGTCAGATGCCAGCACACAAAGTGACTTCAAGCAATCAGTTTGTAAATGTTCAGCAGCTTAAATCCATTCCTGACCTCTCCTTCTGGGTTGTATTTTTCCAGGGAAGGTGTGTGGGATAAGATGGGGTAAGGGAGCTGCAAGAATCAGTCAGGGACAGAAATTCATGCAGAGAACAAGGCAGAAGTTAAAGAGAGGATCCCAGAAGGGTCTGGGTGGGAAGGGACCCTAAAGCTCATGGCAGGGACACCTGCCACTGTCCCAGGCTGCTCCCAGCCCCAGTGTCCAGCCTGGCCTTGGCCACTGCCAGGGATCCAGGGGCAGCCACAGCTGCTCTGGGAATTCCATCCCAGCCCCTCCCCACCCTCCCAGGGAACAATTCCTAATTCCCAAGATCCCATCCATCCCTGCCCTCTGGCACTGGGAAGCCATTCCCTGTGTCCTGTCCCTCCATGCCTTGTCCCCAGTCCCTCTCCAGCTCTCCTGGAGCCCCTTTAGGCCCTGCAAGGGCTCTGAGCTCTCCCTGGAGCCTTCTCCTCTCCAGGTGAGCACCCCCAGCTCTCCCAGCCTGGCTCCAGAGGGGCTCCAGCCCTGGAGCAGCTCCGGGGCCTCCTGTGGGCTCTCTCCAGCAGCTCCAGGTGCTGCTGCTGTTGGAATTCCCAGGGCTGGAGCAGCTCTGCAGGTGGGGACTCACCTGAGAAGAGCAGAGAGGGAGCATCCTCTCCCTCAGCCTCAGCTCAGGATTCCTTTGATGCAGCCCAGGACATGGGGGTGGTTTTGGGGCTGCAAACCTTCAGTGCTGAGCTTTTAACCCCCCCAAATCCCCAATTCCTTCACCCCAGGGCTGGTTTTGATCCATTCACCCGGCCCCTGCTCACCCTTGGGATTCCCCAGGTGCAGGACCTTGCACTTGGCCTTTGTGAACCCCACGAGGTTCTCCCAGGCCCCCCTCTCCAGCCTGCCAAAGTCCCCGTGGATGGTGACATAAGGCTTGGAGAAAAGCGAAGAAAACAAACAAAATGCAAGTGTCTGCCCTTTACACCTCAGCACCTTAATAGGGGGTTAATTATTAATTATTGATATGGTTTATTGGTGCATTGGGGCATTGATTGTGCCGCCTGCAGGACGGATCCCATTGTTCTGAACAATGTGCAGATCCATGGAAGCACCCACAGGGGTTACAAAGGTTTTCCAGAAAAAGTGCTGATGCTGAAACATTGAAAATTATGAACACTGAGAATATCTTGCTTTTCCCCCTAAATTAGGGCTAGAGAAGAAATTAACTCCTGATTTTTTGATTTTTTTTACCTTCAGTAAAGTTATTCCAGCTCTCAGTCTTGCAATTTGTTGCAAAATGATTGAATTTGTTTAATTTTCTTTACTTACAGGGACTCAAAATTGTAGCAGCAAAAAAAAATTCTCCTGTAAAATACCACATTTTAATCAGACTTGCAACATTCCAAAACATCTGTTTTTAGAAGAAGTCAGAAACACTATATTTGGAGGAAAAAAAAAAAAAACCAAAAAAACAACCAAACTGCACAAACATCTCCAAGATGGTCATAATTTCCATCCAGCTCTTTTTGGGAGGAGATGAGAGGTTTCAGCAGCAGATCAGTTAGGGAAGGAAACAAGGAAAGTTGTACGAGAAAGTTTAATTAAAGTGGGAGTAATTAGGTGCTGAGGAATCCCAAGGAGGACTTGGCACGGGATCAGTCTGGGCAGTGTCTTCTGGCTGGATGTCTCTGCCCTTGGCCAGATGGAGCTGTAATTTTGGTTACTGGTTAACCAGTTTGCCATGAAATTCCATTCTTCCAGCCTGGAACTCTGGGGATTTGATTCCAAGTCCAGAGGGATCAAAGCTGAGGGGAGCAACCTGATTTTCTGCTCCGCTGGAAATTCTGTGATTTTCTATTCTGACCTAAAATGATGTCAAAGTATTTGGAATTTCATATTTAAAAGAAAAAAAAATCAGAGAAGCAATTTTATCTCAGGTCACAGGAATGTGTTATTGTGAGCAAAAATTGCTCACAATTGGATATTTTTTCATATCTTAAACAACATTTTAGCATAATAAAACAAGTGTTGCAGTTTGAAATCTAAATTTAAACCTAACAGCGGCACAGCCTGTTCCAAAGCTGATATGAGGTGTTGCAAAATCCACAACAACCGCTGATTTTGTGACCTCTGCTGCTGGTTTGGTGGTTTCAGAACAATCAGGAGGATTGTTTGGAAAGGGTTGTGAAGGATTGATTTGTAAAGGATGTTTATCAACGCTGGCTGTGGTTGTGATTCAGCCCAAGGGGCTGCATTTCAAATATTCACTGTCCCAATTTCCCAATAGGGAAGGGAAGGGAAGGGAAGGGAAGGGAAGGGAAGGGAAGGGAAGAGAAGAGAAGAGAAGAGAAGAGAAGAGAAGAGAAGAGAAGAGAAGAGAAGAGAAGAGAAGAGAAGAGAAGAGAAGAGAAGAGAAGAGAAGAGAAGAGAAGAGAAGAGAAGAGAAGAGAAGAGAAGAGAAGAGAAGAGAAGAGAAGAGAATCTTGTTTTCTCTCTTTCCCCCAGGAATTCCCTGGCTGCTGTGGTGATTCTGAGCTCTCCAGCCCCAGCTGATGGGGCAGTTTTCCGTCAGGAGCTGCTGGGCAGGAGCCTGGGGCTGCCCTGGGTGGTTTTGCTCTGAAGGCCACACTTTAGTTATGTCTGATATTTCCTGGATGCCACAAACCACCTCTGTTGTCACTGGAGATAAAGGAAAGCAGGGAGAAAACAAGATGAGAACAAAGGAGGTGAGAGGACTTGGCTCCCCATGGGCTTTTTGCTATTTATAACCTCAGGGATTCCTCAAAATAGCCCTGGCTGTGCTTGCAGGGTGGTTTTCTCTGGCATGACTCATGTGGGGATGCACATTCCTGCTGCTCAGCATTCCCTGCACAACCTGGGGTCTCACCTGCTGAGGGACAAGCTTGGCCCTGGGGGAGCTGAAAACCCAAAAATCCTCTTAATCCTCCCCAGACTCCTCCCTTTGAGCACTGAGGCCACATCCACTGTCAGCTTGTGGTAAACCCAAACCTTGCCCCAGCTGGGTTCAGCCCCTTGGGGCCCAGCTGATGCCACATCCTGAGGCTCCTGGAGTGGGGAAAGCTCAGCCCCCACCACAGATCCCAGTTGTCACCCCTGGTGGGGTCACCAGCCCTGGGAGTGTCCCAGAAATGTAAGAACGTGGCTCGTGGGGCCATGGGCTGATGGTTGGAGTGGATCTTAGAGGGCTTTTCCAACCTTGCCAGTTCTGATTCTGTGCTCAGGGTGCAGGGCCAAGCCCAGTGGGGGCTGACAGGGCCAGTCCCAGCCCATCCAGGAGGTCCAGGGGGTTCTTGGCATCCCATCCTGAAGGAAAGGTAGAACCCAAGTGCAGCTTTGAGTGCTGGAAGCAGGGAACAGCCTCCTTAAATCACATTGTCAAGCAGCTGGAGGAAGTAGCAGGAAATTCAGCCATCCTTGGAGTGCCCCTGCCTCTTTTTTCAGGCTCTTCCTAAGGAATCTCTGGGTAACTTCACTGAAACCCAAATAACACCCAGGTTCCATAATCCCCAGTGCCCTGTGCTGAGCTCTGCCCCTGCAGTGCCCCAGAGCTGCCCCCACACTGCTCCCACCACGGCTCCCCCTCCCCTCAGAGCATCCCCTCTGCTCCTGCACGGCCCCAGCTCAATCCCTGTGTCCCTTTGTCCCCAGGGCTTGTCCCCACATCTGCAGCTCAGATGTTCCTCTCATGCCCTCCCCAGACCCAAATATCCCCTCCACTTCTCTCTCCTCCATAACTCCCATCCCTCCGCCACAGAAATTGTCAAACTTTCCAAACTGATTATTACTGATAAACCCACCACCTTGGAAAACTGAGGTTCAGCCCCATTTCTTCCTGCTGCAATTTCTCCAGAGCCCTGGGAAAGGCCAGAACACAGATTTTTCAATTTTAGGCTTCCCCTACCCCAGCATGGCAAGATGAGGGTGCTTTAGAAACATGAATTTTCAGGGGTGCTTTTGTCTCAGATGGTAAATCCACAGGTCAGGGCTCAGAGAAGGCCCAGCCTGAGCAGAGAGCTGCCTAAATCAGTGGGAAATGCAAAGGATGGAGTTATGCACCAGGGGAGTGTGAATTGGGAATGTTCTCTGGAGGTTCAACTCCAGAACTGCGCATTTATCCCAGGATAAATGAGGTACTGGAAGAAAGAGGTCTCAAGGTCTCTTCTCATTCCACCCAGTAGCCCATTTACTCCCAAACTTCCATTTTAGCCAGTATTTAGTTACTCGTGCAAACTCCAAGGAAAGATACCAAAATTCCATCCCAGAAAACCTCATTTCTCCCTCCCAGGGGGCTGTGGAAGAGCCAGGGCACAGAGCAGGTGAGGTAATTCCCACCTGGCCTCTCCCCCAGCCCAGGGAAGCACTGCAACCACTGGGCGTTGAGGCTGCTGCACTCACACACGTCTGAGGGCTCGGCTCTGCCTCTTTTGTGTGGGTTTGGCAAGCCCTGCACATGCCTAATGGGCCAGGTCTTGCCAAAAAAGCAGAGAGTGGGGCACGCCCGGTGTGAGAGGCTCCGCAGGGCTTGTGCTCGAGCAGCTCCCGTGTCCGCAGAGCTCGAGCCAGAGGGGATTAAGTGCATGAGGCATCCTTGGGAAACCTAAAACCTGAGATGCCACCTAACATTGGCAGTGCCCTGGGCTCCCAGCGCTGACATTCCTCCCCAGGCCACTGTCACCACCCCGGGCCCGGTGCCACCCTAGCAGACACCCTGCACGGGGTACGTGCACGTCCTCATGGCCCCGGTGTGCTCAGCGCCCCTTTCCTGGCACGGCAGAGCTGTCCCCGTGGGTTGGTGACACTGTGGGCAGGAGTTCAGCAGCACGGGGCAGGGGCAAACCCTGGTAAGGCTGGCAAGCAGGCTGGGGATTGGATGGATCCCCAAAATCTGAGTGCCAGGCTGAGCCTAGCGATGGGAGCAGTGCAGACAGGATATCCCTGCAGGCTGTCTGCAGCAGAGGGGTTGGCCCAGCCTGGGCTTCTCTCTCCACGCTGAGCAGAGGGGGCTTCGAGCCAGCAGGGGTTTTTGTTGTGTAAGAGAACAAAACGAGACAGAACCGAAGGAGTTTCCATGAGAGGAGCGTGCGAGTGAAGTGAGTGTGTGTGTGCTCCCTAATCCCCGGGGAAGGGAGCAGGAATTGGCTGCCTGAGCTGAAATCCAGCCCTGCTGCAGACGTGGACACCCATCACACACACACACACACACACACACACACAGGCCCTGGGAAAACTCCTGTGCCTCCAAATCCCGGCAGGAATTTCACAGCAGAGGTGGCAGAAGGTGTTTGCAGGTGCAGTGCAAGGCTGGGTGGGTGGGTGGTTGCAGTCTGGTCCCCACAGGGTTGGAGGCAGCCAGGAGGAGTCAGTCTGGGGAGGGGATGTTTGAGCAGCTGCTGAAGATGAAGTCTGGGGAGAGCCTTGCGTGATCAGGCTGCAAAGTAAAGGTAATTGGGTGTTCTCACTCCTTGGAGTTGATTTATGGTGGAAATTCGTGGAATCATGGAATGGTTTGGGTTGGAAGGGACATTTAAATCCCATCCAGTGCCACCCCTGCCATGGCAGGGACACCTGCCACTGTCCCAGGCTGCTCCCAGCCCCAATGTCCAGCCTGGCCTTGGCCACTGCCAGGGATCCAGGGGCAGCCACAGCTGCTCTGGGAATTCCATCCCAGCCCCTCCCCACCCTCCCAGGGAAGAATTTCTCCCTGATATTTAATCCCACCCTCTTTCAGTTCAAAGCCATTTCTCCCCATCCTATCGAGGGAACAGGGGCACATCCTCCCCTTTGCAGCCCCACCAGAGGGGAGAGTGTTGAAATTAAAAGCCAAGGTTTCCACAGGAGTGACCTGTGCAGGAGAACTCCTTCCTGGACTTTCACTGCCCATGAAAAGAAGGGGGGAAATTGAGTACAGGGAAGAGAGATCTTAGAAGAGAAGGCTCCAGGGAGAGCTCAGAGCCCTTCCAGGGCCTCAGGGGGCTCCAGGAGAGCTGGAGAGGGACTGGGGACAAGGCATGGAGGGACAGGACACAGGGAATGGCTCCCCAGTGCCAGAGGGCAGTTATTGCTCTTCAGAACCCAAGACTTTTATCAGGAGCCTACATCAAGGAGGCCCCAAGAGTGTGGACCAGAGAGATGGGTCCAAAAGACCATCCACAGCCAAAAAAATGACCAAGAGTGTGTCTGACAGGGGTTGAGCACCCTGAGGTGGAAGGATGTGCCTTCAGAGGCGTCTGTCAGGGCACTCCAAACCCAGATTCCTCTGAAGGACTGAAGGCCAGAACCAGAACCTTGTAGCTGTCCATGGCCTGTGAAGGTCTGTCCACTGCACAAAGGTCATTTCAGAAAAGCCTTTCCAAACCCTGCTTTGATCTGACTTGGTCTGGAAAGCACAGAAAGTCAACTTTTCCTTTCCCTGTGTGCCCTGGAAGCTCCAGCACAGTCTGAGGGCTCTCCCAAGGCTCCCACAGGGATTCAAGGTGTTCTCTGTGCACAGCAAGAGGGAAAGGGTTCCTCCAGGAGCAGCTTTAGAGCCCACTGCTCACACTTGCCCTGCCAGGTTGGGAGGAACCTTAAAACTCATCCAATCTCACCCCGTGCCACGTGCAGGGACACCTTCCACTACCCCAGGCTGCTCCTGGGACAGGAGTTAGGACCCAAGAGAGGCTGTGAATGCTTTGGGTGCTCAGCTTTGGCTCAGAAATCCCCTGCCCCACTTTTTGTTCAAATCCCCGTGGTTTTGGGGCTCTAACATGCAGAATTCAGAGCCAGCCATCGGGGCTGCTCTGCACAGGGAGCTGCAGGCAGCAGCAAATGCCTGCTGTGCTGGGGCTGCCTGGACATGAAGCAGCAGAGCCTGGGCCGGGGCTGTCGGAGGGATGAGCTGGGGAGGAGGGAGGATCTGCCCCGGGTGAATGGCGTAATGAGAGAGGTGTGAAAATCACCGGCCCTGGGGGGCAGCTGATTGATCTGCCTGGTGACAGATGCCAGCCAGGGAAGGGGCTGTGTGCTGCAGACAGATGATGAAACCCCAAGCTGGGAGCAGCAGCTCCTCGGGTGACAGTTCATGGAGAGCACACATTCCTGCAGCCAGGAATTCCCCACCCAGCCCTGCAAGCCCCAGGCACCGCGGAGCTGCCCCAGCAGAGCAGGAGCTGCTGCTCCCAGCTGTTCCTAGGGGATTGGAGCAGGAACCACAGGGACAATGTCACTGCTGGAGGTGGCTGTCACAGCACGAGGAGGTCACACGGATGGTGAAGAAGGGAAGATCATGGAAACATGGAGTGGTTTGTGTTGGGAGGGACCCTAAAAGTTGTCCAGGGACATCCCAGGTTGCTCCAGCCTGGCCTTGGCCACTGCCAGGGATCCAGGGGCAGCCACAGCTGCTCTGGGAATTCCATCCCAGCCCCTCCCCACCCTCCCAGGGAACAATTCCTCATTCCCAAGATCCCATCCATCCCTGCCCTCTGGCAGTGGAAGCCATTCCCTGTGTCCTGTCCCTCCATGCCTTGTCCCCAGTCCCTCTCCAGCTCTCCTGGAGCCCCTTTAGGCCCTGCAAGGGCTCTGAGCTCTCCCTGGAGCTTCTCCTCTCCAGGTGAGCACCCCCAGCTCTCCCAGCCTGGCTCCAGAGGGGCTCCAGCCCTGGAGCAGTGCAGTGGTTCTCAGCTTCAGCTTCTCCACCCTGTCACCCTGTGCAAGCCAAACAAAATCCCAGGCTGAGGTGCAGCACTGGTTTTTGTGATACTGGCTGACCTCAGAAGTGCATCAGCACCAGACATAGGAATAGGATTGCAAATCTTATTAAAATACTCTTGAAAATCCCAGGTTCTGGGATTGCATGGTTTGAAAGGAGGCTTCTTAGTCTGTGAAACTTTAACATAAAACTGTAAAGCCTAAATCCTAACTCAGAAACAAATAATTATCAGAGAAGCTCTCCAGCCAGTTTTAGAGGAGAATTTGGGGACGCAGCCTGGAGGTGATGGCCTGAATTAATTCTGGAGCAACACCTGAGGCTGCTGCAGTGAAACTTCCTTCTGAGGGCCAGCTCCAATCTCTTCTCCCTGGGACAGGAACAGCACCCAGGGCACGGCTGGAGCTGGGCCAGGGCAGGCTCAGGCTGGAGCTCAGAGAAAGGTTCTTCCCCCAGAGGGTGCTGGCACTGCCCAGGCTCCCCAGGGAATGGGCACGGCCCCGAGGCTGCCAGAGCTCCAGGAGCCTTTGGCCAGAGCTCCAGGGATGGACAGGGTGGGGTTGTTGGGGGGTCTGGGCAGGGCCAGGAGCTGGATCAATGACCCTGGGGGTCCCTCCCAGCCCAGGGTGTTCTGTGGCTCTGTGATCCCCACTGCAGGACCCTCACTCAGGTTTGCAGTAGGTTTCAGGACCTCCCATATGTTGGTATCTCCTCACAGACCCTCTGTGGGTCCCAGCTTGCTGCAGCCCTGCAGGAGCCAAAGGCACAGGAGAACCTGTCCAAGGTGATGCTTCCCAGCACGTAGGTGTGAGGAGAGCCACGGGAGGCTTCCACAGCACCACCTTCCTCAGCTGTCAAGAGGCAAACACCTCCGTGTGGTCAATCCAAAAAAACAAAAGTATTTTAATCTGCTGAGATGCTTCGTTTGGCCTTGACATAAAGCTGTGAGAGAGGATAAAATCTGGGAGGACAGGCCAGATGGGAGGATTATCTACGGCGCTTTGGGGAAGGCTGGGACTTTGCACACGCTCGCAGGAGTGAACAAAAGCATCTCTCCAGCTCGCTGATATGCAAACCCCAGCACACGCTTGGCACCTTCTCTGCACCAATTTTGGTCATGGCTTTCGGCGTGACTCGGGGCTGACTCAGCGCTGAGGAATTACGGGGACTCTTTGTTCACGCGGCGCAGCCGAAATTTGGACGTGCCGGGCTGACAAAAGCCGGCTTTGGCATCAGGAAAGCAGCGAGCTTTTCCCAGGAGGTTCATGAGTGACATAATCGGCTCTGAGGTGCGGGCAGGCAGGAATGAGAATAACGTGCAGGGGAGAGAACCAGATCCTGCTGTGCTCACCTGTGAGATTTTGCACTCACCTGTGGCGTGTTCCACTCACCTGTGGGGTGTTTTACTCACCTGTGGGATGTTCTGCTCAACTGCAGGATTTTGCACTCACCTGTGGTTTTTTGTACTCACCTGTGGGGTGTTCCACTCACCTGTGGGGTGTTTTACTCACCTGTGGGATGTTCTGCTCAACTGCAGGATTTTGCACTCACCTGTGGTTTTTTGTACTCACCTGTGGGGTGTTCCACTCACCTCTGGGGTGCTGCAGTCACCTGTGGGGTGCTGTGCTCACCTGTGGCAGCGTGGATCCCCCAGCACATCCACTGAGCAGGGATCACCAGAGGGGAGCAGAGCCTACCTGGGGCTCAGCTGCACCATCAGGTGCTCCCGGGAGGAGGAGGAGGAGGAGGACGAGGAGGAGGAGGACGAGGAGGACGAGGAGGAGGAGGAGGACGGCTCTGGAGAGGGGCTTTAGCAAACAGCTGTGCAGGTGCAAACTCTGCAGGTGACCCAGGTGTGTTGGACATGCAGGGAGCGCTGCAGCTTCTCCCCACCCGTGTTTCATTGTGCTGTCAGGGATGAGAATTGCCCTTCTGGTCACCAGGTGCTTACAGGAGCCTTGGAAGCTCTGAGTGACTTCCTAAGGAGGAGAAAGAGCCCCTCACAAAGTCCCTGGTCCTGTGTTTGAAACATGGAGGGGCTGGAGCCAGGGCAGGGAATGGAGCTGGGAAGGGGCTGGAGCCCCAGGAGGGGCTGAGGGAGCTGGAAAGGGGCTCAGCCTGGAGAAAAGGAGGCTCAGGGGGGACCTTGTGGCTCTGCACAACTCCCTGCCAGGAGGGGACAGCCAGGTGATCTCACAGGTAACAGCAGGATGGAGAAGAAACAGCCTCATGTTGTGTCATGGGATGGTCTAAATTGGACATTAGGGAAAATTTCTTTCTGGAAAGGTTAGTGAAGCATTGGCACAGCTGCCAGGGGGAGTCTCCATCCCTGGAAGAGTTCAAACACCAAGTGCATGTTGCACTTGAGGACCTGGTTTGATGGGGAACATGGGGTGATGATCTTGTGGGGCTTTTCCAGCCTTAATGACTCGGAGATTCTGAAGAGCAGAATTTTGCTGGGTGAGGGTGTGGAGTCCTGTGCATCTGCCCAAGGGATCTGCTGAGTGCAGGAAATCAGGCTGTGACCTCCCTGGCCAGGTCCCTGCAGGAAGGGACTGAACCCTCTGCTGTTCAGTCAGGCACGTGGTGCTTCCCACCCCACCCTGAGGAGATCGAGAGCTCTGAGGAACAGATTTTATCCTGAGTAGTTCAAAGAGAAGGTGAGTGCTCTGTCAGGAGCCTGCTCCAAGGCCAGGGCGATGCCAGCAGGGTGCAGAGGGCTGGTGAAGGATTTCTCTCCGTGCAGTGGGCAGCAGGGGAGGACATGAGGAGTCCTGTTCCTGCAGCCTGGTGGGCAGCAGGACACCCCTGTGTGGTCACAGCTGTGACTCCCAGCTCTGTTCTCACAAAGAATCAGTGACAAACCAGGCCTGGCTCCCAAAAGGCCATTAATCCCCGGGGGCTGCTGTCCCTGTGACACGCACTCCAGGGTGGGAATGGCCACAGCTGGGGGTTATTCCCCGTTATCTCCACTGACAGCAGGAAAGACTGCCCAGGAACTCACTGAGTGTCACCTCTGGCTGTCACTATGGCCGCATTAATTGAAGGGATGGGACCACAGTTGGGCTAAAAACCACTTATTGCTCAAGTAAACATCAATCTCAGGGGCCGTGAGATTTATAAGAGCAAGCAGTCGGACGTNGGGAGGAGCCAAGCATTCCTACCTGGATACAATCTGAGGCTTGGAACTCCACAGGAGCCTTTTCCCACTGCATTCCCAGAGGAGCAGCTTTCTTCTCCTCTGCATTCCCAGAGGAAGAGCAGGCCCAGCTCCACCAGCCCTGGAGCTCCAGAGGAAAACTCCACCCTTGTCCAGGATCCCTGCTCCAGCAGAGCCACATCTGTCACTGCAGGAGGAGCAGCCACCATGGAATGGCACTGCCACCACCACCCTGACCCACAGGCTGCCAGCTCCTGCTCTGACTCTGGCTGTGGTTTGTTTTTTTGTTTTTTGTTTTTATTTTTTTTTTGTATGTACTATTGCATTTGTGTATTTTTAATTTTCCTAGTAAATAACTGTTATTCCTATTCCCATACCTTTGCCTGTGAGACCCTTAATTTCAAAATTATAATAATTCAGAGGGAGGGGATTTACATTTTCCATTTCAAGGGAGGCTCCTGCCTTCCTAGACACCTGTGTAGTTTATTTTTACATCAATCCCAGCTCCTTCCAAGGCTGTAAATCAAACCCTCCCGTATCTGTGAAGTTTCTATCTTTCTGTTTCCCACATCTGGCCTGTCCCAGAGGGGACGGTGGCACTGCCCTTTCCCGCGGGGCACAGGGGTGGGGATGCCAAAAGGAAATGTCACCAAAGCAGGATGGGCACTGAGCTTTGTGTCCCTGTGGGGTTTGTACCTGTTTTCTACACCCTTGTGAGCAGGCTCGGTGTCAGCAGGGACAGTGAGGTGATCCCATGGCTCTGGGAGCCACCTGAGAACCATTCCCACAGCCTGGAACCTCCACACCCACCCTGCTCCCGCTGCCTTTCCTCACACAGGACCATTCCTGCCTCCAGCAGTGGCTTCAGCTCCTTGGCAGGACGGAATCACACATCTACAGAATCATTAAAGATGGAAAATACCTCCAAGTTCATCCAAAAAGGTGATGGCTCATTTGACCAAAAAGGCGATGGCTCATTTTTGTGACCATGTGTGCCAGAGTCCCTCAGGGGATGAGCATCTGGAGCTCACAAACGACTCAATCACCAAAAATCTCTTGATGAAAGCAAAAGTTTAGTGGAGAAGGGAAGGAAATGGTGATTCCATTCCCATTTATTGGTGACAAAGTGCACTGCTTTAACCATCCCTGCCCGGCTTCAGCCTTGCCCAGAGTGGCAAATCTCAATGTGATTCTTCTCCTCACCCTGCGCCTTTTCCCTGTTTTGAAGCGGATAAAGATCCGTGCAGGAAGCTTTTGCTGTTGCTTTCCTGTGGCTGCTGTGCCTCAGCAGCTTTCCAGGTCCTGAATTCCTGATCTTTCCCTGCCCTCGCTCCAGCAGCCCTTGGCATCATTAATGGGCAGGTCAGGGAACTTGGGCGTTATCCTGTGGCAGAAATCCGTGGACAGGGCTGGGAAAGGCTTCCCCTGACCCCCTCTGACAGTCACCACCGAGGCACAGGCTGAGTATTTTGGGAATAAACACCTGATTTGCAAAAATACCCACTCAGGTTGGATTTGTCCCTGTTCGTGGCAGGAGAAAATCTCTAAAGTCCCTCCCAACCCACACCATGAACCCCAAACCTGATTCCATGAACCCCAAACCTGGGTCACTCTCCAGCCCGGGGAGAGCGTTTCTGGGCTCCATGGAAATGTCACATTTCCCCCTTCCAACAGCCACCCCAAGCTGAAAGGCATTTCTTGCAGGTTTTCCAGGCTCACACGGGCACCCTGTGGGGCTTCCCTGGCCTCTGGAATGCAAACCCTGGGAGACAAATCAGCCCTGATGCTCGTTGGAGTGGGGCAGGGGGGAATTCTTTGGAGGATGAGAAGGGACCCGCCCCCGTCCGAGCCTCACAGGGTAATGAGAAGCTCAGAAGAGCTGAAGGAATCTCAGGAAGATCAATATCAATCCCCGGGGGATGCCCCAAGGAGGCAGAAGCCCCCTGGGGGGTCTCATAAATGCTGCTCAGTGTTTGCTTTGCTCCTCTTCCAGCCTGGAACGGTCCTGCCCTGGAATCTGCTCCTGCTTTGTTCCTCCAGCCTGGCCGAGATCCCAATCGGCTCCTCAGCCTGCCCAGTCGGGTGTGGGAGAGTGAGGGACCAGGAAAAAGGGCACAGTGCAGCTGGAACCCCGAATAATCTGCCAGGATGTGGGAAATGCTCCGGCCAAGGGGCAGAGGGAGCCACGTTCAGCCCCACGGCCCCTCCCGGGAGCAGCTCCAGCCCCACATCTCAGGGCTGGGGGCAGCTCTGGGCTTTGTCTCTGCCAGCACTGCCCTCAGCCCATCCCTGCTGGGGTCTCCTCTCAGGCTGGCACCACCCCAGCCACCCTCGGAGCAATGATGGCCCAGGGCTGCCAGGTGGAGCTCAGCCACTCCCGGAGCAGGGAGAGGGTGACTTGCCACCACCTGGCAGCCACAAATGCAGCCTGAGTGGCTTTTTGGGGTGACACAGAGCCATGAACTGCTGGAAAAGCCAGCAGGGAAGAGGAGATTTCAGCCCTCTCAGCACAGGGCACCCCCAGCCCCCCAACCCCAGGTGCCTCCCAGGGGTCACACCATGACTTGTCCTGCAGCTGCACAGCATCACCTTGCCTTGCCTTCCCACAGAGGGGCTGCAAGGAAAGCTCTGAGGAGATTAGATGGATATTAGGAAAAGTTTCTTCACATGAAAATGTTGCCCAGCCCTGGCGCAGCTGCCCAGGGCAGTGATGGGATCAGCATCCCTGGAAGTGTTCAAAGGACAGGTAAATGTGGCACCTGGGGGCGTGGGTGGCTTTGAAATATTGGGGGAATGGTTGGACTGGATGGTCTGAGAGCGTTTTTCCAGCCTCAATGAGTCAATAATTCCATGAATAATCACCCCAGACCAGGAGATCTCAGTGGCACTGCCCTGTGGCCCAGCCCAGCTCTCCCTGCCCTGCAGGTGTTGGCAGCCACACCACAGCTGTGACAGGGTTTAGCACAGGGATATCAGGGCTGGCCTGTCCCTCCTGGCTCTCTCCAGGCCGTGCTTCTCCCAAGAATCCTGGGGAAGGCAATGAAATTTCCAGAGGGTAGTGCTTGAATCAGACACCTAAATCAGCAAACTTACAGCCTGGGAGAGCTGGGGGTGCTCACCTGGAAAGGAGAAGCTCCAGGGAGAGCTCAGAGCCCTTGCAGGGCCTCAAGGGGCTCCAGGAGAGCTGGAGAGGGACTGGGGACAAGGCATGGAGGGACAGGACACAGGGAATGGCTTCCCAGTGCCAGAGGGCAGGGATGGATGGGATCTTGGGAATGAGGAATTGTTCCCTGGGAGGGTGGGGAGGGGCTGGGATGGGATTCCCAGAGCAGCTGTGGCTGCCCCTGGATCCCTGGCAGTGGCCAAGGCCAGGCTGGACATTGGGGCTGGGAGCAGCCTGGGACAGTGGCAGGGGTCCCTGCCATGGATGGGGGGGCACTGGGTGGGATTTAGGGTCCCTTCCAGGGGGAAGATGCCACACCTTTGCCATAACTGATACAATCTCCAACGTGAGCCTTGGAATTCCAGGGAGCTCAGGGCATGGATAAAACTCAGGTGGGGTCGTTCATTCTCATGTCCCATTCATTCATTTACTGCTGAGCAACTGCACAAAGCTGATATAACACACAATTTTAAAATTTCATTTATACAGCAATGAAAAACTGCCACAAGAAAAAAAAGCCTAAACCAGTCGATTTTTGACATCAGAGACTGTTCAGCCTTTAGCTCGGGGACAGCTGGGGTCAGCCCAGGGAGCCTGGGAAGGCTGAGCAGGAGAAGGAGCCACAACAGCGGAGGTGAATGATCAGCTCCTGGCTGAGGAGGAGGATTTGGGGGTCTCGGGGACGTGCTGGGGGGTGGATGCTGAATTCAGCAGCACCGACATCACCTCGGTTCATCAGTTCACGGTGGGGTGGCCGGGCTGTGAGTCCTGGACGTGCTCGGGGTAGCGGAGCCGCGGGAGGCTGGGCTGGGCGCCTGACTCAGATGGCAGCGGGCTGGCAGCGCTTCAGACACGGCAGAGCAGCTTTGTCTCCTTTGTGGGAGGTGTGAATGAGCTGCACGGAGCCGCTGAAGGCTTCCCCGTGCCAGTTATTAGCAATCTGCCGGCTATAAATAGCTGCTGCCTCATTCCCCAGCGGCTGAGTTATCGCCCTGCTCACGTTCCCCGCTCCATGACACACTTCTTGTTTGCCTGCTCCATCCCGGTGATGCAAGGCAGCCGAAAAAGAGCCTGCAACGTGTCCCGGCTGCGGGGACAGCGTGGGCTCTGCAGGGCATCACAGCTCGGGCCAGGCAGCAGAGCCCCAGGAAAGCCCCGTGGGAAGCCAGGCAGACTCCAGGCTCTGTCCCCATCCTTCTGCAAGGAGGCAGCGGTGGCAGAAGTGGTGAGATTGTCCCCGTGCCCATCAGTCAGGGCTTTCTCAGCGTTTTGGTTCATTTCCCTGCTCTGTCCCCCTGTATTTGGACTGGCCCCAGAGGAGCCCGGCAGAGGCTGTTCCAGCAGCCCCATGGAGCTCACCAGATCCCACTGGGGAAAACGGGCCGTGTCCACAGCCTGCTTGTGCCCGTAAACATTCCCAGCTGGCACAGACCAGCCACAGCTCTGTTCCCTGAGCCAGGCAGCCCTCGGGTGGGCCCTTCCCTCCTGTACACTGGAGAGGCACCAAGTTGCAGCAGCAGCTGGGGTTGAGCAGGGATGAGCCGAGGAAGTGGCTGGAATTAGTGAACCCGGGCTCCTCACCCCACCTCAGGGACACCAGGCACCTTCTCTGGGCCATCTGTGCCACTCAGAAGGGCTGCAGAGCCACCCTGGGCTGAGTCTGGAGCCCCAGGTCCCTGTCACACTCTGTTTCCAGCACTCCTTTGCACTCACAAGGTCCTGAGGATGCAAAAGGGCCATGGAGGTTCTCACCCTCCTCTGGTGATGTTGTTCTGTTGTTCCCTGTAGGTCTGGGAACTTTGCCCAGCCGGTGATCCCAAAGTGAAGGAAGGTTGTGTCACACAGAGGCCAAGCCAGGGGCCCTCTGCAGGTCCCCTCTGGGTGCTCTGTGTCCTCACTCTCTGCAGGTCCCCTCTGGGTGCTCTGCTGTGTCCCCAAGGGAGCAGATGCCAGCAGCTGGTCCCAGGCAGAGCTCCTTCACCATATTCCCATCCCAGCCCTGGTTCCAGGTGCTGAGCCAAGAGTTCTGGGCACCAGGAGGCCCCTGGGGTGAGGTTTCACACTCCTGGGCCAGCCCCAGCCCCTTGCTGGGCTGCGGGGGGGTTGTTGGCAGCATCAGTCCCAATTCATGGACCACCACCAGTAGCTTGGACTCTGCCTGGGCCAAATTCCCAAAAGGGCCCCTTTGCTGCTTCCATGTTGGCTGTGGCCAAGGTCTCTGGAGACCAGACTGGTCCAAGTTGGAATCTGTTTTAGATAAACTGTGCTGGGTTATGGCCCGTGGCCAACAGCCTGAGCCAGCCTCAAAAGTAAACCCCACCCACGAGCCCAGCTCTCCTGGGGGGGGACCACGACGGTGGCTGAGGGCCCACCAGGGATGGAGGACACCAAGAAGTCCTGAAGTCCAAGAGAAACATCAACAGGGGAGAAACATCAACATCAACAGCTATTTTCCCTTGGATTGTGGCATTGCACTGAGCAGTTGCTCCTGGTGTGACTTCAGGAGCAGGCAGGATAATTTTGGGTAGAGGTGACTCCCACCTGCAGGATGGGGCTGTGCTCCCCTGTCTCATTATCTGTGAGAAGGGGAACTCGTTTGGGATAAATGGAGCACCAGGAGCAGGGATTGCCCGCGTGGAGCACGCGCTGATCCCGGGAATGAACACGGAGCCTTTTCCCAGGGAGGCTCCTCCAGGCTCCAGGACTATCTGAGGATTCATGGCAGCAAACAGGGAGCCCAGCAGCAGCCAAGAGTGCGGAGACAGGAGCCAGAGCCAAGCTAAATGTTTCCAAGGCCAGGGATCCCACTTGGGAATCCAGAGCTCTGCCTGGGTTGGGGGTTCCATGGGGCTTCCTCCGACTCTCCCTGGCGTGGGGCCAGCCTGGGCAGGAGGGAGGAGTTCCTCAGAGGACACAACTCCTGCAGAGCATTCCCCAGGCACACCCAGGGCTGTGCTGCACGTGGGGGCTCCTGGGAGTGGTGATGATGCAGATTTAGTGTTACTTGGGTCTCCTGGTGATGAGTGTGCAAATAAACCCAGGGAGAGAGTTTGGTATCAATGCTTTTCCCTTCTCAGGGCTCACATGAGGCGTTGGTGGGTGGTGATTTGAGTAAGGAGTGAGTAAAATATGATTAATGCTCTCTAGGACTGGCTCTGACAGAGAGGCTCACTGGGCCCACAAAAGCAGCAGAAATTACATTGCTCTGGCAGCTCCTCCTTTCTAATTTCATTCTGAAATAAAACACAAGTTTATGGTTCATTTTGAACAATAACATTTGATCAGCTGCTGATTATTTTTTTCCTGATTTTTAAGACTTCAGGATAAACCAGTACCACATCACTGGTGCTATGGCAGATGTGATTTAGGAATCCCAGAATGGTTTGTGTTGGAAGGGACATTTAAGGGTCATCCAGTGCCACTCCTGCCATAGGCAGGGACACCTCCCACTGTCCCAGGCTGCTCCCAGCCCTGTCCAGCCTGGCCTTGGGCACTGCCAGGGATCCAGGGACAGCCACAGCTGCTCTGGGCACCCTGTGCCAGGGCCTGCCCACCCTCCCAGGGAACAATTCCTTCCATATATTTAACCTTAATTTCCCTCTTTCTGTTTGAAACCCTTCCGCTTGTCCTCTCACTCCGGCTCCTGATGAGCAGTCCCTGCCCAGCTTCCTCAGAGCTCCTCGAAATCCTGAAGGGGCTCTGAGGTCTCCCTACAACTTTCTCCTCTCCAGGCTGATCAGCCTCACCTTTATTCTGCCACAAAACCAAATTCTTTTCTAAAGGAAGGATTTTCCAGCAGTTGAAGCCTCTCCCCAGTGCTCTTTGGCATTTTGCTTCAAACATTTCCATGTGTTCCCAGTGCAGGGACCTGGCTCGGCGCTCACCCACTCACTCATCCCTCACTCACCAGGGGCATCTCCTGCATCCCTTCTCCAGAATTTCCCTGGAGCCTCCTCCAGCCTCTGCCCAGCCAGCAGAGAACAGCTGGCTCCACAGCTGGAGCGTTCAGCTGGTGGGGTTGGACCAGCTGCTGGTGGGCAGGGCTGGGAGGATGCAAATGGGAAGTGAAGGACAGAGCATCCCAGGAAAATCCTCATCCCAGGCTGTGTGTCTGAAGGGCTGAGCCTTTGGCAGCTTTAAACCAGACCTTTAGCTCAGGGCTGGCCCTTTCCAGCCCCAAATCCCTTACAGGACCCTACAGAAAGTATTCCATATTTTCTAAAGCTGTTGGGGTGTGTGATGGAGGGACAGAGAGAGTGTCACTGTTTATTCCTGTTTAAGGGCACATTTGCATTTCTTTGAGGTCACAAAGTGCCACTGGGAGCACAGGGGGGTGTGGGCACCAGCCCAGGGCACATCCATGGGTTTTTCCAAGGGACAACAAGTGTTTCTCCCAGTTTCTCCCAGTTTCTCCCAGTCCTGGTCCCCTCTTGTCCCTGCTGGTGTTCCCCTCCCAGAGCTGGCATTTCCAAGCAGGAGCTGTCGGTGCAGCACAATGTCACCCACACCTTACAGGGACCCCACGGGCACAGCTGAGCCAGGAAAGCCCTGCAGAGACTTCCCCAGTCCCCCTCCAATGGCTCCAGGCTGGAATAACCAGGAGCACAAGGATCAGGCTTTGCCTGCTGCTGGTCCCGAAGAAGGGACAAGCAGAGCAGAGCAGGGATGTCCTGCAAGGAGCCAGACCCTCCCCAAATGTCCTGTGGAGTGCCACCAACACTGAGGAACACACAATGTTCCTGGAGAAACCCCCTCTGGATCGTAAAAGGAAATTTAAATTTTACAATAGGATCAAGATTTTACAATAGTTCTCCGCCTCGTAGTACCCCTGAATTGCAGGGCCCTTTAAAAAACCTGCAATATTTTCCTTCCCTAATCAAGATTGATCTGGTGCCAGGAAATCGCAGGCATTGTGCAAGGGGGGGAGCTGCAAAAGCACCGCTGGGAAGGAGCTGCCGGGAGAGCGAGCGAGAGGGAGAATTTGCATTAATTACTTCGTGTTCTCCTCTCGGACGTGCATCAAATCCGCGCACAGCGCTGGGCTTTTTAAGCAATGCAGGGTTGTTTTTCTTTTTTGAAGGAAATATGGGTGGTAAGATGAAATCCCACTAGATGGCACTCGGTGGACGCGCATAAATTCACCTGGCAGCTCCTGTGGCAGGGGGAACTCGCTGGGGCTGCTGCGGGGCTGCGAGCATCCCCGGCCGGCCGGGGGGAGCTCCTTCCCCTGCTGCGGCTCTGGGGTGTCCTGGTGGGAACCTGGGCCCCAAGGCCAGGGAGGGATTTGCTGGGATGAAGGGGGAAGGAAGTACAGAAAATGCTGCTGCCCGTCTGCTCTGGTTGGGAGGCTCAGCCAGACAGGGAAGGTGGCATTGGAATGGTGTCCCCAGCACCCTCCAGCCTTGTCTTGGGTGGCATCACAGTGGTGACCCCCTCACCCCACAGCCCTGTCTTGGGTGGCATCACAGTGGTGACCCCCTCACCCCACAGCCCTGTCTTGGGTGGCATCACAGTGGTGACCCCCTCACCCCACAGCCCTGTCTTGGGTGGCATTGGAACGGTGTCCCCAGCACCCCCCAGCCTCATGTGGGGTGACAGAAATCTTGTTTTGACCCTTCCATGAGTGTCCCTCTAGGACAGGCACAGCAGAAAGGGACATCTTCTTCTTGTTCTTCCTCCTCCTCCTCCTCCTCCTCCCCCCATCACCCACTGCCCCCAGCGGGACCCCCCAGCTGAGGTGACACACGTGGGGGACTTTGGGGCATTACTGGGCTAAAAGGAGCTGGGAAAGGGCCTTGTTTTGCTTAGAGGAATGTAATTATCAAAGAGGAGAGGGTCTGGGGGCTTCCCAGCCCCACAGCGCTGTGCCAGGGCTGGGGGCAGCTGGGAGGAGCAGAGCCCACCAGGGTAACCTGCTGTGTGCTGTGGGGCGGGGGAACAGCCAGCACAACCCAAACCTTGATCCTTTGTTTCTCCTGGCCTCAAACCCTTCTCTGTGCTGTCCTCAGGCATGTCTGTGGGGCCAGCAGAGCCCAGGAGGGTTTTTCCTTCCTCAGGATGATCCTCCTCCTCATCCCCCCACTCCCAGCCCCACTCCCGGGGAATGGGGACACCTCCAGATCATCCTGCTGCCGGTGCCACCCCGTGGGGGCTCACGGTGCCCTCCTGGCTCCTTGCCCAGCATCCCCAAATGCTCCTTGCCCGGGGGGCTGCTGGGCAGCAGGGCTGCAGTGCCTGGCATGACCAACAGCTTCCCCAGGCAATTCATCAGAGCTCCAGAAAAATCATTAATTTCTCCTCAAGAGGAGTCTTTTGCCCAGCACACCTGCCTGACATGGGGCTGTGAGGAGCTGGCACGAGCACCCCCAGCCCTGCTAAGCCAATCTTTTCCTGCCTCATCCCTGCAAGCTCATTTTAACCCCATCTGTCTGCAGCACCGTCCCCTCAAACCCACCCTTTAGAGAGGCTGGAGGGTGCACCAGGCATTTCCTCCCGGGCTGGGAACCCTGCAAAGCCATCAGGGGATGTCTGGGACAGCCCCAGGAGATGCTGGGATTTGGGATGAGAATGGCCCCAAGGCCACCATCACTGCTCTGCAGGAACAGGGGAGAGTGTGGCCAGGCCTTGGAGGGGTGGGTGGACACTGGGAAGGGAACAGAGCTGGGAAGGGACTGGAGCCCCAGGAGAGGCTGAGGGAGCTGGGAAAGGGGCTCAGCCCGGAGAAAAGGAGGCTCAGGGGGGACCTTGTGGCTCTGCACAACTCCCTGCCAGGAGGGGACAGCCGGGGGGGTCGGGCTCTGCTCCCAGGGAACAGGGACAGGAGGAGAGGGAACGGCCTCAGGCTGGGCCAGGGCAGGCTCAGGGTGGACACCAGCAGGAATTTCCCCATGGAAAGGGAGCTCAGGCCTTGGCAGGGGCTGCCCAGGGAGGTTTGGAGTGCCCATCCCTGCTCAGCAAACATTTCACTGTGGCACTCAGTGCTGTGGTTTAGTTGCTGAGGTGGTGCTCAGCCAAAGGTTGGACTTGATGATCTTGGAACGTTTTCCAGCCTGAGTGATTCTGTGATTCTGTGACTGTGGTGCCTGCAGACCCCGACGAGGTGCACCATTCACCATTCTGTCACCCTGCTGGGGCCTGGGAGACTGGGAGGGAGAATTCCAGGTGTCTCTGGCTCTGAGGCTGCTGGGGTGAGGCCAGAACCAGACATGGTCCTGTCCACACCGAGCTCTTCTCCCTGTGAGTGGCTCAGCCCTGCAGAGCCCTCCGTGCTGGTCACACCTCTCCCCTTCATCCCTCTGCAGGGGGTCTGACACTGGAGTTTCTGTGTGGACCTGGAGCCCCTGGATGCACCCCCAGCCCGGAGGTGGCTTCTGCTGCTCCCTGGCTGAGCCTAGCCCTGTGGCCAGGAGCCAGGGCAGGTCCCTGCCTGCTCACCCCCCAAATTTGGCTGCAATTTGTGCTGGCTCTGAGCAGCAGCAGCCCCAAAATGGGAAAGGCAGCCCCTTTTCCTCGTGCTCTGCAGGCAGGAAAACTGAGCCGTGATTTCTCCTTGGATGCTCCCAGGGCTGCCTGGTTGGGAATAGCTCATGGGCCAGGAATGTGACTCTTCCCCATCGCTGCTATTTTCCCACTTAAATCCAGAGGAAAATGGATCAGCTGCTAATTAGCAGCAGGGGAACTCGCTGCAGGTTTATTAGGATTTTCCCCTTCTCCAGAAGTGCCTGATTAACGCGAAACACCCGGAATTCTTTCAACCCTGCACAAAGAGCACGGTCGGGCCCCAAGGATAAATAAATCAGGGTGAAAGGATGGTGCAAGGGCAGGGAAAGGGAATGTGAGTTTGCCTGAAGAGCTGATGAACGCCAAGCAGCATCCCTGGTTCTGCCGTGCGCTCCCAGCGAGATCCCAGCTCGGCCACAGCCCTGGCTGGGTTTTTATCTGCGGGATGACCTAACCTCGGAGCGAGCTGAGGCTGTAATAACAAGGCTGGCGGCTGCAGCGAGCTCCAGCCAGTATCACAGCAACAGCAGGAACGTTTGAGAGCAGGCTCGGCTCAGCCGCAGCCTCTGGGGTTCTGGGGAATGGCTCTTTAATGTCTGCAAAAGTGCTTTGAAACCCGGCGATGGGAAATGGGGAAGGGGAAGGACGGGGCTGTTGGGAACAGGGATGGGGCTTCAAGCAGCTCTGAATGCAGCAGCTCAGAGAAATCACGCCTGAGGAGGAGCTCAGGGGCACAGCTCAGCTCAGGTTCCTCCCCGGGATGCAGCTGGAAAATATCCAAGGAGATCCAGGGAGCTGCACGACCTCCAGGATGCTTCAGGTGGGAAAAAGGCAAAGGAGAATTCCTGATGATCCAGCAGGGCCCAAGCTGTCAGGGCAGTGCCAGGGCAGAGTGAGCTCTTATTTGTCCTGGTGCTGAGCACAAGGGGACTTTGGACACCCTCCCGCACCCCCAGAGCTGTCTGCACATCCCTGGAAGGATCCCGGAAACTTCTGTCCCCTCCAGAAAAATTCCTCTAGAGCCCTGAAAGTCCCCCACGGAGAGCAGAGTGGGGTTTGTGGCCATCACTGTGACCCTCAGGATGGAACTGGGCTGGGACAAAGTCACTGCTTCCTCATGCACATCCCTGGAAGGGGGAGGCAGAGTGAGGACAGCCCAGAAATGAGCCACCTGCCCGGAGGGGATGTGCTTTGCCATCCTCAGGTGCCCTTTGGCTCCATCCCTGTCTGCTGCATGCTCAGCCAGGCTCAAACCTGGCCAGGCTGCAGGACACAAATCCACAGGAGATCCAGCAGTGCCATCCTCCCCTTCCAGCAGCTGCCAGCACATTTTGGGACTGGAGCTGTCTGGCGAGGCACAGAGCTCCACATCTCTTCCTTGGCAATGTCATAAAGGGCTTAAAACGTTATAATGGGACCTCTGGTGTCCAGCAAAGCAGAGACTGCTGGATCTCACAGCTTCTCCTCCTTACTGAAGCAGTACCCCTGGCTTATTGCACTTATTAAATTAGGAGCTGTAAAGCAACTGGGTAAATAATAAATTGCTAGGAGGAAATAAAAAAAAAAACAAACCACCACCCATTGCAGTTATTAGTCCTGATGAGTGAATTAGGTGTGGAACCAGCAGCTTTGAAGTTCGCCTCATTAAATCACACACCAATTCAGCACTTATTAGGTCTCCAGTCAGAGATCTAAAGCCCTGGAAGATGGGGTTGCTGTTAGCAAGAGCCATCACTGCTGCTGCTCTGGGCAGCCTGTGAGGCTCCTGCTGCTGGCTGGGCTGGGAGAGAAGGATTTAAAGCCCCAGCTCCTGGTGCCCTGTGAGAGTTTGGGAGCTGGGGGGTTTGGCCCTGAAGGAAGAGCTCAGAAAAGGGGTGATAAGTGCACAAATGTTCACAGAGAGTCAGGAAAGCGTGGAAAATGGGATGGGAGGGGATTTTCAGAGCAGGATCAGCTGGGATTTCACACAGCCCCTGCCACCACTGCAGTGCCTGCCTCAAGAAGTTGGGCTCTTCCACTGAGCAACAAAACCCCACATTTCAGAGGCTTCTCCCCATACCCTCATCCATCCATCCATCCATCCATCCATCCATCCATCCATCCATCCTGGCTTCCTTCCCCATAACCCTCATCTCCTCATCTCCCCACACTTGTCCCCTGCCAGCTGGCACTGAGTGACAGCCCAGCAGCACCCACATCCCAGGCCAAAAGCCACGGGCGCAGAGCTTGTAAAAGAATATGAAAATCCCTTCCTCGAGCACAATACTCACCTTAAAACTCCACCTGGTTTTTATCAAGCCTGATTCCTTTCATAAATTTGCACCCTAATGGGTTACAGAGATCTTAAAAGTGGAGATCTCTGCTGGAGCTCGGTGTCACACAGGGCCCTGTTGGCCTCGTGTCTCCAAAGTTACGAGGTTAAAGGAATAACACATTTTGCAGCCTTCATTTTTCCCATATGTTAGGAAAGATAAGGTCACGGTTTCCAGCTCTTTTTGCAGCCACAATAGTTGGAAATCTATTTTTATAGTGAAAATTCTGGATTCTCAGCAAACAAGCTGACTCCAGGAGCAGAAAGCTGGGAGGGAAAAGCACTGAGGGAGTGAGCAATCCAGAGCCAGCGATGGCACAGCAGTGCTGGGAATTCCCAGTGCTCACACACTTCCAGGACCAAAGGTTTAACCAAACATTGGGATCACGGAGCCAACACTCCCTCTGGGAGTTTGGGATTTCAACTCCTAAAGCAAATATTCCAGCTGGAATGCTGCATTCCTTTAGGACTGAACAACTTGGGAGAGCTGTGGCCTAAACTGCAATTTGCAGCAAAAATGGGGAAAGACCTGCTGAGATAAATAATCCAACCAATGTGCCCTCACCCACTGGCATCTCTTGCTGAAACCTTTGTGCAGCTGAGCTGGAATTCCAGGAAGAATAAAGCAAATCCATCATACAGGACTTTTTGAGGTTTAAAGTGGGTGCTGGTTACCTGGCTAAGGGGAGTCCCAGGGGCAGGGCAAGGGGTCCTTTCAGCCTGGCATGGGTTTGACTCCCAGACCTCCAGCTCCTGAGCACAAAGTCTGGCTGGTGTTGCCTCCTCTTGAGCACCTGGGAGGCTTTAACCCATCCCTCACTCTCTGATGGATCACTTGGGATCACAGGATAACCCAGGCTGGGAGAGCAGGGCCAGCCAGGGAGTCAGGCCATGTTACTCTGGCCTTTATCTCATCTGGGCTTGAAAACTTTGCTTATTCTCCCCTTGGAAGGGTCAGGGCCACGTTCCTGAGCGATGTGAGCAGGTCCCTCGGGAAGGCAGTGGAGACTCCTGCATTTCCCAGGGGTGTTAATCCCTCCTGGCAGGCACACAGGGACACACTTCCAGGTTTTTCCCCATAAAAGGGAGGATACAGCTGCTAATGATGAAAGCCAAGCTTTCCACTTCACCCTCTGGGCACAGGAGCCGTGGGTTTATGGAGAAGGACACATTAGGAGACACCAGTTTGAAATGAAAAGCACAGGATGACACCTCAGGCATCCCCTGGCAACTTCTGCTTTTTGTGCCCCTTTTGAGGCGGGCCGGGGGCTCTGGTGACCCCAGCAGGACACGGGGTTTGGTATCAGGTGATTTTTTGGTTTGTTTTGCTGCCTGTCCAAGCAATGCCCGTTGGGAGGATGAGGTCGTGGCTCGACTGCCAGTGCTCCCTGGGAGGGATCTGCTGCAGGAACCCCCAGGCTGCTGCTTTGGGCATTATTGTCCCAGGTATTGCCCACCCCTGGTGATGTTTGGGCTGCTGGGACTCAGCCCTGCAGGCTTCTTGTGGCCAGCAGTGTCACAAGCAAGGCACAGCCCAGTCCTGATGCCCATCCTGGCATCCCTGGATCCCTGGGGCTGCCCTCCCTCCCTGCCCCATGCTCAGCCCATCCCTCAGCTGCCCCTCACTGCCTTCCCTGACTCCTTCAGCCCCACAGAATCCTGCACTTTGTGAGATGGCTCACTGGGGATGGTGGGATTCGATCAAAGGTTGGACTTGATGCTCTTGGAGGTCTTTTCCAGCCTTAATGATGCTACAATTCTCTGATTCTTTGATTCTCTGATCCCTTTTCCTTGCCTCCCTCCCTGTTCTCTGCTCTCAGCAGCCTCCTCCTGTTGTCATAACAACGAGCACCAGCCCGGGTGTCCGTGCCAGCCCTTCCAGCTCAAACAGCTCCTCCTGGGAGGGAGCAACAGCCTCGAACCATCTGGCCGGGGTGTGGGGGAGCCCAGGGCAGCCCCGAGCAGAGGGACAGGGGCTGTGTCCCCTCTCTCACACACTGTCCCCAGCACGGGCTGCTGGACACGGGGCACAGCGGGAGCTGTCTCTGGCTGCTCTGTGCAGCACATTCCCAGCCATCCCTCCTCCTCCCAGCTCCCCGGGGACCCAAATCCCTGGAGCCACCTCCCTGTTCCTCTCAGCCCTCTCCTCAGTGGAGCCCCAAATCCCTGGAACCAGGTCCCTGACGCTCTCAGCCCTCTCATCCCCTCCGTGGGTGACACCACCCCAACACACAGCACCCCCGAGCACAGGCAGGATCAAACCCGACCAGCTGGTGCAGATTATGGAGTCCCAGAGGTGGGATTAGGACAGGCTTCTCCAAGGGCAACCAGGTCTGCAGGCACAGCCAGAGCTGCTCCTGAAGGCACCAGGGGCACTGGACTGTGTTCCAGAAAATCCATCAAATCCCAGGTCTCAAAGAAATTTCTCCTGTGGTTGGCAACAGATTAAAATCCCTCAGGAGCAGCATTTTCAGAGCAGCTGTGGCTGCCTCATCCCTGGCAGTGCCCAAAGCCGGGTTGGACGGGGCTTGGAGCACCCTGGGACAGTGGAAGGTGTCCCTGCCATGGCAGGGGTGGAACTGGATGACCTTTAATGTCCCTTCCAGCCCAAACCATTCTGGGATTCCTCACCTGACAGTGCCACGAAAGGTCAAAGACTGAAGATTTCTGAAGGTGCTTTTATAGCTGCAATGCACATCAAGGCCTGCTTATGAAAGGAATCCTCTTCCCAGGCTCCCAGCTGTAGCTCCTCAGCTGCTGGGAGGCTGAACCTGGGCAGAAAGAACAACCATTTCACCATGAGACTTGGAGATTTCCAAAGAACAGCAGGAATTTCAGCCTCACAGAGAGAGGGAGGCACTGGTTTGAACTTCTCCGAGCGTTGTCGCCACCTTCCCTTCTCCACAGGGCTCCACTTCCCAGGGGAGCCAGCCTGGAACCTCAGCCAAGGGATTCTGAGCAGCTTGATCCCACATTTGGCTGCCCAGGGCAGGAAATGTCTGCTCTCTGTGCCGGGAAAACAAAGGCTCTTTCGGAGGAAGGAATTTCTCAGGACACCTGATTAATTGGAGCCGCTGTGGAGATCAGTGTGACCCAAATTGGCTCCAGGTTTGGGAGCTCAGTGGGGTTTAACTGCAGCGTTCTCAGGCAGCTCTGGCTGCCTCCAGCAGCTTTAAGCATTGCAGGAATGATTTTTTTCTTTTAAAGGAAGAATTATTCCCCTGCTCAGTGGCAGGAGGGGCTGGCAGTGGAACAGATGTCACCATCCCGCTGCCTCCAGCCAGGGCTCGCTGCCTTCCACCCCCAGAAAGGAAAATCCGAGTGGTTATTGTGGAATCTTCGCACATCTCACACATTTCCCCAGTTTTTTTTTGGATGCTCCATCCACCTCTCCTGCATCAGGGACGGCAGGAGTGGGAAGCCCCTGGAGCAAGGGTGTGCAGAGCTTTGTCAGCCTTTGCAGCCCAGGACAAGCCCTGGTGGCATCCAAAGCTCTGCACTGCTGGCCCTGCTGGGCCGGAGTTTGCTCCTGGCCTTGCGGGCAGCCCAGGGGTGCAGTCCATGGCTGGGGAAACTGAGGCACGGAGCAGCTGAGGCCTGGGAATGGGGTGAAGTTCCTTCCTTGCACAGCAGTTATTGCTGAATTCCAGCAGATCTCAGCGAGGGGGAAGGCAGAGGTTTGTACCAGCACCTCTCCCTGCTCTTCCCACACAAATGTGACTTTTCTGAGATGAATGGAGACCAACCAACCCCCCCGCCCCCCAGCCCTGCCCTCAGCCCCCTCATCCAGCTCAGAGTTCAGACCTGGAGAAGTCAAACACTCAGGCCACGGGCTCTGATGTTTGGCCAGGGTGCAGCAGGTTCTGCAGCCCCAGCTGGAACACCACAGGGAGAAATCCCACGGGGATTTCCTCCCCTGCTCTGGTTTTTGAGGCCCCGATGGGGTGGAGGAGAGCGGGGCAGGAGCTGCCCAGAAGGGTTCCCAGGGGAATAAAGGGAATTGATGGACTGAATGCAGCTCAATTCCTTAGGAGGAGCAAGTGGAAGGGGGAAATTCCAGACTTTTTGAATCATTATCCTATTTTTTTCCCCTAAAGTTTGTGTCCAAGGCCAGGCTGGACAAGGCTCTGAGCATCCTGCTCCAGTGGGATCTGTCCCTGCCCACAGCAGGGGTTGGAACTGGATGATCTTTAAGGTCCTTTCCAACCCAAACCAGTCTGGGATTGTGGGAATTCAGCCTGGCCTCTGCAGAGCCCCCTCAGAGCAGCCATTGCTCACGGCCTCAGCTCTGTGAGGAGGAAAAACTGGGGGAAAAAGGAGGAAAAACTGGAAAAAAATACAATTGTGGCATTTCCATGACTGCAGCACTTCCCCTGCAGGGATAGGGTGGCTGCAGCAGAACCAGGATTTATCCAGATGTGCCTCCAGGGACCTGGGAAATAAAATGGGAATTAAAGAGTTCCACTCGTACACGTAGTGATATGTTGGGACTTTAAAATTTATTCCAACATGCTGTTTTTTTAAAAATATGCCCAGACCGAGCAGACAATCTGAGCTGTAGTAAAGGCAATATTATACTTGTAAAAACTTCTCATTCACAGTACAGATGTCATTTACAATAAGGGTCACAAACATCAAATACTGAGTATTTTTCTTTTTTTTGTTGTTTTCTTGTTTTTTGTGTGTTTTTTGTTCAGTTTTTTTTTTGTTGTTGTTGTTTTTACATCAGACTGTGCTTTTTACCTGCATTTTTTTTTTTGCACTGATATAACCATACAGACATTGCAAGATGCAAGTGTAGAAACTGGAGTTCAAATAAAATTACAGGCAAAACTACCAAATTCCATTGGACGCTGTACATATTTACAGTACCATTTTTTTGGAATGTATTGCCATTTTAAGAACATATAGAAACTTTTCTACAGACTATTCCACTTACAGAATACATACACCTTTTAGAAAAAAAGGCAAATATTTATCTTACATGAGACCATGTATATTAAATTTGCGTACACATTATTATTATTAATTATTAT
>VXAX01007773.1:85972-98097 GCA_013399835.1 Leptocoma aspasia | reverse complement strand
AACCACAGGGTGCTGTGTCAGGATCACCTTTTAGCTCAGTGAATGTCCCCACCTGGCAAGCAGGACAAGGATTACCTCAGGACTTGCCTGCAGGTGCACAGAAACAAAATGCTTCACAGCCATTAGTTAAGTTGCAAAAACATTTGATTCAGCTATTGTGTTTATATACCAAGCTTAAAACAAGCAAATGCTGTGGGCTGTTCTTATAACGTGTATTTCTTTATATAGAAAGGAACTCCACGTTATTTTTCTATAACTAATCCTAGAATGTTCTCTGGTCTGTCAAATGTACAGGGAGCTAGCTAGCTACACCTTAGATGTAACTAAATCTAAGTAGGCTGTACTTAACAAAATCTTTCAGGAGGCTTTATGAAGATTACCTACTTTTTATCCTCTACTTAACAGATTACAGGATGATATTCCAGATACATTTTCCCCTTCTTCATACATTTCAATGATTATAAGTCTTCAGAATTGCAAATAGAAATCTTCTATAAAAGTCAATACTAAATACACACAGAATTTACTACAGTCTTAATCCCAAATCACTTTCATCTCTTATATGGCAGTGCTTAACTAATAGGTTTGTATTTCCTTTACTATAGTCAATTGATTTATTCTCACTTATCTGTGATGGGGACAGATAAAAATTGATACCAAACCAATTAATCAACCGATATCCTTCTGATTTCCACCAAGTGATTTATTAAATATTAATTGAATAACTACAGATTGCTTACATTATCTAAATGGGCTTCTTTTTTATTTTTCTTTAGCATAGCACTAGTAATGCAACATAGGAAAGAATATAAGAATACCCAAAATATTAATTTCTTACTAAGTTCTTTCCTACTCTCCTATAGAAAATTAGTTTTTTTTTTTTTTTGTTCCACATTTCCATGTCTGTTTGAGTGACCTTATAAAGCAGTGCAAAACATTTCAAATTTTGGAAAATAAGGTACTCAGAACATGTGAGAATAGAATAGTTGTTTCTTCTGATATTTCCCAGGCAAAATATATTCACATATACTTCATAGTATACATGGTTGTAAGCCAGATAACTGCAGAGCACACTCAGCGTGCAGGGGTCAGACCATCTGCAGACCACAAGCAGAATAAGTCAGCAGTTGTTCAGCTGCATGTGTGTAACTGCACAAAGCACAGCTGATCTGCCCACGTGGATCAAGTCTGAGGCAGCCAGAACTGCACTGGATCAGCTGTGCACACACAGAGCTTCTGGGTGATGTACACACAGCCACTGCCTCCTGGATGGCAGCTACTGTACACATCGTGAAATTTTAGATCTATGCATTCTTTGGGAATAACTAAACTATCAAGCACCCATAGAGCATCTGTGTATTTTTATAGTCTTCAAATTTCATCTAAATAATTCTTCTAGGTAAAGTAAAAGGGACATATTGGAAATAGATGAAGAGATGGTGCCTTGTCAAACAATTATTTCAAATCAGTTACATACTGCTCCTCGAAAAAGTCAATTAGACAATACACAACTCTCAGAAACAGAGACAAGCTTGAACAACATTATTTCCTAATCTGATATCATCTAGTACTGTCAGCTTGCATATCTTTCATAACAAGAGTTTCTTGAGTGTTTGGTCAGGAGGACCTTAGCATACATGTAGAACTACAGTGCTGCAAATACTTAAACTTTAGCGAGTGAATTTCTTTATATTATCCATACACTTAAATCTGAAACTGAAACATGCTTTGATGTTTAACCTTCTGGTATAACAGCCATGAATTAAAATTCAACTGCTGCAAAATAAAAATAAATTAATGAATTTACATGTAAACTCACAGAGCCCAGATCTCTATGTTATAATAATTTGCATTGTTTATTGGCACAGTTTCTCATTACTTTTGATTTATCAGTGAGTCATTATGGTTCTTGTCTTCAGCATGCAGAATAAATATAATTTACCTTTCTCAAAGTGTGGATCTATGGGAGGAGAGGAAGAAAGTTGTGGGAAGCCTCTACAGTTTTGTATGTGAGGCCTCAGAACCAAGCCTGTGTCTGTCCTGTCTGTCTCAATTATAGAGTTACTGCAGGTAGCAAAGGTAGGTAGGATATCCAAAGCAACATGCTTGGCCGAAGGGCAGGAATCAGATTGGAATATTGGAACTACACAACATTTTATGACTGCCTGTAGCTCACATATAAAATTAAATTGAATTTTCATGGACAGCTTTATAAGGGAAATGTGCATATTACCAGACTAATAATAGGATTCTCCCATATCTCTTTTTGCCATCTTGATGTTCCCTCTCAGCATGGATAATACAGATCTGGCACAAGGGCTTGCTTGCATTACTTTACTTAGACTTGGATAACTGCATTTATTTAATGCATTTTAATTTTAAATAAAGGGTAGGTGCAGTAATACTGCAGACATCAGAATAGGATACATAGATATGCACTGAGCCATAAATAAATTATCTGAAATATTGGAAGCAATCAAACAGTATATACCAGTTTAAGTGAAAGTTTATGCTTTGCAGCTGGATATTTCCATTACCTAATCCGACACACAGAAAGGGTGGTTGAAGGGGAAAGATGAGGGGAGAGGATGACTATTTAATTTGCCACAGAGTTGGAAACAGCCATGGGGTAGCTGTGTGATTCAGGAAGGCAGCTCTGTTCTCAGTTTGGGCTGCCCAACAGGCAGAAAGCAGAACAGACAGGGATAGGAAATGCAGTTCGTGTCTCTGATATCCACACTGTTGTACAATTGCTTAGCTTACATTGCATAAGTATTTATGTTAAATTCCCTCATCAGCTCCAGGGACTTCAAAGCTACATTTTCCATCAGTCAGCAAAACTCTTACATGACCCCAGCCAACAGACCACCTGATCTCTCTTTGCAGTGCTCCACCATCACTGTGCAGGAATGAAATCAAGATTAATGGGATAGAAAGAAGGCGTGTAAGAAAACATGAACTTGGCATTTTAAAGGTAAGCTTTCATTTGGGAAGGTGATCATGGCTTCTCATCCCTGCTCCTAGAGCTATTTCTCTATTATACCCAGTAAATTCACTTGAGAAAAGTCAGTTGAAAATCACCAGAGGTATATTAGCTGAGAAGAAAAAATGTAGCACTAAATATGGGAAAAGAGGGTTTAGTTCACTCACTAGTGAAATTAGTGTAACCAATTTCTTTAACTCAGGAAGAAAATACAAACATAAATTTTGAAAAAGAAAGCAAAATAAAATAAGCCAGCCTTCCCCAACAAGACAACTAGCCAGAAAAAACCCCATGCTGGTAAAATCAGGATGCTCCCTGTGAGCTGTTTGCTGCTACCTTTTCTCCCACTAACAGTAGATTTTCAGTCCTGTCTTGAGTCTTGTTTAGAGGAAATTAGAAAATCATATGATCTAGACACAGTATATTAGCCATCATTTTTAGTTATATATATGCAGGCATTTTTGAAATTGCTATTCTCAGTATATTTTTAAATTCAACTAATGTATCTCTAAACCAAAATACAGGTACTAGGCTTGGCTTTAGATTAAAAAGAAATAGCTTGCTTCAGCTTACTGCTTTGCTAGTCTAATTCCAAGTCTAATTGACTGCAAACAAGTCTTTTCTATTTTAGAAAGCTGAAAAATCCAAAATTAGTTACCAAGTTTCATAGAACGAAAGAAAGAAAATATTTTAATGGGACAAATCACAATGCAGCTGCATTAGTAGTCCATCTGAGCAAATGCATTTAATGGCTTAGAACTACTGGACTGCTACCAAGCTGAATGGATTCTCTGCTTACTCCCTTCCTGCAGCATCTCTTGTGCAGCAAATGACTGCAGTACAGAGAAGCAATCTTTCTGCTTTCCTTCATTTGATCAGAGCACTGACCCCTTTTACTGACAAACTACATTACTAACTCAAGTTTAATTTTCTTAAACATCTGTTTCTTAAACATCTGTTTATATTTACCTTAGCAAACACAATAGCACCTTTCTTCAGTTAAAAAAACAAACAAAGCCATGTAGGCCATGCAGTGTACGTTACATAATGCTACTGATTCGTTTTATATTAAGCTAAAATTGAATTTAAGACAAGATTTAAGTTCTGGTCTTGGCATATTGCCACGCTTGGGAAAGAAATAAAAGTTGATGGAAAACAGATTGCTCCATACCCTGGAATGATGCAAAATTTGCAGAGCTAACAAACCCAAATACACTGCCATACTCAAATTAGTGGGTTGCCTGACCCCATTTTTGCTATCTCATATGGTCAGTGGAAAGGCCAGAAGCCTGAAAGACATAATGACAAAAATTATTTACTTTCTAACAAATTTAGCAAGCACAGATTTCATTCTTGAGGTTTTCCTGGGTCAAGGAAGCAGATGCAGGAACAACAGGAACATGTTTAACACACTAGACAACAGGGAAAAAAAATCACAATTAAGGAAACTAAGACAGTTTCTGCTTTTCATGCACAATGATGGGGCCACTGTGAAGTGATAAACCCACCAAATTGTTAGAAACTTGTACTTTTTACACAGTACAGAAGACCAGACACCATATGAAAGCAAGTTTTGAAACTTTATCCCTTGCTTTTACACCCTGTGCACTCAAGGCACGCCCCAAGAGATGCCTGTGCACGTGCAGAGAGGAGGCAGTGGCAGCCCCAGCACCCTGTGCCAGGAGCTGGGTGTCATCTGCTAAGTCACTGCAGTGCAGCACACAAAGGGAGGGATCCACCTCACAGAGTGGCTCTGAAAGAAGAGAGTGCTCAAGGAATGGGAGATGCTTAAACCACAAACAAACTCTGCAGCCCAGGAAGCTCTGCTGCCACTGCATGACTTTGGGATGGTTCTATGGCCTCAATCCCCTTCTGCAGCCCTCAGCCTGTCTCAGGTTTTACAAGATTCAACAAATACATGGGCTACGTATGAATCAAGTGTTTTCCAGATGAATTGGTGTGCTGATGCCATGCAGCAGATAACCCAAGTCTGTAAACACGTGACATTTGCATTTCTGTTTATGTGGGCAAGGCACTGCACCTGGGTCATTGGCATCTTCTGATCCTGCTAAGGCAACTCCTCTGCAGCTCTCCCCTCATGTCCCTCTGCATTTTGTGATTCTGAACACACAAACCACTTTTACCAACAATAAGAGGATTCTGGTGTTTCTTAGTAAGCTTTTTTGAACTTAATAATTACCTAGTAATATGTGAGAAATGGCTTATTACCAGATTGGTAATTGCGCTTTACAGTAGCATAATTAGTATCTGTTCTTACAGATACAATTTTACTTAACTTCAAAAACTATTTTATATATTTTCCTATAGTTCTCAAAATAAAATAAAATTTAAAGAAGTCACATCACTGCTGTAAAGAAACGTCTTTCAAAACACAGACCTGGAAAAAAATAAACAAGTAAATAACTCTCACCTATATCCCAATTAGGTTTGAACTGATTTCTAACAAACTTTGAATTAACAATGATAGTCCAATGTAATTTTGGAAAGTTTTCATTCAGTGGACACTCATGAGGCCATGATGTCCCAGTCTTGTGTCCAGGCATGTCTATACATGGTGTGGACTAGAGACATGACAATGCTCAAGTCTTGGCACCTTGTTTCCTAGAGGTAGTATAGTTGCAGAGCTCATTTACTCTATTGAATATTAGATATTTAGCTTGTTTTAAGATCTAAAAAGCTCCTACATGGCACTTGGTATTTTCAGTTGCATAAAGGGGAAAACTTGAAAATTCCTAGAAAAAACAAAATGGTTCTTGCTATTAAATGGTTAACTACAAGCAGCAGCAGAAACATCTGCTGCCTCTGCACTATCCTTTGAGCAATGTGTTATTGGAAAAAGCTTCAGATGTGCAAAGAAAGGCAGGGCCTGGGAATCAGTAATTCTGCAGAAGCAGCAGTTTGAGAGCCATTGTGTGAAGACTGTTAGCCATACTGACTCTCACTTAAAAGCAAAGATTTCAATGGTTTTTTGTCTTTTGAGGTGCTGGTGATTTTCTAGTCATTTAATATTTTATGGTCTAATAAATGTTCAGGATGTTAAGTTGATTTTTGATGGAAGTGTAAAGATATAATAAATAATCCAGTCAAAAGCCAAGAGCAATAAAATGATAGATTAAGAAATCTAGTGCCATTGGAACTTTGGAAAACTTTTAAATCCTATGACTGGTCAAGAGAAACAATTAAAATAGTATGCTTCTTTAAAATAAATAGGAATACATTATGTGCAGGGACTTCAAATGTTTAGCAGCTCAGAACACTTGAAAACAAATGAACTTAATGCTATAAAGTGTACTGAGAAAACAGAGAAGATGTAAAACTAAGATAATATCACAAGATACCATCTGTTATTCAAAAATGGAAAACCATTAATTAGAAATAGCTGAAATATTGATATAAACTTATAAAGAGCATAAATGATAACAATTTTTGAAGCAAATCATCCAGTCATTCAAATTCTGAGCCACTGTCTGTGTAGTGGTTTTGGCAGTAGTTTTCTGAAGATCAGATAATCTGCTAAAAGCAAGCAATATTTACTTTATCAAATACAGTATTAAGCTATGAGCTTAAACATGGAATTGTAGTGCATATTTAGTTATTATTTTGCAAAGAAGCTATCCTCAAATATAGGTACAGAAATATAAAAAAGGAAAGAGGGTTGAAATGTGTAGCTTTTATAAATATCAATCAGTGCACATCAAATGTACACAAACTACATTAATGAACTAATGAAGCAATGAAGTATTTAATAAAATTTCTTATTTTGTATTCCACTTTGAATTCAAACGGATAGATTGCAAGGGATGTATAATGTGAATCTGTTCACGTGGGTCCACCTGTAAGATGAGAACTTTAATAGCAGAATCAACATGGTAATCTGAAGACCACAGCAAATAATGTCAGCAAATAATATCTCTTTCAGTCTCAACTTTTCTGATTGAAAAATACCAGGTTTCCCAGTTTGTAGGATTTGTGATTGGTGATTAAAGTACTTTCAGCTATTCTCATTCAAACCCACACTTTTCATTAATTGAAAACACTCTTGCATTTGTGATTGAAACTGTTTATTGCTGTTCTAAATTGTCGTTTTTAATGTTGTATTGGAGATTAAAGTGTTTTGCAATGTTTTTTCTAATTAATAATTTTTAGTTTATGAGAGTGAGTTGCAATGCCTTCTGGTATTTTAGCGTCTGATGTCCAGGGCAATATCTTAAATAGTTTAAGGATAAATTATAAATTAGTAATAATTTCCCATAACTCTTTACTCCACTAACAGCAGACCAGTGTGAAAGTTAGTTCTTGACCTACCAGATGAGAGAAAGCTTCAGCCACTCAACCTCCCAGAGTTAGGTATTGATTTACAATACACCCAGCTGAGAAAAATGAGGAGAGGCATTCCTCAGCACGTCATGTTTTTTGTCTGATCAATGCATCTGAAGACAGGGCACCATTTCCTACCACACTGAGAGCTGAACAATGTTTCTGCAGGTATTGCATGTACAGTAGAGAAGCATTTGTATAAATAAGCTTACAGTGAGAAATCAAAGTAGGAAACTTCCTTTTTTGAAAACCATTTCTCAATGCACTTGAGCACAACAATGGAAGAGCACTACATAAAGACAAGAATATCCAGTTATGAAACACTAGTCTCCGGTATGTCAACAGTGAACACTGTCAGAGAAGAGATCGATGCAATTTTTGGTGTCCTGGCTCTAATGAATTGAAGGACATTTAAGTCTGAGGGAAACATGCACAGTTAAGAAGCTGAAAAATATTTGCGCTTCATTCATTGTGAGTCAAGGACAAACTGGGGACTTAGTGTCATAGGTGGAAATGACATCGAACAGATTTTAATTTGACTTTGAGGAAAAAGCCTATGAAAAGTATAAATACAGAATAATTTTCAGTACTTAGCAATTTTTTGTTACACCCATTTATGTAGTTTTCCATATTTATTACTCTTAGAATTCCTTGTTTCCTCTACATTTAAAATTTCATCAGGAAGTATGAAAATATCACTAATATTTTTGTTCTCTTTTCCTCTCTTAGTTTTCTTGCTCAGACTTTTTTTCTCCATGAAATATTTTTGTTTTTCTGGCAAGCCCATCGGGGACATGAGCTTAATATGGTCCTTAAGTGGATCCTAGAGAGTGAGATGCAAGCTCCCTCCCTCCATGCCTGTTTGAGCCTTCCCAGGCAGCCAGGCTTGCTGGAAGCTGAGTGCTTTGGGAGTGTTTTGGGCTTGATGGCATCGAGGCTGGGTTTGCAGGCAATGTGGTTGTGAAGTTAGGCTTGCTGTGGCTCAGTGATGAGGGAATTCTTGGGTGAATTACATGTTGACCAGAGAAGCTTGAAGCAAGCAAGCAAGTGGGAAGCAGTCAATGTATCTAAAATATTCCAAATCCCACTAAGGTCAAGATAAAAATTGTTACTACTGTAAAAGACAGTTAAAGCCAAGTAAGAGTGCAAAGCAAAAGGCATTTTTTCAGTGAGAACACCATGATGTGATGCATAACAGGCAGCCAAAGCATAAGACTGTGATTAGGCACCTTGAAAAGACTATCCCTTTAGTGACTGTGTCCCCTAAAAAAAAAGGACCTCAGTGAAAAAGTGCAATATATTACATTATCAAATCTTAAGATTTTTTGTTTTTTAAACATGAGCACATAGATTTATCAGCAGCAATATGAAATGTTAAGATACTGTTTTACTACCTATTTTTCTCAGGCTACACCTATACTATATTTGACAGAGTACAGCCAAAACTATTCTGTCACAGGTAGCTCTTGAGGCAACATGAACCTGCCTGTACTGCCTTTTACAGGCAGTCCTTCTGGACTTGGAAGACAGTATGCTTTCAAAACTCCAAATCTGCAGATATCTGAGCTTTTCCAGCAAAGTTCCTCTTGAGTTACTTCTGATTTTTTGCCCTGAACAGCAGACAGCCATGTTCACACTGCAGGTAAATGGGTTTACACATCTCTGAAGTTTACCTTTTCAGAACAGCATTGAAGCTGTCCAAACCACATGAACCCTGCTGGGAAGAATGGATAGCTGTAGCTATATTAGTCTCCAAACTTCTTTCAGAGCCATCCTATTTATCCTATATGTAGTCCAATTGACCCAAGTTTTAATTACTTCAGACTTCCCTTCACTGCCATTGCTGGTGTAAATGTCTTCAATTTCTAGATGGAGTGATTCATGCCAGACTATGAGTGCTTAACGCAGCAGCTCAGCACATGAAAGGCAACCAAGCCTAAGGGCTGCTGAGGTTAGTGGAGCCTGTGCTACTAGCAGTCATAATGAATCTGACTCTTATATGTGTCAAATGTCCTTGTCTAAGTTTTGCAGCCAAACTATAAATCATACTATACTCCCCATGCTGCCATACATACCTAAGGTCTGTTTTCCATCATTCTTACAAAAAACCAAGAAAGTTTCTTTGCTCTTATCAAAACCACTGCCCTTATTCACAATTATTTTCTTGCTAGCTTCTTGGGCTTCATCATCCTGCTGTATAAATTCTCAGAAAGCAAATGACTGATTGCCTCTCAGAGGCCCTTAGCAGCCTTTCTTCATTATCTCAAATTTCATTTTTTAGATGTTAACTCTGTTGTTTAAATTTCCAATTTACATCAACACTGTAATTTTGAAGATTTCCAGTCATATGTAGGAGATACATATATCTTCAAAGATCACTCATTTTCCTTATGCTCTTTTTAACCTCTTCTTTTTCAAGATACCTTCCAAAATTCTTCAGTGATTCTGCTGCTTAGCTACCAAAACTACTTCATCACCTTAAAGATCTTCTTTCCCTCTGTGACATCTGAGCATTTTTCCTTTACTTGGTTGGGAGACAGTATACTGTCAAATCTCATTAAAATATCATGGCTGCAGCAGCATTTCCCTCATTCTCTCTGTTGGAATAGCACATTCAGACTGGGATCCTAGATTCCATGTCTGAACTCCTGCCTGCTATAGACATCCAAAATTACCCATATGCCATTCCAAGGCAACCCACAATGCTGGCCACAAATCATAATAGAATAATTTGCAGGTAAGAATCTGGATGTTAAGAAGTCTTAAAATTCAAGAGTGCGTACTTCAGATAAGCAATATGAAGGAATGGGCTCAGAATTGAGTCTGGCACAGCCAGAGAGCAGGAGGTTTTTAATAACAAAGCTCCTGAAACTTCCAGAATTAAAATTTACCCTACAACACTGCAATATGGTATTTTAACAGGGAAGACACATGAATGTCTCAGAAAATCTGAAATCTGTCTTGTTTTAACCCCCCAAAGCCATTAACAAATACTGCTTCAGTAAAGTCACTTGAATTAAAAGCATTGCACAGAGAATCACAGACCTGCAGACCTCTCAAGAGAAACAGCTTACTTTGTGGACTTCAGAACGCAGCTAATCACAGTTGCACTGCCCTCAGCCATTATTTAGCCACCTTCACAATCTTTTCTCACATGAAAGAGAGAAAATGGCTCATATTTCCTATCTGAAACGTATCTGAACAGACAGCTAAAGGCATAAGCCATCCTTTTCCAAAGCGCTAAGTAATCAAGAATTCACACAAAAGTCAATATAAAATGCTTGTCACTCTGTATAGAGGCATTGCATTTTTTGCCTCAGCACTAAAATACAGACTTAAATATATAAACTTAGACATATCATATGAAATTTCAGCCTTACATCATAGTCAACCTTACTTTAATCACAGGAGGAAAAAACCTCTTCCCAAAACCGACCAGTTTCCTGCATTTCAGAATTCTGCAAAGCATATAACCCTGAGAAATAATCGTCACTGCTGAGACCTGCAAAGAAATATCATGTGCAAGGCAATGAAAGGAAAAGGGAGGGAAAATTTTGAATAAAACACTATTAGAGAGTTATATAGAGCTTAATGTCCTGAAGACAGATTGTTTTGGAACAAAGAAACAGCTTTTAAAAATAAAATTTGGTGTTTACTATTCCTCTGCATTTTAAAAAATGTATAATTTGCATTTCCTCAGCCTTTATTTTTTTCTTTTCCCCCAAAAGGTATTGGTATTGTCTAGGAATTAGGCATACAGACATAAGAGAGTGGGTATTGTACCAGCTACTTTGCTTTCTCTTGCTAGCACATCTCACATTTTGTCATTCTCTACTCTTGGGCAGTAAGCATTTTTGTTTCTCCCAGCAGAATCATTAAACATTATTTAGTGCTGGTTCAGTAGTAGTCTGAACTTAGACTTCACAGATGTACAGAAACCTGCTTGAGGGGAAAGCAGAGTCTGATGTCCAGGCCCACAGGTGACAGACTGGCAGCCAGGCTGTGCAGCAGCTGGACAGAGCCTAACCCACAGCAAAACTTGCAGCTGCAGTGGCTGGGGGAGAGCAGCACAGCCTCAGCAGGCTGCAGGCACAGCTCCCATTAACTGTGCAGTCCTTAGGGCTGGCACTACGCATAGCATTTACTGATTTTTAAACAACTCACCACAGAACGTGTGTGCCCTTCCAAGCTGCTGGGCACTGCAGTGGAGCCCTGGGCAGATGCTGCTGTTGGCAGAGCACAGGAGACATTGGCTCTCTCCAGGCTGGACTGAAGGTTGTGTGGGAAACAAAGTGGTAGCACCACTGCTACTAGTGTTGGAAGAAAACAGTTTCAAAAATGATTTCGAAATAAAAACCTTAAAATATTGTTTGAATAAAAGTAATCTTCAACTGGATTTCTATTTAAAAGGTACTAATAGTAATTAAGACTTTTTTTTTCCAGTCTCCTTGCACATTTATATCAGTAAAGCTGAAAACTTCTGTCTACTCTATGTCCCACCCATGAAATATGACAATTCAGAGCAGGTACACTCCTCATACCTCATGATGCAAAACTATGTCTACATTAGCATTTCCAAATTTTCTAATTTATATTTCTATTAAAAGAAATAGGTTTATAATTTTATATATTTAATATAGACTTCATGTATTTTATAATTTATATTTACACTCTCATGTTTTGTCTTTGGTGCATAACTGTTCGTTATTAGAAATGAACAGGCTGGGCACAGCCTCCACCCAGCACTCTTAGGATGTGGTTTTGGATTACAGGCTCATAAAGGCTGAGGGGGGAAGGCACTTCT
>VXAX01007773.1:45814-82636 GCA_013399835.1 Leptocoma aspasia | reverse complement strand
AGTAAGGAAAAATAAATTGTAATACATAGATAATTTTTCTTGGAGTAAAAACTTTTCTTGCAGACAAAATACTTCATTAATTCTGAGTAGCAGATTTGTAGTATTTTGTTCTGAGGAACTATGAAGTTATGAAAACATAATAAAGAGTCATCCTTTCTGGTTTATCCCCCCAGTGTGTGTAAAGAGAAAATAAATTGAACTGAAGGCAAAAATACTCAGATGCTAGAAGGTTTCTAGATTACACTTGGATCACACAGTTCCTGTTTAAGAAAAAAAAATGAAATTATTGTATAACCTCTTTTTCAATTAAGCATTGTCAATGTACCCAGTATGGAGGTCTGAACAGTCCTCTATCTCTATCCATCACTCCACATTTCAAGTTTTATATATATATATATATATATGGCATTATATATGTTTCATTTTAGAAAAGAAATGTATCAGACTGGGTTTCTCAGCTATTAAAAATACCGAATATGAACATTAAAAATAGAACTTTGAAACAGCTCTGGTACACTCACTTTATTTAATCAGATTCTGAACTGTCCTAGTTCTTTCTATAAAGAAAAACTATCAATTTAAAAATATTTTTAATTAAATATGTACTATTCTCCAGACAGTATGGAAATTTGATCAGATTTGCAAATATCCTTTTTCTACTCCTTGCATTCACACACTTGCTATGGTTCACTAGTAAAGACTATGTAATCTAAAAGAAACATCAACTTTTTAGGACCAATTTTCTGCTCTTTCTTGATATGTTTGAAGCATTGCAGAGTGCAATATACCATAGGATATGCATATACCATAGCATAAATATTTTCAGGGGATGTTTATATGCTTTTAGGCAATCCTAGTGAAGACAGCTTTTAGCGAGTCTACTTTGGACCCTATATAATTTATTGTACACTGGCTGTTATATCCCAGATATCTATTTCTTTTTGTACACAGAAAAACTGGGTTGGAAAAAAGAGATCAGAGGCCACCTAGCTCATCTCGCTGCCCAAGGCAGGATTGCTATACCTATTTCCCAACAGCTGTTTCATCTAACCTCTTCCTACAGACGTTCAGGACAAATTTCACAGATTCTTCTGACATTCTATTACAGCTCTCCACTATCAGCTCTACTAAAATGTTTGTTCTCATACCTCACCCAGGTGAGCCCATTTCTTCAGTCTTCACTTCCCACCCATTCTGGACACTCCCACCAGAGTGGGTGGGACACTTCCACTGTCCCACCCACTCTGGACATAGAGAACAAAAATCATCTTCAGCATTCAGCTTCTAATGATCCACCAGCCACTTCACCTCTGTTTCCATGAGTGGACTTACTCCAGGATCCTGCAAAGCTCCTTAAAGAGCCATGCTGAGACATTCCTAAGAGGAGCACCTGTCATCTGCATTCAGAAATACCTCCATCACCATTTCCTCTTAACAGATAAATTCAACAGTAATTTTAAACAAAGAAGTTAAACACTTCAAATCAAAAAAATGAAGGCTCTCACTGTGAAGGAAACAACATTAGTTACCAGTAGTGTAGTTGCTACTTAGATTTGTCCTCTTTGACCAATGCCATTATTAAACAGTTATTAAATAATTGAATCACACATGCTTTTGCATTTACTCCTAAATTTTTATTCCTGACCTTGAGAGGATTTGAGGTTTTGTTTGGTTTTGCTTTGTTTTACCAGGAGGATGATTATCAGTTTTTTTGATTTGTGTTATGAAGTAATTTTAAAAAGCCAGTTCTAGAAGCAAATTAGACAGTCTCTTAGAGGAGTAAGAGAAAGATGAAGATTGGTCTGCATGTTTACAAGGTACTGATATAAATTACAAAGATAGAGGGAATTAGAAGGGATAGAGCTTGGAAGCTCAAACTGAGCTGGATGTTTCTGAGACTAAAAATATAAGGGCTTTGTCTTTTTCTAAGAGATTTGTGGAAAAAAAGAGGAAATTAATTTAAAAAAGGGATGGAAACACTTTAAAATAGAGTGCTGGAAGGATGGTTAGAGATCCCCTAGATACTGCTGAGACAGAAAGCAATGGAAACTTGGGTTCTGAAAATGCAACCTAATGAGAATTTCATAGCAGAAAGAGGAAAGAGAGAGAGAACTTCCAAGACTGATAAATTATAACAATAAGGAGCAGGGTGGATGAATCAGAATTGTGGATTTTCAAATGATACCTAATATGGCAGGGAAGGTTTCTACCCAGATTTTTTTAACAAATGCAAAATAAAATCAATTATTTTCTTCAGAGCTAAACAGAATTTCAGAAGAGTACAAAAGGGGACCTGAAACCACACACTGGTGAAAATGGAAGAGACAGAAATAATGACCCAATAATCAGTAAAAGACAGTAATCCGAAAAACACTGAGCACCTATGTATTTAGTAAGACATTACAATGATTCTTTCAAAAAATATTACTAATATTAAATAAAAAGAGATGAGTATATTTTAGAGAAGTTGGACTAACCCCAGTATGGAAAGAGTGATGATTTCTATGTCCACATTTGCTATTTAATTAATTTCTTCACTCATACCAAATTTTCAGTTGTTTCCATACAACTTCTATGTGTTTTTATGGATAGAAATCTACAAAAATAAGCCTACAACTACAACCAGAAGAATGGAAGTAACATACCAGAACTATTGAGCTTTGGGAAAAAACATCTAGAGAATTTTGCATGATATTGCCCATCTCCCTATGGCCCTATGTTATGTTCAGTCAGAAATATCAGCTGTAGATTTTAATGGTTCAAATTTACTCAAAAATTCTCAATGGTTCTTTTTTTCACACATTTTAGAATATTTCAGCTTTAGGATTTTTTTCTCTTGTAGCAATGTGATCTCTTAAGTGCTCTAAAGTATAATACTAAAAAAAGCCTAATGGTATTCCTTCTCTAGTATGTCATACTGTCTCCATAACACTGCTTGTCTCAGTTTAGAAGTGTGAATAAATATTGTTCAATTCTTAATTTGGTTTTTCTTCTCCTGTAGTCATTTTGGCACCAACAGAAAGTCTACAGGTCAAATATAGGACTCTTGAGGAATCCCCCTGCCTCCCACCTACATAGGCTCTTATCAATGGAGAAAAAGAAGGCAGAATATGTTTCTGTTCCTGGAAAGCAATCCACAATTCTCTTCATGATATTTAGCCCAAAAGACCCAATGTGTTTTCCCACAGATGAGCTGGGACTGGAGTTCAGAAAATGAATAAAATGAAGGAAAAGACATTAATCTGTAAGAATGCCACAGTTCTAAATGCACACAGAAAAATAAGATCAAGATTTCTGCCTCTTCTCAAAAGAATTTGCAAAGTACCCACTTCTCCTGATTATTAACAGAATATTTCTCATAACTAGGGGCAGGAGAACACTCAAACTTAGTTAATCTCAGTTCTTCAACTTCAGACAGCCAAAAATGATAGAGAAGGATTTGTAAAATATCATTTAAAGGACAAAATTCAATGCTAAGTTATGTGGGTTTGCCTCTTAAATATGCTGTGATCCGTCACGAATGTACAAAACTCTGGAATTAGAATTTACATGCTGGAAGGATGCAGTGCAATGTGGATAGCAGCAGCACTGCCATCCTTAAAAGTCAACAACAGCCAGTTGTCCTTTAAACTGCTTGGCATTGGGTAGTGCATTGAGTGCATATTCATAAATATTGTGAAGGTTTTCTAGCTCAAGGCCATCTTCATTTTAAGTATAAAAGAATCTGTAATTGATTTTAACTTCTCAGCTGTTGATGATTACAACTTCTGAAACTTCAAAGCAAGTTTGGGTTTTTATATGATAATTTCAACAAAGGTTTCAGTGATCAATGATGAACTGTCCTTGCCCCTATATAAAGTATTGTTTCAAACAGCTGATACGATATATATTTTATTGATATACTTTTATCTATATCATTTTTCTGTAAGTCATCATAGACTTTTAAAAGTTTTTATTTTTGGTACCAGATGGTAATGCAAATTGCTGTTTTCCTAGATTTCACTAGAATTGTTCTGATTAGACTATGCTTTATGCAAGCTCTTAATTTCCCTAATTCCCTGTCCCACTCCCCTTGATATTTCCTTTAAAATAATGAAAACTTTCTGACAAACTGAGGACAACCAGTTTAAAGCTGCTTGTCTCTAACTTGCCTCCCTGTGTCTAAATACTTCAGCAAATATTCAAGATCACACAAACCAGGCTCAGCAGAATAAAGTATCAGGGTGTCTGTCTTGACAGCAATCCTGTTATTGCTTTGCATTAGATTTCAGAGTAATTTTTAGCACAGCCTTTTTTCTTTTGTACTTGACATCAACATATTGGTCAGGCATAAAAAACACAATAAACAAGGTAGGTGCAGTTCAAAAATGCAACACTAACATGAGCCAATATAGCTCAGGAGTCTGACAACATAACCACAAAATAAGCATTTCTGGAAAAAATACAGTTGAAGAGGTTTTCAGTAGTGACAGAAAACACCAATCCATTTTCAAATACTGCTGAGTGAGTAACAACAGCTTTCTCGAAGTGGGGCTGACCAAACAGCCCAATCCCAGGTAATGACTACAGTGGGATTCTTTTAAACACATACCTCAGACAAGCAGCAGAGGAGAAATCCATTTGAGAAAAGACGCTGAAAGAGCTTGAAGTCCACCTGGCAAATTTCTTGTGCTGTTTGAAAAAGCAAGACGGTTCAGATTACGAACCGAGCCACATCTACAGCATTAGAAGCAGCCCTGGTCAGCATGGAAATCAGAGTGAGAGCTGCTGGCAGTGCACCTGATCAGGAAGCACAAGGGCAGAGGGAGGGAGAGACAAAAGAGAGGGCTGCCTTTCTTCCTTTGGTAAAACATTTGTGTGAAGCATTTAGCCTCTAAGCAGAGCTTCTCTACGGGAAGGAAAACTGTACAATCCTGCAGTGCTTGCTTTAGACTTTAATATGTCTTCTACGAGAAGGAACAATACGACCTCTCTTATCTTCCAAAAAGTTAGGTGGAAAATATGTAATAATAATTTAAACAAAATCACCTGCCAGCAAAAAGACAAACACACAAAAATATAAGGCCACTGAAACACATCTTGTAACAAAATGCTGAGACGCCAAAAAAAATTGACTGCAGCTTAGAAAACATTTTTGAAGCAAAACCCCCCAAATTTCTCCTTAATTATATGTTTAACAATAACAATAAAACAAGCATTCAAAAAAAAAAAAAGAAAAAAAAAACCAAGAAAAAAAAAAGGTAGGGGGCTGGGGTGGGAGATCCATGCTGACTGCTCACATAAATGCACTAAGGTTTAGGATTTACCATCCCCCTGGCTTACCTGATAAAACTGGAATTTAAAAAGCATTATGAAAAAAAACCCAAAATAATAATAAGAAAACCACCAAGAGATAGTGATGATGAAATGCTTGAAATGCTAATAAAGCTGTTTAGAGTCTCAGTTCCAAAAGATTAAAAAGTGTTTATAAATTGCTGCATTCTCATCGAGAAGGGGAAAAAAAAAAGACCTCTGCAGTATCCTCTCTGCTTCGTTCTCAGCTTCCTGTTCTGAGGCTCACCCTATGGCACCTAAGACAAATCAGCAAATAGCAGGGGGGGAAAAAAAGAGGGGGGAAGGGAGGAGGGTACAGAGAGACAGAGAGGAGGGTAAACGAAAAAAGGGGAAAAAAAAAGATACGAAGCCATCACCTTAAAGGACAGCCCCATCTATCGGCAAAAGCAAAGAAGCAGCAGTAAAAGACTGGTTTTTTAGAGATTTCCTGACCTAAACGAGACAGAAAATCTGCAACTCCGTTTTCCTTCAGGGAGGAACAAAGGGCAGGGGTAGTGCTGAGAAGTAGATTTCTTTATCGAGTGTTAAATGAGCTAAAGTTTTCAGTAATTTTAATTTCTTTTCAGTTAATTACTTGTCTCTGAAATGTGTGAAGGAAATAGTTTGTGTTGTGTCAGCCCTTAGGAAAGCACCAGAAACCTTTCCAGGTCAGCCTCTGACACGTCACAGATAAATGCTACCTGTCCTCTGTCTCATTTTACACCTGCCCACTGAGGAGTGGTGGTAGATTCAACCTCATCAGTCATGGGTTCAGTCACCAAAAAAAAGTGTTCCTGAGCCTGAGTCCCGTGACGTGCCCATCCATTACAGCCTGCACTGCTAATCACGCTGCTGGTACGACTGCCACGTCAGCTCTATACATTCCCCTGGACTCAGATGGCAGCTGCACAGCCAAATCTGGAACCTAGACAAAAAAAGGCTCCTGTTTAATATTCAGACTGCTAAGTAACAGTAACGGTAACTGCTAACACAATGAACCCCATCTGCATTGGATCAGCCTCAGCTGGAGCTAAATCAGACAGCATCCTATGTTTCTCATTTTGCTTTACTGACCAATAAAATGGAAGCAGGGATGGCCACGAGTGAGCACTTGTGAAAGCCCCAGTGCCTGCCAGGCTGGATAGGGGTGGGCACAGACTGGGAGGAAAGCAAAAGTGAAGGCAGTGACTGCGAAGGTGAGAGGTGGATGGAAAGAGGGCTAAAAATAACATTGCATTTCTTTCATTGTTCAAAACCATTTCTGCATGTAAAGACAGAAGAATATGAATCTAATTAATACCTGTATGCAATGAGGCATATCTATAACAGCCACTTAATGTTAACCTCTGATTCAGTGACCCCAAGCAGCTTTAATGAATTTTATGCTTTAGAGTCAATTCCAATATTCTGATATAGGTTTTTTCTAATATTTTTACATCATGATGTTTTGATTGCTTAAAGTTTGCTTGAATCCAAGCTATGTGAATCAGAATTTCTCCACTTACCAGTGGTGACCTGAGGTACTTGTCCCTTCACAAGAAGCACTTGGAATTCTCCCAGTGTAACACCTAATTTTCAAGCATTTATCAGCGTAGAGTGTTATGAACAACTGTTCTAATAATGAAATCTCACTGCACAAATTTTAAATATGTTGTTTTCAAATATTGCAGTGATTAAAAGGACACAGCAAGTGAGCTTGTGACACTAAATATTTAGTTAAAACACATCATAATAGATTCAAATACTAATACTAAAGTGCTGACATAGAAATGGCAAAACCAAACTGGACACAACCATTCAACCTGTCTCCTTTGAATACATGTGAGCTCTGATTTACAAAGACCTCACACGCTTTCATCTTTCACTGCTGTCATGGTCACCAGTTTCTAATATAGCTTTTCTGCTGGCACTACTGGTAGGTTGCTAAGTGGCTCAGGAAGGTCCCCTTTACTCAAAAGAAGTTTGAGTCTATGATCTTCAGGTAGAAAGAGCTTTAAATAATTATCTTAATATTAGCAGTTGGTAGCACACAGTTCAAGTGTTTGATTCTTTCTTAGATACAATGCTAAAGGTAGATTTGTGTGTTTTTCATGTATTTGCAAAGCTCTTTGGGATCATGTAGAGCGTTTGCAGGTGACAAATGACTTTGTAGCACTAGTAACACACCTGACTCAGAAGCCTAAAAATTTTAAATACTAAACAGATGTTCAGATACAATTGATAATGCCAACTGATCATTCCAGAAATCTTTCTGTTCATGGAGGATGTTTCTGGAAATGATGAATTTTCTGGTGTTTATAAACAGATTTATCACAAGGATAAAAGGTAATATATTTGCTCCTCAGCTTGAAGTTTTAGCATGAGTCCCTCCAGTCTTTTCTAGACACATATGACATGTTACTGGTATAGTTCCTTTCAAATATTGCACTTTGCAATGAAATAAAGAACATAAAATTAAACCCTAGGAATGAATGAACTAAGACATCCTTCTTTAAGCATCACGAGAGGTTCAGCATAGGATGCTTAATATGACCACTGACTTGGAGAAATCTCCAAGTATCATAAACAGAATGCTGAAAGTTGTTTTTTCCAAGCAGATTTCTCATGGCTCCAATTTCACTGCTCACAGTATAACTAGGTGCTCAGATACAGCTCCAGCAGCCTACATTGTCAGGAAAATTGATAGGGTTTCTGATTATCTTAACAAGCTTCTTTGGTGGCTTCTTTAACCAGACTGTCATCTGTTACGGGGTTTGAGAGAGATTTGATCAACACAACAGCAACTTCCTTCCAACTGCTAAAGAGCTATATCCCATGAATTCTTGTATTTTTAAAGTTTTATATATTGCATCACAACTGAAGAAAACAAAAAAGGTATAGATTTCTCAGCCAGAACTGCTCCAATTCTAAGATAGATGAGAAGTTAGTAAATAAAACCAAGCAAGTCCAGGATACTCATTGCATTCAGTTTGGAAATCTTTGAGCAGTTCTTCGTGCAGGTGTGGTGACAAATCCCTCCCTGACTGCCCAAGGAGGAAACGGGCATGGGCTGAAGCAGCCGCCCACCAGGCGCCGCGGAAAGCCCCTCCACGCCACGCGCAGCAGGGACACAGCTGCCAGGCAAACCTCCAATGCAGCCATCAGCTTGCAATCCTGCAGATTTCAGATTCTGCAGACCTGGTCACTTTGCCTTAATGGGGATCTGTGGTTCACGTGTCCTCAGATAAATTTTGACCAGGCCTACCTCAGGAACACTGTGTAAATATTTAAGAGCACTGGTGAAGAACAGCCCAGTAAGTTTTTGGCTCAAGAGTCTTAGTGATCAGCAGACATTAGGAGAGTCTCTTATTCTTCAGCACATGAATGGATTCATCTGGAATCCTTCTCTAGTGCCCCTCTGCAGCACAGTTCTCTTTCTGAAAAGACCTTACAATGAACTGTAAACTAATTAAAAAGGGAATGTAGGTTTATTTGTCTCTATCTTTCAGCATTTTTGCTGCAACGAACAGTTATGTTTCAGAATTTTTTTTGCTGCAAACATAGTTACGTACAATATAGAGAAACCTTCAAAATTAACCTTAGAAGTTCAGATGTTCAGCCATGGCAAGTAAACCACATAAACAACAACACAGAATGCTATGTTCAATTAATAAAGTGTTAAGTGGTATATGTGTCTTCTTAATGCAAGTTTATGAGGTACATTTTATTTAACAAAAGATTTAAAACAAATCTCCCTTGATTCTTTGCAGTAGCTCTTTCCAGTGTTCTAGCAATGAATTCTATGAATTACAGTGGGTGTGGAAAACAGCTAATGGAGTAATTCATCTAATAGATAAGGGATTAGCCAACCAAGATCCTCCGTGGACACGCTGGTGAACATCATGATCCAAGGGACATTTTCTCTTTCTAAACTTGTGAACCAATTGTACTGCAGTCACAGAAGTGCTATCCAAGCAGTTAAGGATGGGAAAATATCATAATGGAGACCCAGGACCTGAAAAATGAGACAAACTGTAGCAACACAGAAGACTGCATCCAACCAGTTTCAAGGAAGATCAAGGAAAACCTCTGAATAAAAAGCATAGTAACTTCTTGCACAAGGAACATAGCACATCTGCCAGCTTCTAAACAGCTATTTTCAGGAGAGGTAGAGCACATTTCTACAGCAATAGATTTTTGTCACATTAGGAATATTTTTGTGTGCTAGACTCAAATAAAAGTTGGCAGTTCTAGACAGTGAAAGATCTGCATTTGTGAGCCCAAACTTACATGGGAAGCTTGTCAACTAAACTACTACAGTCATATTTAGTTGTTACATGACATAAACTTAAACACTAATACTTTTAGTCTTTTCTTTTCAATTTAGAACTAATTTAGCATATGTGTGTCATCACAATAGGTATCTCAACTACTCAACTAAGACGGACAGATAAAACCTGAGATCTGAATAACTTATTTGACACACTTTGGTATTGTTTCCATGCTTGTCAGTTTTAGTGTAATTTCCATAATTATGAAGAGAGCAAAGAAACTCCTTTGCAGTACAGAAAATTCTAGTGCTCAAAGAAAAACTGAAGAGAAAAATTTGTCAGAAAATCCAGCTGCATGCTGTGATTTGAGAAAATATAAAGAATATTGAAAGCAAGCTGATGTAGCCATGGATTGAACAATTCCAGTAAACCACAGAAAAATACCAGGAAGAGGTACTGACCACTAACAACAAATGTCCTGCATTGTAGTGGGTTCAAAATATATTTAACAGCTCAGATTCAATTTTTCAGACCAAAAGTGATATACCAGAATATGGGATATACGAATATAGGAAATAGGAATATAGGAAACACCAGTTTCTAACACTTTGTATCCTACTGTAGTATCTGCAGCTTGCTATGTTGAGAAGTACTGTGTACCCTGCTATGAACCATGATGCAAAAAATAAAAATAAGTCTTCCTGAAGATCACTATACATTTAAAGACAATAAGGTTTTTTTTCTTCTTCTAATTGAATAGATGTGTTATTAATACCTCTTGAGCCTGTAAGAAAATACCTCAAGCACCCACACTTGAAATGGGATGGAACACAGTGTACTCAGATATAATAGCGTAACTATTTTAGAACACTTCATGCAGCAAGAGACAAAGAATGTGAAGTACATCATTACAATAATTCATGGTACCTAGCAGTTTTGGTCTAAGTTCTTATACTATGCTATCATTTTAAGTTTGTTTGAAAGATATACTTCCGTACTTTGAAGTCTGAAGTGGTATCTATAAAATATTATACAATGTAATATGCTGCATTGCAACAGAGGTGTTATCAAGACACCAAAAATGAGCTACACTTTCTTGAACCTAACTTTCACAATGTAATTAATCAAGGCAGCAGCCTGGTACAGGTAATAAATCACAGCATAGAGCTATAAGACTGCCATTACAAAAAAAAAAAAGAAAAATTAGTAATTGGTAAGGTAAGACCATGATAAAAAGAGAACTGACTGCTCGGCAGTTCTTTTCCAGGGAAAGAGAGCTTTCTAAGACAATAAGAAAATGATTAAACAATTCACCTCATTTCGGAACAAGTGTTGAAATTAAAGTCTATTACTTATTTCTAGAACAATGTGAAGAACAACTAGTTTTTTATGGGGAGAAAAAAACCACATTTAAAAGGCTTCTAGGCTTCCATTCTTCCCATCCACATTAGTTTTAATCAGATATTAATACATAAACTTATATAAATATCCAATCTTATTTTGATTTAAGGGACCTTGGCATTTACACTTCGAGTGAGCAGTTACCTATTAGACATGAAAATTTTGTCAATGCCATATTGTAAATTGCCAACAATTTTGCATTCTTATTTTACTATTTTGACACTTATTACCATAATTTAATACAAACACCACTATTTTAAAGTTCATATTAAAAGAAATCTTGTCAGTAATCTGTTAAATACAGTGCATTGATAACAATGCTGGCCAAAGTTCCTCTCAGCTTTGGTTTGTTGTTTTTTTTTTTTACTATACATGCCCCAGTATTTTTTAATTCATTAATGTATCTTAAATTTGTATTAATTTTCACAAATTGCTGAGTCCCATGAAGAAGACTCACTGCACCACAGAACAAAAAAGTTGCTGTCCAAGGTCCTGCACATAAAGCCAAGTGTTCCAATTAATCTCTCAAACGTGTTAAAAATCTTTTCAGATTTATTAGCTGTCCTTAGCAAGCAAGCTAGCTTTGCTGAAATTCCTTATGTGATACTGCAGTATCAGTGTTATGCTGTTACTTTCCAGGGCCTCTTCTACTGCATTCCAGTATGATCAGACATTTCAGCACCTGACAATACCCAGTATGCATAATTAAGGACAAACCTGTTCTAGTCTTTGTTACAGACTGATTTTCAGCAGGGCTGAAATACAAAAAAAAGTCTTTGAAGTCTACACGGTGCATGAATAAAAGCTACCCTGTAATATAAATCTAGCTTCCATGTACTGTTCTGGCATTCTGCAGAGCAATCATTAAATGTAATTTTATCTGCAGTATTCACCTTACATATCTCAGAAGCATAAAGATTCACACATTCATGCAGTACATAGCAAATAGCATCCTGGATTTAATTGCTGCTTTAAAAAATAATCGTAGAGTATAAGAAAATTCAATACAATTTTTGTTTCTTTTGTTACGTTTAATAGGAGAAGCATATTTGCAATTTGCGAGGCTTAAAAAATGCAACAGCCAAGAACTGCAGTAAACCTCTCAGAGCTAATAGCAATAGGCAATAATGCTTTCCCACACCATCTTCAAGCAAATGGATTTAATTCACTGCTTAATCAGTCAAATTAACACTAATCCCCATATGGTTAGAAAGGATGTTTCTTAACAAACACGATTTATGGTTTATTTATTTGCAAAGTGTCTTAAAGCTGAGATGCCTAGAAGAACTACTGTGTTAATTCAATCATGCTGACAGAGCTGGTTTCACCTAAGAAATTATCTCTGCAATTCACAGCATGGCTGACAGCTATCTGCATAGAAAAGCAGCACAGTAACCATTTAAATCATGCAATAACACTCACCCAAGAAGATGTAGCAAAGATGAGGATCCAGCTTCCAGACCCCATGAAGCTGAGGGAGCAATCCAGTAGCTTGCTCAGGCCAGCAGTGTCTCTCCTACACTTGACCTAGACTGCCTTACATAATGAGGAATCAGTGCTGTATCCTGTGTGGAGCAGCAAGCTGAATGTCATCACTGGCAGAAGTAGGGAGAACTGGCAGCAGGCAGGCTGGTAGTTAGCATGGAGATCACGAAGTCTGCTTTCCCTGACTGCTCTGGGAGAAAACACAAGAACAGCTCAGAAATGCTGGTGTCATTCCTCCCCTGGAACGAATGACCGGAAGGAGTGAGGGTGTTACAAATGCGAGGCAGACAGCAGGCGCTGGAGCTGCAGCTGTACCTGCTCCAAGGCAGCAGAGCTCCTGGCACACGGTGTCTGCAGGACTGCTCCGCTGCAGCCCGCGGGAGAGCAACAGCAAAGCACCGGGAGACACGCGCTGCTCCTGCACTCTGCCTGGGCACTGCTCACTGCGGCCAGCAGAAGGAAAGCATTGGTACAAGGTAAAGTCTGGGATTAATTTCCAAAGGGAATTGCTATTCCCTCCAATAAGTCTTACTGCATGCAGGTTAGTTTCTGGAAAGTACCCATTTTTTACCTGTTGTACATGGTGTTACTGGGGTTAAACTGCTATTACAGAGGTTTGATTCTTCAAGATGGGTAAGATACATTCTCTGTTGTGAAGTTATTTACAGTCATTTCTGGTGTTTCTTTGCTTTTGTTTTTTCTTTTTTCTTGAGAGAAGCCTTGGTATATTTCGTAGTTTATTATTGTTTGGGCCATAGCAGCACCTCTGTGCAGGGCACAACAGGAGAAACAAGTATTCAAGCTTAGCCAGCCATCGAAAACCTACACAACCTTGTTTACAAAAAGCACTTTATATAAATTAAAACTACTATGTATAACTTGTATTCCATAATTTATTTCATTTTAATGCTTCAATAGTAACTAAAGAGACTTAAATACATATAATGCATATACAAATTATTCTTGAATTAATATTTTGATTGATAAAGTTTCTCTTTACAAAAGGCAAAGGTTTCACTAAGATGTTGTGTGGTTATATTTGAGACTGCTTGATTAGACATAATCAAGAGTAAATGCAACTGGACACAAAATCCTGTGGCAACATCAAAAGACAGGTCAAGAAAAGTTTTAAGTCTCAGTGTAGAACATTGACTGGGGTTTACAGAAGTTAGGTTAGGTGCAGACTCTATTATCATTAGTTATGTCCTTACCAGACTAAACATGACTTGAACTCTGATGTCAAAAAGGAAAATCGAAGTGAAAGAGATAAAAATAATATAAATTTTTGTCTTCCAAATCTATTAAAATTATATTTCTCCTTTCAAGATAAACTTACAATGACTTTTCTATCAAATTTGATCAGGTAAAAGAAAATGCTTGGTTTTCACTAGTTTTGAAATATATATTTACATTCTCTTGTTAAATGCTTTCCTTTCTCCTTTCTTGAGAATTAAAAAAAAAAAGAAAAAAAGGAAAGAGAAAAAAATTAGAAGCATTTGCTATAAAAGCCAGATCACTAATAAGACCTACAGCTAGCATACCATGAGTTAAGTAGAATGTGGAAACAAAAAAAAAAGGCAAGAAAAATATAATTTGAGAATTATTTTAAAAAATCAATTATTTCTGGTTTTGAAATCAGTAATTGTTTTTCCAATCTTCAGAAAATAACATTAAAAATACCTAGGTGCATTTATTTTTTCACATATTGGAGTCCCATAATGAAGAGTCCCTATTAAAACTTTACATAATTTGTATGTACCAGCCTCTAATTTTGGTGTGGTTCAAGTGTTAAATAAGAGTGCTTGCTTTAGAAAAAATCTGTTTACATACTTGTCCTGGGTTAATCAAGAGTTGAAAATATCATGACTTGTATTAGGCTTTGGAAACATACAAGGACAGTTTAATTGAGGTGCAAAACCAGCAGTTCTTTTGGTCAAGGCACTCCAAACAGCAAAGCAGACAAAGTACTCACCTAAAGCAAGCTCAGGTCCCTCCACAGCCGTGGCACTGGACAGGACAGTCCAGCTAGAGATAACCAAATGTTGACTGCATCAGGTAGAAAAATAAAGTAAGTTCATTGGTAAACTACAGGTTACCCAACCCAATACACAGAAAATGAGTAGAAAAGGCTACCTAAATGAAGAGAATGCAAATCTGGCTGGCAGCATTGCAAAGGCAATATACAGTTTGCTTGATGTTGCAGTTCAGGCATCTAAGTTTGATACAGCTGATTCCATCTTTGGGCTAAATGATGAATTGGATATTCCTTCGAAGCTTTCCAGTCTTATTTGCTATGATATTTCCTATAACTGTATATCCAACCAGAGAACAACCTCATCACAGTCTGTTCTCATGAGGATAAGTAAATCCAGTGTAATAGTTTGCAAACATTAAGTTTTGTCATTCAACATACACCTGAAAGCCATAGCTTTTGTCTGGAGTATAAATACTGTTTACTTCTCTCAGGTAGTAGCCAAATTGCTCTTCCATTGAGCCACAGTACTTTTCAGTTTACAGTAACTCCTATAAGCATTTTTCCCTGGGTCTCATCTGCTGGCAAGTCAAGACTATCTAAACACAAATTGATACAGAAATTGCTGACATGTAGGACTTTGAGCAAAAGACTCTTTTTGAGCCAGCTGCACTGGTAATGTGAGTATTAATGTCTAATGCTTGACAGTGGTAAGAAAATAAGTCAAGTTTATATAATACTCAACTAGCAAATTAATTATTCTGATGCCACAGCAGCTAGATAGTCAAAGTAAATAAAGTAAATGCAGTTTGAAAAAAACCCTTTTAAAAACTAGTCTTTTGATAATTACTGCAGAAAAATCTGCCAATTGGAAAAGAAGAGTGGACTAGACAACCCCTCATGAGGATGGAGATGAAAATATGCATGTTTGGGGGTTTAATGTGAGGAGTAAAAAACAATCTAAACTCTTGCTGCACACATTACAAAGATAATGCTAGTCATTATTAGTGAAGACTGTAAGCCTATGAAACAAGTTCTGGAATTTTTCTTTTATAGAAAAAATGGCAATAGAGGTTTACAGTGCTTGTCACTACATTGCCCTTACTTGCTGAGTTTATTTTCACAAAATCCTTTCTATTCCATGCTGAAATGAAGGAAGCAGTATCTCATAGACCTTACTCCTGCCAACAACCTTGAGTAAACAGGACAATTTTTTTTAGACATCTTGCTCTTAAGATGCCTTGCACATAAATAAATCATTGCTTGAGGTTTGCTCATACTAATATAGATTCCATTTGGGATCTGCTGAAACACTAAAATGCTCTGGTATCAGTGACTGGAGAGACAACTACAATATCTTGTGGTGCAGGTTTTTGGCGTTTTTTCTGTCCTTCTCAGTGACCTTTCTTTCTTTTCTCAAAATAATTTATCACTTGTGTTCCTGAACAACTTGCACAAGTGAGTCATACCGAAATGTGTAAACAATAGCTCAAAGTCTTCAAAAAATAAACTCTTGTATTTAGACCTGATTACACATAGTCTTATAAATGGAGGAGGAGGGGGATTCCTTATAGAAGTCCTTTACCCAAGTCTCTCTGAAGACTTTGGCCATTTCTCTGCGTGTGCTAATTCTGTAAGCAAAACCTGTAAATGCATAACACATACCTCCTTTTTGAAACAGGTAGCAAAAGCTTTTGACTTCTTTTTTCAAATATTATCTAGCAGCTCAAGACCTCCATTTACTCTGCATATATTTTTTTATTATTTGACCCGGTCATATCACAATGAAGACCACTGGAGGACTAGTCAAAGGGGAAGGTTTTTCTCCTTTAGGTGACTAAACTTCCTGGTATCTGACTAATCCCAATATTCAAATAGACAGAGGAACATGTCTAAATACCCTTTTGTCCTTAAACGATACCTTACCAAACTTGCAACTGGACTAAACAGCATTTAAAAAGCAGTCATATTTCCAAACAAATTGTACAATTTAGATGCTAAGACGTGTCAATGTTTTCAAGCCTCCTTTCCTTAGCATTTGACAATATTTAGTATCCTACGTATTTACAATAATGTCCCTGATTTTCCTCCAATGAAGTATTCCAGTCATGAAAGGTGAGCACTGAATTCTTGAATTCAGTGGATACTCATCAGATGGGTATCACTAATTTTGTAATTTTGTGCTCACATGCAGTTTCTGATATTTAACAATATACATTATCCTAGAAAATAAATGAAAAATTATAATCCAATTAAGCATAAAAACCTTCTACAACTAAACTATGAACATTAAATAGGTCAAGGTCACAGTAATCTGAATATTCATGGACTATTCTTTCATTTCTCTTTGACATCTCCTCCTCTACAATAAAACTAGCTGTGATAGTCTTTTAAATTCCTTTTCAAGATTCTTTATAAGATTTATAGGGTTGCCTATTATACCTCTGAGAGTGCCTATAAACTGATTTCCCAAGTGACTATTTTTGTACTTATCTCATAAAAAAACCATCTGCTCTTTTGCATATTAATACTAAAAGAGAATGGCAAAAATAGGAGGAAAGGAAAAAGTTGAAAAATGAAAAAGCAGTTAATTAACCATTCAATAAATATGCCTATTTATTTTGAGTAAATGAATGATCTTTATCAACTGAAAATAATTAGTACTGGCAGGCTTTTCTGTTGGATTTTCTTGTGTCACTGATTCCAGGATGCTGAATTTAGATTTTAATTATTTTTAGCATCCCGCTAAACTGGCTTTTATGAGTCTAAGAAAAGAAAGGAACCACACTTAGTTTTGGAGATTAAGTTAAGTTGTCAGTCATCCATCAGAACATTTCTAGAAATTATAGTGGTAGTACCTTGAACTCCAAGCCATGAGTTATTGATGCCTAAGAACAGTATCAGGCAAAACACATTTATGTTCAGCATAATAAATGTACCATTAGCACTAAAAGCAATAAGGTGCCTTTTTTTCCTTCTTTTTTTCTTCCCCCAAAACCCCTCCTAAATAGCCCCCAGCATGCACCATTGATATTTGTGATATTGATTTAACACAGATGCAGAACTGGCTGACACAAAATTCTGAAGGACCTACTACAGCAAACATGTTCCAAGACTGGTTATCCCCTCTAGCAACACATGGATATACAATCAGGACTCACTTTTAACTAAAAGGCATAAATTCATCACTTCAATTTCATTGTGGATCCAAGTACCTTATTTTTCTCTTTCTTTAATTGACATGGACCCAGACCAGTCAAACAAACTATATTACTTTCTTTAAGTTTTAATGTCTGTTCAAGTCTTTGAAATGTCTATATTTTTGGGAAGAAAAGAAAAATAATTCAGATGTAGTTCTCTATAGAAAATAGATAGTTTTTTGTATTTTGTTTTACCACAAATTTTAGAAATATGCTTAATAACTGCAGGGTAACAAAAGGGTGGGTGACCTGTTGAATGTTTTCAATAGATCTCTGGTTCCAGTCCAGCTCCTGTATTCTTGTTCCTCTTATTTCCATCATTTGGTTGCTTCCAGGAAATAATACAGATTCCCTTTTGGCTTCTTGCTTTTCTTCTCAAGATGTTCCTAGTCACTTGGGCATAGTTTACACTATAAGAGCTCACAATTACATAAGTAAGAAGCCTGTGTCTCATCTTTTCAAGTCTCTAGTGTCTCTAGGTATTTTCCACAGAGGACTTACTGGGCAGTAACCAAAGCTCTTCAGGTTATGCATTCTACATCCAAATTTTGAACTTGCACACTACAGGCTCTCATAGGCAAAAGACTATTCAGCCTTCAAACTAGGTGGAGTTAAATATGGATGGTGCTCAGGCATCTAGGTCAGGGTGTGCTTCTGTCTTCATTTCTCCTTCACCAACCCAAAGATAAAGCTTAGTAAGAAAGAGACAAGTCTTTTAGGATAATACCTTAGTACTAAACACATCAACCTTCATTCAGGGCTGAATGACACAGTGGTCCAACGTACCAGATGTCCCAAATCTTTGTGCGTTGAAGGTAGTCCCTTGTAGAGCAGGAGGATTCAGGGGCTGTCAGTATATTCTGCAAATCTCAGGTTCTGAGGTTCCAGTCCTTTGCTGATTGGTAACCAGTGTTTTATTATTCACATAGCAAGATACATCCTTGCCAACACCTTAGCTTTGCATACACAGTTCACTTACACTGAAGTGATCCTTTGTCTAATGCTGAGCTTAGCAGCACTGCACAAAAGCGTTTAAAAAGATACGAATACTCTCTCATCTAAAGAAAATTCAGTACTTCTAGAATGCCTTGTTTTAAAACATTTGTTTTATCTGTCAGAATAAGTATTACTTTCGCTACTATTAATTTATTTTTCATTTAAGTAAACTCTGAAATAAAAACAATTAACACAATAATTGCATAATCAAGAATAGTATTTTGAAGTTTGCAGGACAAAGAGACATGAAAGTCTGTTATATTTGCTTATCCTGCTCATCTTTTTGATGTAGCTGTCTCTTTTTCTGTCTCTTATGTGAGAAAGTGAACTGAATGTCCTTGAAAGCCACTATGGCTTGATTTCAGGCAGAGTAAATCAAACAAACAAAACCAGCCATGAACAGACAAAAACAATGCCTAAAATGCCTCATCATCAAACGATATTAGCTCTTTATGCTAATCTCTTTCAAACTGATGCCAGACTGTAAAGCAATGATATCTCAGAGAAATCTACTGAAGAAGTTCTCCCTTTCTCAATCATTCCTAGTGGGTAATTCTTCAAAATTCACCTGTACATACTCAAATCACTAAGGCCTTAGAGGTCAATAAGGGAAAATACTTTTCTGTTCCTATTTTTAACAGGTCACCTCAGGTGGATTCAGCAAGTTCTATTGTTTAAGGTATTTTAATGAAGAAAATTCTTTCCTTGATCATATTTACTTTAACAGTTTTAAACTTTTTTTGGAAGCTGTGCCAATGTGACTTTGAAATAGACGTTTCTACGCTTCCTGCTGCAGTTGCTTACAGTGCAGTATTGGGATGCCTGTTGCAGTCCTGACAGAAACCATCTTCTTCCCAGGACCAATATATCAATTTATGTCAGCTTTGAATCTTTGCCTTGCAAAATGCAGATTTTGGTCTCCTTGTGTCCAAAGGTGGACTTGCAAAGGAAATCAAGCAATGCAAATCTCTCTATTCTTTTGCCTAAGAACAACTGGCTGAAGCCTTCTGAAAGCTCCAGGTCTAAACAGACTCCTCCGGGAAGGAGACAGCTCTCTCACACAACACACATCAGAGTTTCTATGGAACTTGAATAGAATCATAGAATAATTTATGCTGGAAAAGACCTCTAACATCGCATCCAACCATTAACCCAGCACCACTGCGTTCACCACTAAACCATGTCCCCAGGTGCCATTAGAATAGAAACTAGAACAGAAACATTTATAGGACATTCTGCCCATAACAGCAGCTCTCAAACCTTCCTCCAGGATTTCTGTTTTGATTCACCAGCTTTCTGGAAACATTGAGTTTTCCACTGAACTTTCATTACCTCCTCCTTTAAGACTAAGAGAACAGGATGAGTACTTTTTTATTTTCCCCTTTTTAACATAGCACTTCTGTGAGAATGCTTGAGCTTCAGCAGGGTTACCCTGATTTTGGTTGTGAGGCTATATTGATATTTCATTTCTACAACCTGTGCCCCCTCTCTTTGTCACTCTGAATCTCCTGGAATAGCCATGTCAGTCTAGAATTGGAGCAGTATGATAAAATCTGCCATTGCTAAGAGCTGTTTTTAAGCATTTTCAACACCAATATAGAAAGGAATGCTAATCCATGTAAAGTTTACTCAATTGCAGCCACATACAGATAATGCAGTGATTTTAGGCAAAAAAAATTGGAAAATATAAGCAACATTACTTCATAGAACTTCAGGCCTCATGGGCTAGCATATTTAGTCTCAGCTTCATTCCACTGGATTTAGCTCAGTTACCCTTCCAATGAAACCATAATTTATTTATTTTGACTGCAATCAGAAGGAAATTAAATAATTGGGTGACCAAAGTCATAGAATGAAGACAAAAATTCACAGCAAACAAAAAGCAGAATATTTTACAGAAACCTCGCCAGTGCCACATGTTCCAGCTCATACCATGCTTCCACTTGCTGCTCTCCATTCCCATCACCACAGTAGCACATTGGCCTTCTTGCCCAGGCCATGCACTTCGAGGTGGTTTTGGCTTTTAAATCTTTCATTCTTGTTTCATTTGAAAATGAATGTTCTTATCCTACATTCTGAAATCCCAATTCTTGTACCTTGCATTTCACTACATTCAAATTTGGTGTTTTCAACTCCAATATTTAAACCAGACTATGCAGCTTGCCTTGAAAAACCAACCTTATTAACTTTGTTCCTTCTTCCATGTCATCTGCAAACTTTACTATCAAAAACATTACAGCATAGTCTGCATAACTGACAAAAATATTAATTATACCAAAAAAAGAATCTATTTATAGAGGGTCCTTCCTAGGAATCATACTACTCAGATACATCTCCTCATTAGTAATATTTTTAAATCTATCAGCCCAGCCTGTAGCCCACCTAATTTGATCACTTGCATCCAAAGTAAGTGTTTGAAGTGTATGATACTCAGTAACATAAAAAAAGAAATTATGCTTCTACACTTGCCTTTTAAAATAGATTTATGATCTTTTCAAAAAAGAGAGTCATCTGACAAGATTTATCTTTGTGCTCATTACCATAATTAGCACTTTAGCCTCTATTTTTTTGTTGTTCAAATCCAAATATCTTCAGTATTTTACTTGGAACTGACATTCATGTAACTAGTCAATAGTTCTTCAAAATGTCATTTCTAGCTTTTATGAATTTGGAGTTAGATTGGAAGTCCTCCAGTATTCCTAATGTCATATTTTCAGAAACTTGCTGTTAGTTGTGCTAACAATAAGGGAATATTACTGTTGGTCATTAAGTCTTCACTGATTCATCTCATTTACTTCAACTTTTGATACACAGTAATAAAATGGAGTCCATGCCTGGAATGTCAACAGACAGCACTCAGAATATTAAAAATAATGTATTGCTTCACTCCTCATCTTCTCATCTATCCTTATGATGTGTTGCTTATCTTTCTCCTGCTATTTCAGTAAGATGCAATCTACCCCTGGCAGCCATAAGCACTACTGTTAGTGCCATGAAAACTGAGTGTGTATTCACGTGTTTACCTTTGGACCACACTGAATATTCTCACAAAATGCTTTGTGGCTCTCAAACCCTTGTTGACTATAACTTGAGCACATACCTCTATTGATTAACTTTTGGGGGTCACATCCCTGCCTGTGCTCACTGCATGCCACCCCATCAGGAATGATACAACTGGCTTCAGTGAAATGTGGTGGCTCCTTAAGGTGGGAATGGTAGGAAAGTATTTTCTGTAATTTTAACTGAGATTCGAAACAGGAAACAAGTACCAGCAGCAGGCCTGTGCAAGTCATCATGTGGCTAAGACGTGACTCTTGATAATTTGGAGCTAAATGATTCTCTACTCTCCAGGTTATATTTGTGTTGCTATTTTGTTAATGCTTTAAATTTTTAAATTTTCATTAAAAATATTTTTTTGTACAGAACAGTTCTTTTCCGATCTAAAGAAAAAAATACCCAAAGGTATTGTTTTGGATGTATTACAAGCACGTGGTAATTAAACACTTTGGACATTGCCAGCATAAGTAATAAATGGTGAAATTTGGCAATGAAACTGAATTATAAATGTAGTTGGCTTTGGTGCATCCCAGCAACTGCAGAAGAGCAGTGAGTTGTGTATTTTTTGATTTCCCTAAGTCCAACACACAACCAGGGTGTGCCACAAAAATGCCCAAAGGCACACAGAACAGTGTAAAAGATGTTCTTACATAGATGGCATCACACTACAAAGCACAGTTCCTCTAATGATTTAAAATGCCCCAGTAATGTTTACCTTAATTCAAGCGCCGATCTAGTGTGCTTTGCATGCTTCATATTCAACAGGGGCCTGAAGACTTGCAGTCACCAGTTCCATTGGCTAGGAATAGCCATTAGAATGTATTAAACTTATGGATCATTTCCAATATTCCTTCAGCATGCTCCCAAGAATAGCTTTCTGCTGTGTCAAAATATCTTTGCAGTCTATCTGATATAAATATATAATTATCAGAGAAAGTGGATTCGCACAATCCGTGGATGAATGGCAAATAACAGACAACTTAATGCAAGCTTTTGTGGGGATGAGTATTCATCATTTATATAGGCTGGAATTTCTTGCCTGGAGAGACAAGGAGCTCTGCATGGCTATTGTGTGCCAAGAGCTATTGATCTTAATTTTTTATTGAACAGAAACTGGAGAGAGTAGAAGTAATTAGAGACATATAATTTGACATTCTCCCAAAGGACCTCAAGCTTATAATAATCACAAGAAAAATAATTAACAAAGTTGTTTTAGATAATTTCCAACCAAAATCCTGCAAAGTGCAGAACAAATTATTAATTTTTTGAAAGAAAACAAAATAATAATCTTTAGAAGGTTGATAACACCTTTAGTCTAAAATATTATCAGTAGCAAAAAATATATTCCCCAAATATTTTTTTGCGAACCAGAATAAGTAGCTGAATAAAATGCAATATGTGAAACTAATAATAAAGAAATATATAAATAAACAATAATGATTTATTCATTAATAATAAATAAATAATAATAATAAATTTAATAATAGCAAAAAGTGTTAACTTTTAGGCTCTAAAAAGTCCTAGTTTCGGTAAATTAAAATTCCTTTTTTATTTAAAGTTTGTTTTGGGTTTTTTTTGTAGAATTGTATTTTTTTATTTGTTTTATAAGAATAAATAATTCAAAACATTGCATAAAACTCTGTACGGGGTTTTTGTAGGGGCGTGTCTCACTTTTGATCTGTCTTGAAGCTTTTGCTATTGAAGTATTTACTGCTTCCTGAGGTATTCCCAGTGTGCACCTCTGGGAACCTGCCTACTGTTACTGCTACATTTAGCTTTCTGGATTGCATTTGCAGGCTGAAGTCTGAAACCATTACAAGCATAATTTTTATATTATTTTTTTCCCTACAATTTTTCAGAAAAGAGCACAATGATTTTCAGTAATGAAAGTGATGGGAGTATGCTTTCCTGCTTACATTACCAATTCTTTCAACCTGTATAGCTGGGAACCTACTATGCTTGGCAGTAGACATTCCAAATTATTCAGTTTAACAGGGAATTAACAAATAATAAGCTTTTGCAAAACCTTTTTTTTTTCATATGACATGTACACACATGTAGATAGGTATTTCTCTGTTACTCTACACTTACATGTTGCAGTTCATGGTCACAAAGTCTGATATCCCTGCTGACACTGTAGTACAAGAACTATAGGAAGTATTTCTATTTCCATGACCTCGTCTCTTGGTGTTTCCTTGCCTGTACCCAAAGGATTTGGAGATAAAATCCTATCTAAGCCAAATCCAGATAACATAGAATAGGAAATATGCTGCCAGTGGGAACTCTTTTCATCATGAGCCATAAGGACTGATCAAAACCACTGATTTTTTTATAGCTGCTATAAAGGCATATGTGTGAGCTTATGTTTAGGAGGGTCTCTAGAGGAAAGCACATATGCATGCTGTGTTTACCATAAGAACCTCTTCATCTTTCAAATATGCCTGGCATCTACAATTCTGTTTTCAAAAAGACTGATGCATTATATATTCCAGTAACTTGAAAAGCATAGCAAAGTAAATTTCAGAAGATCTTAGCCTGTTACTGAAAAATCTCAGTCAGCAAATATGAAGTAGCTGGGTTGATGGATCACCATGCCTGAAGTTGTTTTCCCCAGCCATTTTGATGTAAAAATAAGTTGGAATTGAAAAAAACTACTTGTGTGTTGGAACAAAGCCTAGGCCTAATTTTACAAATTACCACCTTTTAGAGAATTCAAAACTCTTTTTCCAGCACTCTGTAGATGTTGATTGCGTTTCAGTACTCTGTCTAAATGGTTACAACTAAATATTCGTTCCCCTCACTTACAATTTATGTTGCTCAGAGGGTATCCAGAATGCTTAAGTTTAGAACCGACTACACAGCCAAGAGTTTCAAACACGGAGAATACCTTCAATTATCTATGTTCTGATAATTACATTGAAGTCGTCTTGAGCATTCAGTATCTAAGCTAGTTTTGCTTAAATTTGCTGAAGAGTGTCTGAAATATTGATCCCAGGCCTCTTATTTGCTTCTGTGGCCTATTCTTATGTACTTTCTGAGTTCAATTGTTTTTTTTCCTTCAGTTGATCATCCTCCATTAGACACATTTTGAAAGAAGCTACACTTGGATGAGCTTGGTATTCCTCCTGGCCTATTCCTTAAAACAGATGTAAATTTGTCAAGATCCCCTTGGACTGCACTTATTGCAAAGTATATGTTGATACCGGTGGTGCTTTCAGACTCTTTATAATAGATTATTGATACACAGACTTGAATATGTTGGTAAAAGGGTCTGAAAGTAACAGAAAGGGCTGTAATGTCAATGAGGAGTATCTGGTGTCTAGAGGCAAAAAGTTAAATATTAGTGAGCTGAGTGGCTGTGTGTTAATTCTTCTGAGCTGAGCTTACCCAATTTCTTCTGAACCTGGCATCTGTATGTCTTGCATTTGTGAATTTAATGAGAGGATCATGACTAGACAGTTTTGATTTAACAGAAGGGGAAATATTTAGAACCGCATACATAGAGTACCTGTTTTGCTAAAAATACCATCTCAAGATCTCTAAGTTCCTACACACTGATCAGGAAGAAGCTGAGCAGCTCTTAACACCTACCAGCCATCTCAGAAGACAGTTCCCTCTCCTACAGCCAGCACTTCCATAGTCCTGACAAGCTCCAGGCACCAACTCACAGGTCAGCTTCAGTGGGATCTGTAGGCAGCCAAGCCAGGAATCTCCCGGATCACTTGTTGTGACCTGGTACCTCAATTGCCCTCCAGTTAGGAGCCCCAAGAATGATGGTTTCCAATCATATTTTCTTTTTTCTCACTGTAATCTGGTGTCTTATTAAAGAAACTGACACATTCACAGGCCAGACTAGAAGCAAAACATACACTACCCAAAAACTGTTCCAGAGGTACTTTGTTTGTCATGATTTGATCACACTTCCTTTCTATCTGTATTTTTTCCAGAATATTGTATATATTTTTCTTTCTCTACATGTTTCAGGTCATTCACTTCCTGTTACCTATTTTTCCTTCCACTTTATAATTTCTTTTTAGTTACAAATTCTCCCTCATTCACCCAAATCTTAACATTTAACACTTTGTTACTGTTTATGAAGCCTTCCAAAAACTGCTGACTGTGTTTGAGATTCTGGAATGAAAGGGATTGGAACAAGTACAGCCATGGACATAAAAAACCCAAATGCGCCATGTACCAATTATTACCTGAGAAGAAATCATACAAATAAAATAATGCACATTCTATTTATAAAATGCAGGGTAGTGCATTTTTTTTTCTTCAAGAGAATGCCACGTTTGCCAAACCTGTTAATTCCCTATTCTCCCCACACCCCAAGGAAAATCATAAAACTTTCTGCCTTATGGAAAAGGGGGCACAGACTTATCAGAGATCCTTCCAAGTAATATTATGCCTCTCATGCTATTCACTATGCATCAGTTCTGGCTTGTCTTCCCATCCAGAAACTCATTCTCTCTCCTCCCGAGGAGATTAACGTGAAATTTGATAGTTTTCAAAAGTGGTTTGAAACCTTAAACAAGAAATAAGAGCAGTTGGGACCAATTGTTCTGAACAGTGAAACCTGTCACACTGCATATAGCCAGGCATGCTTTGACAGTTCTTTCACTCTGAACTGGGTAATAGGAAAGTCAGTAAAGAAATGTTGTGTAACCTGCCTTGAAGCCCATATTCTCCGAGTATAAGAGAATTTGAACAAAACACAATGAAAACTGTATTTGTTGTGTAGAAAAAGAATGAGTTGGTTCTGCTTATCTTCTAAAGTAAGCTCCTCCAGGCAGGGACTGTATCTTTGTACTTTTTACAATATCAAGTGTGCTGTAAGCACTTTACAATTAATAATGAATTGTAAGTAAACACAAAACTTGCGAGAGGTGCCAGACTGCCATCCCTGGAGAATTGGCCTGTCTATTTACGTAGAGAATAGGCAGCACAGCATTGCAGGCTTGTTTATGCTGCTCCGAAAATTTACTAATTCATTTCACATAGGCTGCTGAACAACCATCAGATGGTAACTGCTCACGATCACTAAAGTCCTAGAGAGGTTTATTCTGCTGCCTTCATGTTCTAAATCTACAACAGAGGCTGTATCTCATTTTCAATCAGCAGAATGAAGTAGCATCCTCTGTTTTTAATTGGAATTAACACTAATTAAGGAAATAAAAGGTTTTCAAGATACACCAAGAAATATTAAAAATAGTATTAGAGGAAATACTATTTACCAGAACTCCGCTTAAGTGCCATAGTAAGTGAATTAAAAGTAACTGGTTTGCATTTTAGCCCTATAATTGTAGTTCATTTGAAATCTCATGCATTTTCTGAAATTATGAGGAATCCAGGCATAGTATAACTGACAGTACATAGAATGCTTAGGTAGTATCTAATCATCCTCTTTGAATTTCCCCTTTAAAATATCTCTGTAATAAAATGAAAAGTATGAAAACCTTTTAAAAGAAAATCTGAACAAAGTGGAATGTTTCATTCAATGTTGTACTTACCAGTAATTCAGTAATTCTTTGGATGGCAAAGTCGGGAGACAGAAGGAACTTCTTCAGTTCTATGCTGAAGTAAAAGAAAAGAAAAACAAACTGAAATTATTTCCCTATGTCTACATCTTCCAGAGAACAAGTTCACCTTCACACCAGTTGCTCTGTAATCAATAAAGCAGCAGCAAATCAGGCTTATCTCTATTACAGCCACCAAAATCAAACCACTGTCTTTCTCATTAAGCAAATAATGGAAAAAATGGGAATAGCAGGGTAGCATTCTGTAGAGATACCCACCTGTTTTTGCACTGAGGCAGGTAAATAACATCAATCTGACTGAAATGAGCTCCTGGACCTGCTCCCACGTGTCAGTTCACTCTGAGCGTGATGGGTTCAGGCTCAGATTCCCACAAACCTACTGAGGCCTAACTATGCCACCAAATGTTGATGGCACTTGGCTTTTCAGATGTTGCACTGCTTGCTGCCACCCCCACATCCCTCCCCATAGCTGAGCCCACTGGAACCAGCCTGTTTTTATAGCACACAACTCTCAGGCTCCCTGAACCCGACGCCTCCCTCCCCACGTGGCAGGTATAAATGTACATCTCTCCAGCTGATTTACTATGCAGGTTTTTAATTGCCAATAAAACACAGCTCAAAGTAATGTCTGTCTGCTCTGTTTACAGGTGAATAACTTCACACTTTCCTCAGTTACCCACTATAGGAGCCACCAGCCTGCAGCTTTTTGCTACCATTCCTGGCTATTCCTCAGGTTACCATGCACTAGCATTGCTTTGCATGGCACATGTAATCGGCCTTTCAATTTTGCCCTAAAAAAAATCAGCAAAACACAACTAATAGGCCCATGTCTAGCATTCACCTTGAAATTATAAATTCACAGGTACTATTCTGGGTCTTTTTTCTCCCACTTAACCCCCAAAATATTGTGACAGTGAATACTATTGCTTTTTTTTTTTCTTTTTAATTATTGAAGTTCATTATTCAATTAGTTTACATTCTGCACTTGGAACAAACCCCACAAAAATTGAAGAGTCACTTTCAGTATCTGTTCCTACACATGTAAGAAACACCACTAGCAGGTTTGTTACTATTTACTACAGTAACATAGACACTTCCCTGAGTCTGTGTAGTGAACAAAACATTTTAGCCAGTTCATACCTCTGGAATTCATAGTGCAAATTTAGTCCAAAAGCCTCTAACGAAGCAGAAATTTATTGATTTTCTCAATATTCTCTTAAAGGCATCAGATTTCTGACAGCACAAACAGTGAAAGGTTGCTGTCCTTACACCTGCAAACTGCTGCAGAGCATTCTGGCAGCCTGCTTCCAAAATCTAACCCCCTGCTCAGGAAGCATACTGCAGAATCAACCCAGTCTCCCCATTTTAGCCCCCAAAATCTTGGTACATTTACTGAGCCTGGAGTACAAGTGAGTTATTTCTTCCATTTTATTAGCATTTGTGAAGAGACAGGTGAGATCTAATTTTAAAGCGCTCAGTCTAATTTTTTTGCCATATTCATGAATCTTGGCAGAGAGCCCAAAGATGAAGACGGATCATTCTATTCATTTGTAGGGGAGTCCTGCTCTGACTAAAACCTTTAAAACTAAAAAAAATCCTCTTTTTCTATTACTGCGGCATGTATAATTTCATGACATGTATGAATTAGGTTAATCAAATATTTCCAAATGCATGGCTTACATATTGATATCAGAAAAAATGGTTATTCAAAGAAGCAAATTAATGTATATTCTTTATCAAAAGGTATATTGCTGCTGGAAACTGTGTTTCTGAAATTTAATGATTAAAAGGGTTTTGAGACAGGGAGAATTTCTCAAGGTTGTTCACCAGTGTGAAATAACTATATCATGATGACTTAAAAAATCACCATCTGGGAATCCTTCCATTCAGCTTAGGTAGAGTTTGCTTCCTGATGGCATGACTCAGTTTGATAAATTAAGGGAGCCAAAAGTGATAAAAAGCCATTAGAGGTGGGGTGGCAGGATGCTAGAATGAAAATACCCTACCTNCATAGCCTATTTTGTGGGAAAAAAAAAAAAAGTCATGCATTTGCTTCATAAAAAGATCTCTGGAATTCAAAGATTTATCTTTAATTGAATAAAGACTCCTTTAAAAAAAATCTCTTCTGATCCTTGGAAAACATGGCTATGGCAAAGGCAGTTATGCATGAAACACTTTCAAGTTATGCAAATCCTCAAGAGTAAATTATATTAATCCCCAGATTCTATGCATTCTTCACTAATCATTTATTATGCATACTCAAAATACAGAAAGCAACCCAACCAAACAATTAAAAAAAATTTTAATGAGTTTAAAAATTCACAGAATAAATAATACAGGGACACACAACCAAAAGGTGAAAGTCACATGTAAAGTAGAAGTAAATGCACTGAGTGGATGTCATCTTATTCCTTACCCCACATTTTACACAATTCCCACATACCGAAGTCATCGTATCCCTTGTGTATGGTACTTGCCAAACCACAACACTGGGTCCTCCTCCTGCCTCACCAGGTCACTGCCTCTGCCTTAACACACCCACCCTGCTGCCATCCCACCTTGCCTCTGCCAAGGCACATGTCATGTCAGACAGAAATATATTCAAATATATTTTTACAACAGAGTAACAGATGGAATTCCTCTACACAGAACTGCAGCACAGCCCTCTTCTGAAATGGAAGTAGCCTGTGCTGACTTAGTCTACCTCAACACCCCTTAACTTTCACTGGTAGAAAACTGTTTTTGGAAGCTGGAATAACCAGAATGAGCACATCTCAAGAAGTGGCACTACGTAACAATTAGGGACTGCATTGTAGCCATACTCAGGTATAATTATTTGTGGCAACAATGGGTAGGGAGAGGTATCTCCCAGGAAATGTTTAAAAATATTCAGATTTAAAAATCATCAATCAGAAGTGAAGTTGATCACCCACACAACTTTTACTTCTCTTATGGGCAGATGAAATGACTGGCTGGCAAATCAGCAGCTACACATGGAATAACCTACTTTGGAGGTGACAAGTAAAAGGATGACTGTGACTAAGATTGTGAATAACAAGAATGCAGTTTTCTGTTGGGCAAAACATTGAAGAAAGTAATGCCTGAACTGAAAATTCAATGATTGAAAGACAAAATTAATAAATTTTGCATCACACTTTTGAGGCTATAAAACTACCAGCAGCAGAGGCATGGAAAATAAAGCCATGTAATTAAAGGCTGGTCCTGATCATAATTTTAATTATGATTAAGCTTAGGGAAGAACGTAAGACTTGCTATGAGGTGACACATCCAAACTACTGACACAGCTTAGAGCAATACAGTACCGGACAACTGTGTTTTCTAAAAAATCTTCTTAGCAGAACAAAAAGTTTATTTATAACTGAAACTTGAAATATTAGGTGTACACAAACAAGTTTTCCATCAGTCATAAAGAATGAAAGCTCTAATACAATGGTGTTGAGTTTCTGAGTTTCCATATATGTCTTCTTGCACTTTTTCTTGTGGGTGTTTTGAGGTGTTTTTTTTCCTAGGATTTGGAGTTGGTTTTTTTATTTGTTTGATTGTTGTTGGGGTGGTTTTTTAATAAGCATTATTTCATAACTTAGAAACTATGGTAGAGACAAATGAATCAGAAAAATATAACACACCACAGTACTTGAAGTAGTGTGAATTGAATGGAAAAATTATTTAGGTTAAGGATAAACTTTTTCTGTTCTCTCTGAGTTTTTAGTTCCCCAATCCAGCCTGCTGTAGGAAAGTATAAATGGTTGTTCTAACTGGGGGGGTGAAAGGACTACTTCTTTCACATACATTGCCACCTTATGGCAGTTAAATATGTTTGTGAAACTATGGCCCAATTTAGACCTTCTACTTGACAATTAGTAAGGATAAGCCACTTTCCGAGATGTCAGCTGTCAGAAGTGCTACTGAAACAAAAATCACAGTGAGGCACAAGCACCAGAGCTTACTCACCAGAGATGTCTAGAATTCTAAAGAGGAAAAGAGAAAGCTACAGAGGTATAAAAGATACCTACTTAAATGAAATTTTGATTGCATGATAATTAGGTTTATAAACATTATCACTGTCAGTGTTATTTTTACTGTATTCACACTGAATCAGGAGAGTTGAGATTGATGCACTGTATTTTAGGGAAGGAAACTGGAATGCTGGAAAATAATTTGATGTAAGTTTACAAAATAAGAAAATTATTTTGCATTAATAATATGTAAAGAGTGACATTTTTTTCTAAATCACTCAAGATCAGGAAAATTCACTTATTGGTAATATTTGACCCTAACTTCCCTGTACCCATTCACTATCCAGCAGCTGTGTTAATGTATCTCTTATATAAACCCTGAACATTAAAAGCACCTAACTGCACTGTAACAAATTATTTTCATAAACACTTTGACAATGCTTTCCTGCAATGACTTTCACAGCTGAATTGTGAAGGAACTGCTAAATTGTCATTATATCCTAGCAAATTTCTGAGCCGCTTGGAGTATTCTTCAGTTATATTGGAACATAAATGTGCCCACATTTTAAAAACTTTTTCAAAGTCCCAAACAATTGGAGTTTCTAAAAGTATCAGGGGACAGCATTGATAAAAACCAATGAGCTGAACCAACTCCTCTGCTACAACTAAGATTAGGAAAAGATAATGATATGGAATGCTAATTGAAACACACCAACTATCTGTGATTGTAACAACTCCTCATAACACGTCAGTGTAACTGACAGTAATAGACCTAGATGGTTTCAGACAAAACTTCAGTAATCCCTTAGTATATAAACTGAGCAGAAGCAAGCAGAAACTGTAAACTGTGCATGTTTTATAAATACAAATAAAGCTGTGCAATTGCTCAATACCTCTTAGGTTAAAGAATCCTCATGGATATCAAGTTCATATTTTCAGTGGATTCATGATTTTCTGACTTTTTTTTTTTTTAATACTAAATTAAACAGTTAAGCTAGTTCAGTCTTTGACAGTCTGGAACAGAAGTTACTGCCCTGCTTCATTTTGTTCCTTTTCTTCGTCTTTACCCCTACTCTTCCCAGCTCCTTGTCAGCTTTCTGAACTGAGTTCCTTCTCCTCTTCCTTTCCATACCTTTACTTATTTCCCTCATCTCACAGCTTGGTAAACAGAGCAGAAAAATGGGATGGAGAAACCCTGCCTCATCTACAACAGAGATTGCTGGTTATGCACTCAAGGCTCTCACCACAGTGTGCAGGGTAGAGAAGGGACTTGTTGACTGTTGTGCTTTTACAGACTTACTGAAGCATTAAGGTGCTGAGCAGTTGTTTGTGGTGTGCTGGAAGAACTTTCTTCCTGCTTGGTAGCTACCATGACTTATCCAGTGCATGTGCAATCAACAGGCTGGAAAGAATCAGAAAGCAATTGATTGATCAGTCTCTCACCCTGGGAATCAGATAAACCTTGGATTAGCTTGGTAATGTCTCTGGTGGCTTTTTGGCATTCATGTTTTTCACTGTCAGAATGGCCAGCAGCCAGTAATAGTCAAGGAAGGTTTTTCAGACCAGCATTCCAGTTGTGCTCAGAAAGACTAGAAATTTAGTAGAAGTTTATATTACATTCTGCCAGATTAGTTACAGGTTAGCAAGATATCAGAAAAGCTCTAAGGCACCATGAGAAAATTTTTAAAGAGCTAGGGAAGTTCATAGCTGAAATTGTCCTAACATTTAACTAGAGACTTGAAACTGTTGAGAAAATGCAATCACACCTCAAGAAACTCTCACAAGGTTATGAACAAACCAGATGCTTTACTTAAGTCCTTATTACTTTCATCAGATGGGACACTTCTTAAAGAGACAGAACCAAGTTCTCTATATGAAAAATAGAAGTAAAAGGAGGAAGTAAGTTGTTTGTCAGTCTCTGAATATCAAATTTATCTGCCTCTTCTTGCAGTTCAATGGGACATTTTAAGATGGCATTTTTGGCATATTTCAACATTATTTAAAATCACTTCTGAATGTCCTTTATCTCCACAAGGGAGGTCTGAGTACTGTGCATCTGTTTTTTCAAGAATTCATATGCAAAGTTGTAATTTTATGTGGAATAAAAATACATAGGAATAAAACCTGAAAGACCTTGTCTCTAATTTTTGTTTTTAAACACCAATTATCTTCTCTCTTCACTCTTTAACATTTATTATAATTGCTGCTGAAGTCTATTTGCTAATGAGGTTACCTACCATCATTTGTTGGTGCTGTCATAGGTGAAAAAACTGCTGCAGCTGACCCAGTTACTCTTCAGCTCCACCATTTGAATCATCTGCAACAATAAATTGATTTGTGGTCTTCCTGCTTGAAAGGCAACTCTTCTGTCTTCCAGACTGGGAACAGAGCAGGAAGGAAAAGGAAAGGAGACACAATTATACTCTACTAGAGCTGCCTTAAAGTCAGAAAGAACCTACGTGTAGAGGAACAGGTATAGGCTCGTACCCACCTACTTACACTCTCTTCCTTTAGACTTCCACAAATATACTTCCCTAAAACCAGAGGCAAAAGAGATTGTAGACTAAATGCAGGTCTGAAAAACTGATTTTTTATTCTATGTCCTATGTATGAAAAAATACTCAGGAAACACTGAGGAAACCTTTCAAATGCAGTTCCTTCAGAACTTTTAAAAGCCAAGAACTGCACAAGTGGTTTTTGGACAGTATATTAGTGACAATGCTAGGGAGACCTGCAAACTCAACCCTTTTCTGTTCTTCAGAGGAGAAAAGGCATTTTATTTTACTTCATCATGGATTTTTAAAACGAGTGCATTCCACCACGTCAGTCTGAATTGCCATGTGAAACCTTCATCTCATGGAAAGGGACTGATAGTGGAACAGGGAATGTGAATAGGTAACTTTAATAAAGTAATAGTAATAGTAATAAAGAAAAATAGTGATAAAGAAAAGTTGAACCCACACGCCTTCCTATTATGCCTTTTCTCTTTTTTTTTTCTTAAGAAAATTTTGAGAATCATTAAACTGTAACATTATTAAAGACATTTATATAGTAATAGATGTGAATAAATAGGGTACATAGATGCGTTTCAGGCATTAACAGATATGTAAAGTATTTTTTGATGCTAGCTTTTAGTATGAAGTATTCTCTCTAATCGCAAAATAAAACAGTTCCATAAGACAATAATTCCTATTCATACTCTGCTACAGATTTTTCTTACTCCATGTTCTGTGGCACAATCTTTTATTTTCAGAGTTCATAAATTTCTAATTAACTTTTGCAAAAGACTTGATATTAATAACCTGTCAGTAATACCAGCACTGTAATTTCTTTTCCTGTCACTTCTTCTATGTAGCTTTTGAAACTTCCTGTTGCATGCTCTCCTCATATGTAGTAGAATTCAACTGTGAGAAAAAGGTTTTAATCCGGAAATACAAGTAGAAAAATCATGTCAACACTGTATTATGATGTCTTCATATGTCATTGGTTACTATCTTTTCAATGCAAACATTCTCCTTTCCTTGTTCTTCTAGTATTTATATAAAAGTAACAGAATTCTAAAAGATTGGTGCAACATAAATGACCTTTCAAGTAACTGCTTTTCAAATAAATGAGAAAGCAAGAGTGGTAAAGCTGGTGAATTCACAGTATTCTTTAGCATCACTCTGAATTTTTTTTCTTGGATGTACATGCAGCTCCAGACAGAGGCCATCAGGAGCCTGCATTTATCTGCCCTCCTATTCAGCATCACATAAATCACATCCAATTTTCAATGTTATACAGTTAAAGCATGAGCATCTGCTTTCCATCTGCATAAATAAATTTACTAGCATTTGCAGCAATGCTGCAGCAGTCATTGTAAGACCACATTTGACAACCATCAGGGCCATGAAGAAGTTAAGACAAGAGAAAGGGTATTCACATTGTTAATTATTAGAGAGAATATTTTAACTTTTTGCCTGCCTGAGACAATGAACTTGAGACCACTGCTGGCATAGTTCAGTTTGCCTTATGCTGTGGATGCAGCTACAATTTTCACTAAACACTATATAATGATATTAATGCAAGTATGGCTGCAGAATATGAGCATAAAGCTACTATACAGCTTGGCAAGCAAGAAGTACCACATGATGGGTTGCTATGGTATCTGCAAGCATGACTTTTTTATAAAGCAATATTGCAAACAGCAATACAGCATGTAATTCTCTGACCGTTTTAAAACATGACTGTTACAGATACTACTTTGGAAATGAAAACAGTTTATTATATTTCATTTCAGACATACATTTTTTGAAAAATATATTGTGCTGTTTTTTAATCAGCTGTCACATTCCACAAAGATGATTATCAAGATTGCTGTTAAAGAGAAAGTAACATGCTTTTAAGACAATAGAAAATGGAAGTGCAGAGCATGTCTGGAACTGCAGAGTTTGATTGCTATAAATTGTTTATGAAGTGTCATTCCTTATTTTCATCAAAAGCTTTTCTTGCAGCAGACATCATGTGTGCTTCAGCATGCAATTTTCTCTCTCCAGAGGGATAAGAATGTGCCGCAGTTTACTTTGCTTGGGTTACACTGCAGTGTCTTTTTTTTTCTTAAGGCAAGCACTAGAATATCTCTCTTTCCACTGTGCAACAGCTCCCACTGATCAGCGAGGAAAAATAAATATGCTGAGTGACAGAGTCTGCATGTTGTATCACATAGACAAAACCTAGCTGTGCTCTGAGAATGAAAGAAATGGTAGCATCCCCCACTGAAAAAGATGTTGCTAATGCAGATGTTTGTGAGCCATTAAATATTCCTACACTGCAGAGATTTCAGATTATTTCTCCTAATGCCTTACTGAGCTAGATAAGCCTTTCTGAATCTATACTATAGAATGAATCATAAGGATTTTCTATGTCAAAAAAATCCCCTGCATTTTTAATAATACTTCATTATATATATATATATATATGTATCACTGTTTCCTGTGCAAACGACACAGATACTTTCATATGTGATTCTTTCAGCAGGCTGGGGCTGTTTCAGGGGTGCACCGTGGGATTAGATGAATAATGCCTATTAAGAAAAGTAAACCTAAAGCTATTTGAGGGATTCCCTGCTGCATCAAAACCCTTTAGCTGTAGTTTAGTAAGCTCAGATGAGCATGGCAGCTCTTAGCCAACGTGGTATCAGGTCTGGATATAGGTCCCCGTGTCTTACAGGGCACAGAACTGAAACCCAAGGATCTGTTGTTTCAGTCACAAACGTACTGACAATGAACCCGTCTTCACACAGCCAGGCGAATTATCAGGTGGTAACGAGCATAAAACCTCTCCGTTCTCAGCAAGCCCCTGCTCCCGCCGGTGCCCTGCCCGCAGTTTGTGTTTGTTTCCCGGTGCCCTGGCCGCAGTTTGTGTTTCCCGGTGCCCCGGCCGCAGTCGGTGTTTGTTTCCCGGTGCCCCGGCCGCAGTTTGTGTTTCCCGGTGCCCTGGCCGCAGTCTGTGTTTGTTTCCCGGTGCCCCGGCCGCAGTTTGTGTTTGTTTCCCGGTGCCCTGGCCGCAGTCGGTGTTTGTTTCCCGGTGCCCTGGCCGCAGTTTGTGTTTCCCGGTGCCCCGGCCGCAGTCGGTGTTTGTTTCCCGGTGCCC
>VXAX01007773.1:21682-45677 GCA_013399835.1 Leptocoma aspasia | reverse complement strand
TTTGTTTCCCGGTGCCCCGGCCGCAGTCGGTGTTTGCCGGTGCCGCCTGCGGAGCCGGCGGGGCTCCTGCCCTCTGCCGGCCCGGGAGATGCTCCCACCGCCCCAAGCGGCAACTCCTGCTTGGAAACACCAACTGCCCCAGAACTTATTTAAGGCCTCTTTATAAAAACAAGCGAGAGAGCAATATCCTACCTATTCCCCCTGCTATCTTCTCCCTTTTTTATTTTTACAAGTGATTTCGTATGATGGATGCGGGGCTGGTCTTGTCCTTAGAAATGAAACAGAATTTTGTTACGGGGTTGAGACAGGCCAGGATTTGAAAAATCCCAGAAATGTTTCACTTTTATGTTCCTGTAAAGGTTTGGGGTATAGTTGGGGCTTTTTTGGAGGGTGAGGAGGGGAGCTGGATGTTGATGACACCTTCACAAAGTGAAACAGACCGACATTCTTGGGTTAGCAAGAGAGAGTAAAGAAAGCTCATTTCTTTGGCAATTTTAACAGAGCTTTTCTTATTAATTTTTCCTTCTCTGTGAGCTGGGACAATAAGAGACTGCAGTGTCCTACTGCTCTAGGAATTTTGCTTAATGTTTTGCATAATGATATATGACTGACCCATTACCTGAAACCAACTGTCTTATATCAGAACTAAAACACAGATTTATTTTATACCTGCAGGTTAAGGAGGAAGTCTGCAGGTCAACTGTGTCTTCCATAAGTTTTTTACCTTCAAGGTATACTGGAATAATTTTGAAGAAATATAGAAGTATCCAAATGTATTCAAATATATACACTTGGAATCCAAAAATATTACTTTTTTGTAAAGATATAAGATATTGCATTTGAGATACTAAAAATGGAGAGACCCCAGCTAGATTATTGGGTCAATAGTCATAACTTTAAAAATAATAGAAATTTTATAGGGTAAAATAATTTTATAAATGACCTTATATATTTCTGTGCACTACCAAATTTGTAGAAAAATTATTACATAAATATTTTATGCTTTTTCCACATAGAATTTTCAAGTTAACTACACACCCATCCAGCACTGACTTAACCTTATTCTTTAAACAGCAGTTTAGGAGTATTTAAAAGTATTTACATTATTACATTAATACATAATTATTGGTAGCAACTACGATATTAAAACACCAGCTACTCTGGATTGATAAAAACAGGCAAGTTAAAATCAGATACAGTTACTAAAAACATGCACATTGCCCTTCAAAGCACAGCGTAGTTCAGGGATTTTTCCTGTTAGTTATATTGGCCCAAGTACACAGCAGCTACTCTTCACAAAAAGAAAAAAAGGATTAATTACCCCATGGCCAGGTCCAGTGCACACACCATGTCCCCTATGCTGCCACCTCTTGCCAGGGACCAAGCCTGAGAGCCTCAGCAAAGGCATCAGACAGCTGTGACACGGCCACTAAAACCTCTAACAGCTCTTGTTCCCTCCCCTTGGCAAGCACGGATTTCTTCAGAGGGAAAGGGATTAAAGCAACTCTGTTATGCTCCCATGGGGTTATTTTGGTGACAGATCCCAGGTCCCCTATCCCAGTGTGAGTAGTGTCTGCAGGAGCAGCTGTGGAGCCATCCTGCACTAGAATTGCCCAACAGAGAATATCACTGGAGCTCTTCCTGGAAAACTCAAAAATTTGGCAAAAAGACACAATTGAAATGAAGGTTTTGGGTTTTTTTTTCTGAATTCTAGAAAAACTCCTCTGGTCAGGACAACATCAGCATTTCATTTCACCTTGATGGTGACAAATTGATACTGATCTAAGTCATGAAGCAACATGTGATCTAGATGTCTAAATCATCTCACTGCTGAAGTGGCTCCCCCTTAATTCTACCAACCATTACTTGTTAATTTTTATAAACTTCATATAATAAAAGACAAAGACTAAAATAATTACACAAAAAGGTTATCTTTATTCTTTTGGGTTGTTAGCAATGTAGTTATTTTTGGTAAAACAACTTCCTGCATGCAGTTCATCAGTACACTATGAGCCAATAATTTCTATAAAAGCAGGAGCCCATCAGTATTCTAGTTCTTCTGTAAGAAATGCAAAGTGTTTCACTGTCCATTGTACAAGTTCACTATTCATCCTCATGAAGGAAGATTTTTGAATAACAAATTATATTTAAAGTGTTTCTACTGCAGTGTGCACCAATAAGCAAAGCAGACAGTGTGAGATTAACTCTGGGGAAAAAGCAATGTTCCCATGACTAAGATTACCCTGCAAATCAACAGACAGGATTATAGCATAAAAAAAAGGCCTTCTATCTTGTTTCACATAAAAAGACCTACCTATGGATCAGAAAAAAAATTTGTACTGTCCATTTGTTTTAAAATTATTTCTTATTAAAAGCTGTTTAAAGCAACTAGCAGAAATTTTCAATTACACATTGTATCTTAGATTTCTGAACAGTAAAGTGTCCAAGACAGACAGCAATAAATATTAATAACAGGAAAATATGTGTAATTTCTTATAGTAAGTATAAATTGTTATAGAATAAAACTATTTTTAAAATAAAAAATAATAGATATATGTTATAATTTTTGTCTAGCCCCATATTTTAAGCCATCTATTTGTCCTGTATAGTCTAGTACCTTACTGTATATTTGCTGATTACAACACTCACACAAAATAAAATCTTTAATAGCAGCAAACCATTGCTTACTGGGATGAGGAATGATGGTCTTGTCAAGCAGTTTTTTCTTTTTACCACTCACATCTCTTTCCATGTTAAACTTTAACAGCTGTAGGATAATAGCAGCCAGCATGCATCAGTTAGAGCTTCCAATTATTTGAAGTATCACAGAATATATCATAATATCTATTGAAATGTTGTAAGCTAACTTACTAGGGTATATATTTGACACATATACGGTAATTAGGTCATTGTCTCTTTGTTCAAAAAGGCACCACTGTGTAAAACAACTGATTAAATAACAGAGGGTATTTTACTTACATGTATAGTGTCAGCCTGAATGCAAAAAAAAAGTCATCTAAACCCCAGTGCAGGAAAAAAGCTGATTTCAGTACATCTTTTTGGTCATCTCAGCTCTCTACAGCAGGTTATATTACAGTGGAAACCTGACTAAATTGCCAAGGGGGTGTCAAAACCACCTCCCTCATGTACATATTTTGTGTTTCTATGATCCATCCTTCCAAAGCAGGGAAGTTTAAATCTGAGGTATATATTAAGGTAGTATTTGTCCCCAAAGGTGCTCTGCTATCAACTTACACTCAGTAAGGTTTGATTATTTTCCTAATTGGGATACACCCATGAGAAATAAGAATTGTAGAAAGAGACTTTGGAATAAAGTATGGAAGGTTCTCACTATATTACAGGGTCAAAACACACCACTTTAAAAAAATTATAATTTCCCATAGGCAGAATTTGGCATTTGTAGCTTTTCTGTGAAAAGAATTGTTTGAATGTTTCAGGAATTACGAGACATCTTGTACTCTGAAAGGAATTTTTTCATAGTTTCACAATTTTCCAAAGAGGAGCTCTATGTAGCATCATTTGCTTAATCCACTGTATCTGAAATGACAGTACAATAAATTAAGAACTACTAAAAGGTAATAAAAATAAACGTATTAAACTTAAAAGACTAAGTTACCAACCTCTTTTCTGTGAGAATTATTCCTTGTTTGATTTACTGACAAATTCTTTATCTGGACTCTGTTGGTTTTTTTATAGTTTGCTGCTTCTTTGATCTACACCCTGTGGTTCTATAGTCTGGAATCCTGGTTTTTTTGCATTTAGAAGTGGCTTGAAGGGAACAATGTTTATATTATGATGCCATAATTATGTATTCCTGACATTTGTGTTCCTCTGCACATAAGAGTATTATTTAGTGTTTATCTAAATAAAGAGCATTTAGATTTTGTTTTCTCAGCACAGTAGAATTAATAAAGCAGTATGTTATTAAAGCAAACAAGGTCATTAAGAAGAACTGACACACATGGAACACAGATTAAGAGATGAAATGTACACAGTGGATACACTTATTCCACAAAAATACAGGCTTATTAAGACCCATTAAGGGTTCCTATAGTCCAAGTAGAAATTTTGTGTCTCCTCTCAATTAGTAACAGCTGATAATCAAAACTATTGTTCTGCAAGTTTGTTTCCCTGTTAGTGAAGGATCATTGTCTTGGACAGGCACTGACTGCAGCAGTGGGTAAATACGTAAAAACTTATAATTTTGGCATAATCCTCCAGTAAGAGTGCTACTGACAAAAACATATTTTCAAGCTTGCGAACATTCATCATGGATAACATCTGCCTTTTACTTTTTGTTTCCTCTTCTGTCTTTTCCTTTGTCTTCCTTTTCTGATTTGTCATCTTCATATTTTTCTTTTTCTGGTTTTGTTACACTGTCGTAAGAAGGCGGAGCTGTGGTGGATGCAGACATATCCATTTTCTCTGGAGATGAGCTTTCACTCAGCTTACCAACAGTCATATCTTTTTTGATAAGCCGATCACCCTCATCTTTCGGATACATAAATGAAAGCTTCTTTACTGACTTTCTTAGAAGATGACGTCTGTAAGCACGCTGAATGATAGTGGCAGAAACTTCTTCCTGCTTTCGTTTCAGTGTGGTCGTAATTGGTTCATAGGAGACTTTAGAAGGATTGGCTGCCATAAACCGATCTTCCATCTGTATTCTGAGGGCGTCCATCTCCCCACTTTCCCCCAAAACACGCTTTGTGAAAGCAAACAAGATGTCCAGGCAGTGAATTCTGTCACCACTCACCACAGGTAGATCCATTGCAATAAGATGAATTGTGTTTGGTTTTGGTATATTAAGAGGAGGATCTAGAGAAGCTGCAAAATCAGACAGTTTGCTATATTCTATGAATTGTGTTGCGTCAGGATCATATTTTTCCCAAACCTCATAGAACATCTCAAAGTCATCCTCACCCAAGGGTTCAGCGCTTTCTTCAGTAGCAACACTGAAGTTCTCCAAAATCACAGCAATGTACATGTTCACCACTACCAGAAAGGATATGATGATGTAGCTGACAAAGAAGAAGATCCCAACGGAAGGGTTGCCACAGTCACCTTTCACAGAGCTCCCCGGATGAGCCTTGTTAGGGTCACAGTCTGGCTCCCCACTGTTCAGAATTGGGTTGAGCAAACTATTCCAGCCAGCCGAGGTGGTGATCTGAAACAGGCAGATCATGCTGTTGCCAAACGTTTCAAAGTTGAACATGTCATCAATCCCAACTTCCCTCTTGACATAGGCAAAGTTGGACATGCCAAATATCGCATAGATGAACATGACCAGGAAGAGCAGCAGCCCAATGTTGAACAGAGCAGGAAGAGACATCATCAAAGCAAAAAGCAGAGTGCGGATTCCCTTAGCGCCTTTAATGAGGCGCAGGATTCGACCGATTCTGGCAAGCCGTACGACTCTGAACAAAGTGGGTGACACAAAGTACTTTTCAATCACCTCAGCTAGGAACATACCTGTGAAACATAAAAATAAATTAAGAGAGTAAGTTTTTAACACAGATTACCTTTCCCACAAAAAAGTATAAACACCCTCCCTAGCTCTAGTTGTGGAATTAGTGGAAAATATAATTGGAGATAAATTTTATCTCTTATGGATAATTTTAGAATTTTTCTCAGCACTTTTAGAAAGTAGCCATAAGCCTAGAAGTATTACAACTGATATAGAATTATTAAGAAAGTCAGCACTCTCAAGTATGCATTTCATTTCCTAAATTATTAAGGGAAACTAAAATTAAGTAACTCCTATAATTTGCACAACTTGACAGAGATAAAGCATTAAATACACACATAACTATATTTCATTTTGAACATAAGAATTTCTTACCTATTATTGAAAGAATAACAACCACAAAATCAAAAATATTCCAGCCAATGGTGAAGTAATAACAACGGAGTGAAAATATTTTGAAGACACATTCACCAGTGAAAAGGACAACAAAGACCAAGTTAATCCAATATAAAATATTCTGCATCAGTTCAGTCTGGTCATCTGTTTCTACCATCATTGTGACCATGTTAAGACAGATTAGAACCATAACAGTGATGTCAAATAGTTGCTGTGTTACAATATCAAACACCAGACCTTGCAACTTGTTCTGAGGGAAGAAAAAAGAAAAGATTATAGTATTTATATGTAATAAACATCTGTTTCCTCCCTCCCATTTAATTCTTCCTCTCCCAAAATATACAACCAAGCAAAGGGCTCAAAAATCTAAGAAAACCATTGTCCAGTAACTTATATGCCAGTGCAAAGTTTTCCTCTCAAAACTCAACAAGCCTATATTTCTTCAAGTTCTTTGATTCTCTGCTTCCTCAGGCATAACAAATATGAGGGATTTTTCCTGCAGAACAGACACATGTACATATCAATTCAGAATGAAGGGATAACTTTAATTAGGCTGAAGCCATTTTAGAGTTAAAGGATACATTTTATTATAACTAATGTACTGCTGCAATTGCTCTCCAAATACAGATGACATAAGAATAGCACAATTCTTACCACCGGTCGAGGTATAGGTTTTTGTGGTTTCTTGGATCCCAGCTTCTTCATTGCATTGTAGTATTTCTTTTGTTCTTCTGTCATGAAAATGTCTTGACCTCCAAGGTAAATTAATAAAAGAAACCCCAAATCTGATTACAGCCAAGCCTTTATATCCATTAATTCACAGCACTGCAGAACATGGTTTTAATGAGCCCTTTATTCATCCTTATACATTTTTACCAAAACCAAAACATAATAATTATTTCAAAGATTGTTAAAACATCTGATGAGTCTTGAAGGAAAAATGAAAGAAATTAGGAAGCAAAGAAAATCCCTAGAACTTCTATCTATTTCTTATTAAATAAAAAAATACATACCTGATTAATTTACTTAAATAAATAAAAAAAAACCCAAACCCAACTTGACTACATTTCATAGATACTTATAAATCTAGCATCATAAACTCCACATTGTAAATCAATCTACCAGAAATAAAAAAGTTTCAAAGGTACAAAAATACACTGTAAGCAGATATGCCTTCAGGTGAAACATACAAGGAGAAAGAAATTACTGATTTTACTTTCCAGGATGTGCATTTTACCATTTGAGTATAGGTATCTCAGTTGAGATGACATATGAACAGTGTATATGAAACTTGATCATCCCCCTACATTGTGCCAAGATCATCAGAAGCATGAGTTTACCCCAGGGTTTCTTGTCTGAATAAAAGGATTTCTAGACTGGTGTAGTACGCACATGGAAACACTCATCAGAAATACAATTTATATTGACAAGTAACTTGTTTTTTTCCTTTCGTGCATTTGTTTGCAATTACATTCCAGGTATACATGATACCAAACAGTGGCATATGGAAATGAACTTCAGAGTCAGGTGTGATTCTGTGACTTTGTCCCACTGAATTTGTCAAATGTAGAGTCAATTTTATAGACAAAGTAATGATAAGTCTGAATGAAGGTGTGTTTAACTTTCAGCTGTGTCTATATATTGACGTGAAGATTTAGAAGTCAAAAGAGACTGTCTTTAACAAACTCTCCTCATAAATCAAATATTCAAGTAAAATTAACTTCTTGGAGAGTAAGAGTTTTGGAAAAAAAACCAATAAGTTGATTTGATAGTTATGGTGGAAATGTGCTGTGACTGTTGGAAAATTTCACTCAGTGGGAAATAAAGAATACAAAAAAAAGCCATAAAGAAAGTGGGAATGGGTTGGGGATTTCTACTGCTGTGTCACTGATGTAATGGCTATTATGAGTGAACAAGCCATCCTTGTCTCAGTGCACTGTCCCTCGGGAGAATACAGGCCTCAAGGCAAGATACCCTGAAGGACCAGTTAGGAAATCGACAGTAGAACATTGCCTCCCTCACAGAACCAATGCAATGAAAGTAGGATGCACACAGGAACCACAGAAAAACACAGTTTAACTACACAGAGACAGTATATTGCAACATGAGGTCTTTTCCCATTCATATCCCAATGTGCCCAAATGTCAGTGATATGAAAAAAGAATGAAGACAAGAAAAATACTGCTGGGTAGCCATGAACTGTGTGATCTGCACATTTCTACGAATACAGATGCACCTATGAATTCAAAAGACAGACAACTAATGCTTGCTAATTTGCTACATGAAACTGAAGAACACCATATAGATTGAATTCTTCCCAGGCTAATTGCATGTCCAGTATTTTATTTTCTTGGTGACTTACAACATCTCCAAATGTACAATGGGTGTATACCACACTGCCAGAAAAAGCCATTTAGCAGGAACCCTTACCTCCCTTCTGAGTTGTGATGATTCCAGTGGACAGTGTCTGCCAAGTGAACTTAATAAAACTTATAATTACCTTATTACTGAGTAAGGTCACCTTGTTACATATTGATTGCCAGAAATGTCAATAACATGTATATAACTTTAGTCTTGCTCTCCAAGGATGAGAAATAGATCTACCTTCCTGCTAAGTACTGGAAGCCCCATAAGTTTACTCCAAGGAAGGTGCAATATTTTGAAGGATGAAGATGCCACCATTTATGGTTTAAAGAGCAAGTACAATTTAATTTGCAGTCACAGCCTGCATTTTCACCTATTTACATGTCCCTGGAGTTCTTGACACAATCCTATGTTCATTTAAATTATAGAAACAGGTTAAGTTGAAAAGAAAACCTACACATTTTCAAATGATGCCCATTTTCTTTTTCTTGCAAATTCACTTACTCAAGGCAGTTTCCCTACCCTCTCTAATCTTACAATACAGAGCAGTATTTTCAGCATTCAACAAGTCTGTATTAGTCTCTATAATGGAGGCCTTCACAACACTGTTATATGTTATCTCTTTATCAATTTTTAAATTTGTAGTTTTGCATATTTTCTTCTTTCCTGCCTTTTATTTGCTTAAGTCTTATGCACTTCCACATTGCTTAATCACAGCACTGTAAAGTTAAGAAAAACATAGACATAACTTTCTGATGGATAACACATCATTGGGCTGTACAGGGATGTGGAGAACACTCAGTCTAAGCTTAAATTAATTCAAATGCCTTAAAAAGAAAAAAGACTGTTATTTAATTATTTTGAACAAACAAAAATCTTAAAACCTGATTTCTTTTTCTCTTTCTATTAGTATGAGAAACTTCAGCCGCTATTATTTATCCTTGCATACATTTGCTGAATGCTCAATAACAATGAAGTATTGTGAAAATGAAACATGTGGTACTTATCTTCTTTTTTTGTTGGTTGAAGTTATCTATGATGACACCAATGAATAAGTTTAGGGTGAAAAACGATCCAAAGACGATAAAGGCCACAAAGTAAATGTACATGTACAGGTTCTCTTCATACTTGGGCTGTTTCCCTGCCTATGTAACATAGAAAAACAGCAAAGCATCACAAATAACAGTTAAGACAAGTCAAAGATTCCCGAGCAGGAGGAGAAGTTGCATCCAGATGGACGGGGGGTAAACCCAACTGTACAAGTGGGTAAATCCAACTCTTTTGGAACATACACTGCATTTGCCTCATATTTGAACTTGAAAACCTATTTAATACAGGTTTTCTGTAATTGCACACATTACAGGACTTGCCATTCCTTCCCTCTCTGTCTGTTCTCTTTGATGACATTTGACATTTCATGTAGGTCCTACTAAATTTTACAGAAATGTGCAAATCTCAAAAGCAATTCAGTTCCTATAGACTATATGCAAATCAAGAGCTGGATTGAGGAGAGAGGCAAACAAATATCAAGATTAAAAGAAAAATAGGCAAAGTTTAGCAAATTTGGTTTTTGAGATCATCAGAGTCTGCAGCTCTGGATTAGCTTTTGCAGTGATGCCTCTTGACTATTTGGGTTATTTTTGAAGACACAGGAAAAACTTATTTCCTGGTCTGTACAATCTCAGACATAAATTAATAGAAAACCAGATCTCATTAGTTTGGATTTTTACAGAAGAATTATTAAATTAGTAATAATTTATGTAGCTATAATATTTTTTACCTGATAGAATTATAAGCACTTTGTGGACAAAGATTGTGGGAAGTTCATCAGGGCTTTACATTTAATTTTTTATGTTTTAGCTCATTTCAACTGCCATTCAAGAAGCATTACATAAATCTTAGATTTGTTTTCCCTCAGTAAATTTTATTTTTACTTAGTAGATTTTATATTGCACTCACTTCGGTAGAATCAACTGCAGCATACATAATCTCCATCCATCCTTTAAATGTTGCCTAAAAAGAAAATTTGTTAATATTTTCTATCAAAGCTCCAGTTCTGAGAACATTCTAAATAAAACAGTGTCTTCTGCAATATATTTCTATTCATAAAAATAAAGAGAATATTACGTCTTGTGTGTTACAAGTGAAGCATTTACAGCAAGTTCATTACTGTGAAATATTTCCCCCCAATTATTAAAAAACACTGAATAAATTCTAATCTTCATGGAAATTAATATAAACTCTGTGAGATGAGTTGCAATCAATATCACCATACCAGAGAGACAGCAACTTATCTCCCAGGAAAATGTGATGTGCTGGCTGTCATCTGTAAAGCGTTACCTTAACAGGAAAGGCACTGTGCTATTTGACATCCCAGTAAAGCCAAATCCCTGATGTCAGGATACAGGGAACCTGCATGATCAGCTAATCCACCTGCACAGGGATGGGTCACTCCATTGGAAACAAGGAGCTCCAAGAAGAGACTGAGGGAAGCTGCCCAAGGACTCAGTAGCTCGTCCATCCTTCAAGTGTGTGCCACAGTGTCCACAGTAGGCCATGGTGTCCATGGGGGCCACGGTGAGCCGTGCACACACACAGCTCTGTGCACCTTCCAGAGCCAGCACCCAGCCTGGATCCACTGCTTCTCCTCCAGGACCTCCTCTGCACATCCCAGCTCTGTGGCTCCCCTGTAATTCCATCATGGATGGAACCATTCCAAACTGCACCATTCCTCTGCCCCGAATGCAGCACGTGCTGCCAACACCAGCTCTTCCCAAACATTGCTTGGTTTTCCTCAAGGTGTTATAATAAGGCTTTCAGTTCTAACTGTCTGACTACCAAAAAACTAGAGGATTTTTCCAGGAAAAAATAATGAGCCACCATCTATTGGCATTGTTCATACAGAATACTGAAAGAGTCCTAGAAGAAACTCTAAAAGGTAAGCAGTCCCAAGAAATCTAAAANTGGATTTTTACAGAAGAATTATTAAATTAGTAATAATTTATGTAGCTATAATATTTTTTACCTGATAGAATTATAAGCACTTTGTGGACAAAGATTGTGGGAAGTTCATCAGGGCTTTACATTTAATTTTTTATGTTTTAGCTCATTTCAACTGCCATTCAAGAAGCATTACATAAATCTTAGATTTGTTTTCCCTCAGTAAATTTTATTTTTACTTAGTAGATTTTATATTGCACTCACTTCGGTAGAATCAACTGCAGCATACATAATCTCCATCCATCCTTTAAATGTTGCCTAAAAAGAAAATTTGTTAATATTTTCTATCAAAGCTCCAGTTCTGAGAACATTCTAAATAAAACAGTGTCTTCTGCAATATATTTCTATTCATAAAAATAAAGAGAATATTACGTCTTGTGTGTTACAAGTGAAGCATTTACAGCAAGTTCATTACTGTGAAATATTTCCCCCCAATTATTAAAAAACACTGAATAAATTCTAATCTTCATGGAAATTAATATAAACTCTGTGAGATGAGTTGCAATCAATATCACCATACCAGAGAGACAGCAACTTATCTCCCAGGAAAATGTGATGTGCTGGCNAGAATGGTTTGGCTTGGAAGTGACTTTTAGAAATCATCTAGTTTAAACCCTCTGGCACGGGCAGGGATATCTTTCATTACATCAAAAATTTCCAATGATGGGCCATCCACATTCTCTGGGCAACCTGAATGTCTCAATGCATTATCATTAAGAAGAATAAATAAATCTCCCTCACATCCAATATAAATCTACCTTCTTTCAGTTAAAAACCATTTGTCTTGTCACTACAGGCCCTGGGAAAATTTTCCCTCAGTTTTTTATAAGCCCCCTTTAAACATTGAAAGGACACCATAAGGTATCCATGGAGCCTTCTCTTCTCCAGGCTGAACAACCAAAACTCTCTCAGCCTTTCTTCAAAGGAAAATAATTTCAGTCCTTGTATCTTTTTCTTGGCTGTCTTCTGGACCACTAAGAGTTCCATATCTTCTTGTTCTGGTGAGGTTCCATGAGAATGGAGTGTATAGGGAGAATCACCTCTCTATCTGTTGGCCACACTTGCTGGCCAGCCCAGGATATGATTGACTTTGCAGTCAAATCCTGTGCAATCATATGCAAGTGCACATTGACAGCTCATGTCAAACTTTTTTTCCCAAGACCACGTTTGTGGGGCTGACCTCAATCCATTCATTTTCCAGTCTGTACTGATACTGGGGATTGCCCTGAACCAGGTGCAGGACCTTGCATGTGGCTTTGAATTGCATGAGGTCCATGGAGTTCAACCTTCAGCTGGTCCCTCAGGCTGGCATCCCCTCTAAGCCTATCACAAAACTCAGCTTGTTGTCATCTGCCAGCTGCTGAGGGTGCACTCAATTCCACTATCAATGCCATTGGTGGAGCTATTAGATAGTACTGGTCCTAGAGCAAATCCTTGCAGACAGCACTTCGTACTGGTTTCCTCTTGGACACTAACACACTGACTCTAAGTCTTTTCACACAGCCATCCAATCAATTCCTTATCCTTCCAGAGGGCCTTGCCCATCAAACCTGCTCTGGTGAGTTACGATATTGAGGGCATGAAAGGTGTGAGTGATATGTTTACTGCAGTCATTACATAGGTGAGCTGTAGGGGCAAGACATGCTAGAAATGCTAAAAGCAGTGCCACTCTCTAAGCTGGTAATTTACGGAATTGCCCAGTGCTGTTTAGCAATAGCTACTGTTACCCCCTGAAGCAAACAGATGGTAGCCTGCTAGCACAATACTAACTACTAAACACTACCAGTTGGAAATTTTTTAAAGACAGAATAATTACCAGTTGCTTACGAGTACAAGTAATTTCCCAGAAGCAGTTTGACAAATTAACCCGATTATGAATGTATGTTTGTCTTATTGACAGTTTACAGATACTTTCTCTAAAAAGGCTCATGCCTAGAAATCTAGCACTCTCTTCTTGTTTGAAGACCAGATAAGTCTTAGAACATATCTATGACAACCATGGTAAAAATATTAGTCAATATCCCTTAACAGATAAGAAAATAGAAGAAAATTAAACCTAGCTGCAGTTTTTAACCAGATATTTTAGCTACATACTGTATTTCCATAGCACTTGAAAAGGTATTAGCAGCTGGGTGCCAAGCAACTTTATATCTATCAGGTAAATATCAGATATATTCCTCCTCTTCCAAAATGGCCAGAGAATGTATCACATTTTTACCATAAGCAACATTAATTAGCTCCATAGAACAAAATTATAAAGTCAAATCCATATCCACTTATTTATTTTAAAATAACATTGAAAATTATGGAATTAAATGATACTGCAACTAAAACTAAAGCTGGAAAATTTATGCACTTACCACTTGAAGCAGAGAAAGGTAACCAATTGCAACATTATCAAAGTTTACTTTCACATTTTTCCACCGAACACCTCCAGTAGTCCTGTTCATATTTTCACACATACTTTTATTACTGACTTCCTGTGGTGTGAGCATCTCATTATTCGTGGTGTTAACACAGTAATAGAACTTGCCAGCAAACAAATTTACTCCCATAATGCTGAAAATCAGCCAGAATGTAAGACAAACCAGAAGTACGTTCATAATGGATGGGATTGCTCCAGTAAGAGCATTCACAACCACCTAGTCAATAAACACAGAAAAAAAAAAAAGTTAAAAACAACACAAGGGTTATTTTTTTTAAAACTAGAAGATGATTTAATGTAAAACATTACATTACACTGAAGTAATGCAAATAGAAAAGGAGTAATGCATGTCATATAACCAAATATGCTACTGTTGGCCTTACTAACAGACATTCAATTAAGTGTTCTTCCATGCTTTTATAATTTGGCATATTTTTAGGGAATTATTTTACACATTATTTCCTTTTTTTTTCCTTACCCTCATGCCTTCAAAGCGCGACAAGGCTCTTAGAGGTCTCAAAGCTCTTAATGTTCGGAGCGATTTAATTGCACCAAATTCTGAGAAACCAAGGGCAGTAGCTACTAAGCTAACCAATGAGACCTAGAGGAAACAAAACAAAACAAAAGTACTTTTCTATTTTAAGTGGCTTCAAAATAGAAATGCCTTGAGGGGTAAAATTTTGATCTGGATATTGGGAAAAAATTTTCACAAGGTCCCTAATATTTCAGTGAAAATAAATTTAAAAATAAAAAGATAAAAAAAGAAGAAAAAATTACTCTAATATTGCATGTAAATTTCAGAATAATTTGAACAAGAACATGCATTAATCCATAATACTATCTGTGGATATGTATGTATGTGCATTTTTATTAAAAAAAAAAAATATTCCTCTCCCTCCAGGTGTTTGATTGTGGTTTGGACAACCTGTGATACCAGCTATAAACTGACCTCTACATATAGAAGTCCCAAATATAACATTAGAAAACTAGAAAATTCAGAAGGTGTATCACAAAAAACGAAGGGGAAATATTAAAAAATACCCTGTAATGATGCACATGAGACAGAATCCCAACCTGAGCTTCATTTCAACTTTCTGTTCTTGTAACTACTAAACAGTATAACTGCACAAAAGCACATTGTTATTATAAGCTGGAAAAATCTTGGCATTTTTAAAATTGTATTTTGGACTCTTAATGTGCCTTGAGAGTTTCTTTTTTAACATTATTACTTTTGTGGAAGAAAGGGTTTAATCCACAAGAATTTTTGAAACCTTCAGTACAACTGGATTAACAGCTCAAAAGTTCATTTTCCTGCTGTTTTCCAGTGCAAGTCAATGGCTTGTGTCCTCACTGAGCCTTCCACTCCAGATGGCTGTCTCCTGTTGTGGTTACACAAGGAAGTCTTCTGCAGATTTCTTTCCTCTAAGGGTAGCTCAAGCAAGCTGCCAAATACTATACAATCCCATCATTGCTCTTTTCTCTGATACCATTTGTACTTGCATATGGAAAGCTGAGCAAAACAAGCATTTTTATTTGTTTCAGGGCTAATTATCTGTTTCTGAAATAACTGTAAAACATCACAATGGGAAGAACTTCTGTCTGTATACTAAAAGTTCTTTCCAAAACAGGGAACAGCTGGAGAGTTTAGGCTGATAGGTACAGAACAATTTGCCTGAAAAGATTCTGTAAAATGTCTCACAGTGATCATTTAACTTGACTGGTACTGGTATGGCAAATTTGTTCAGTGTTTAGCTGGATAAAGGCATAGGACAGAAAGATAAAAGATCTATTTAAGCAGTTGAGGGCAGCACCCGCATGCTAAACCAGCAGGTAAAATGGCAGCAGGAAGAGAAAGAATTAAAATTCCTTGTTACTGGCTGAAAACAGTAACAAGCAGGTCTGGCAATAATGTCAGAAAAAGCTAAGCAGGCCATGACGACTTTAGGGGTGGGAAGGAGTGGGTTTACAGTATAGGAGGTCAAACACTGGAAATGCATTGCTAAGTAAGGCATTCTCCATTCAGAACAGAGTATCACCCTGAGCTGTCTAATTAACCTTGAGGTTAAAGCTAATTGGAAACCTACAATGGTGCCCCCCAGTATGAATTGTTACATAATCTGCTACTACAGGACCACAAAATGCAGACACTCTAAACAAAAGATTAAGATGGCACTGAAATAGTTGAAAAAATGAAGAGCCCATACCTATCCACATGGATATATGGTATGCCTAATCAGAAGAACTGATCTGAAAACTCAATTAAAGATCAACATTTCACAATACGGGCTTGTACAGAGACACTAAATCTGAATACTACTTAAACAGTAATAGTTTTATTTGTTTTTGTTTAATTTTCTTTTTTTTCTACCAATGACCATTGTAATTATTGTATTGTATTTGTATCTGAAAAAAATTTCAAAATTTATGTATCACAAGGTTCTGGACGTAACCCTCCAGAACTCGCCAAACATGCTGCCTCGTTATTCATAATATGAAAATAGTCTAAAATATGGTATCAATAATTTTATGCAAAGGTGACAGAGTCTACCTGGATGATTGCTGCTGATTTGCCATTAATTATAAAATTGTCATAATTTTTCACTTAACACTTAAGTTATAATAAAGAAAAATCAGAATGCTACAGCATCCAAAAAGAAAGCAAATATACAAAAATTATATATTCAGCCTTACTCAAAGACAGTCCTAACTATTTCTCCTTTCATGTGCTGAGGTTATCTTGTTTTGGAAAACTCAATTAGGGGAGGACCCTTATACTTGCTAAGTTTCTTACAGGTCAGTACATCTGTTGTGGGAATATGTTGACTTTGTCCTTGGTGTAAGTATAACCCAGGAGTTCACAACAGAAGAAATGGAGAGGCCATGAAAGTAAAAAGCAGGAAACTGCATATCCCAGAAAAAACATATCACATGTTTTCTCATGTCACTGGGTTAGTCCATTTGCTAAGAATGGGGATTCACTGAAAAGAGAAGGACAATTAAATGAGGAAGACAAATAACAAACAACACTTGTGCCTTTCCCTCCAAAAAAATCTACTTTAAAAGAGCATTAGGTAAGTTTCAATTCTACTGGTAGGGGACAAAATTTCTGTCCTAGATTCCAGATACCATCCCAAATAGAGTTTTCTTTTCTCCATTTGTTGAATTTCTAGTCCAACATCTTCGCAAAAAGAAAGAACTCCTTTAAATGAACATATCATGTAATGTCACTAATCTTGTTTCTTTGGAGTGCAACGTCAAGGCTAGTTTTTAATGTTACTGTTGAAAAACAATTCTCCTCTGCAGTTCTTTGTCAGTGCCTCATTAAGCCCAGGATCAAATATCCTACCCCATGTGCTCACTTAAATTTCCCTTTCCTTTCCTGTGTCTGCATCCTCCTTGCTCTGTGCTGCCACATCCAGCAGACTGAAGTGGAATCAGTAAATAGTGCTCCCTCACCAGCTGGGACCCCACTCAGTAAAACACAGAGCACGCGGTGTCAATGACAGCACAAAGGCAGATTTAGTTACACACTGGATAATTGCAGCAGGATCTTACTCACCAGTATGTAATTTTCCATTCCTTTAAACCAGATTTATATTATTCACTGCATATATCTCTATCAGATTGAAGTCACATAAAACAACCTGCCTAAACAACAGAAACAGACTACTTAGAAAGCATAGTACCCACATCGACAATCAGGAAGTCCAGCCAGCACCAAGCATTAGTGAAGTAAGTCTGAAAACCATAGGCCACCCATTTTAGCACCATTTCCAGAATAAAGACGTAAGTAAAGATTTTATCAGCATAGTCCAGCAGGATTTTTATAGTCTTGCGCTGTTCAATATATATATCTTCAAAAGCCTGTAAAGAATGGGTCACATATAAGTCAGATATTGAAAAGTCTTTGAAAATTACAAATTAAGCCAGAACTAAATGAAAACAGCAAAGTAAAATCACTTTCAACTTCAGATATTTTATCTTGAAAACCCAAAATAACAGCAATTACAATTACATTCCTTCTGCGTTTTAGATTTTATTATTGTCTGAAAATGGAATTACAATATAAAGTCTGAGGTTGCCTAAAAGATTTTTAGAAATTTCAATAATAGTCAACACAGAATTATAATTTTTCATCCTGGAAAGCCCAGCCAGGTTCCGTCAGAAGGCAGTCTCATTATTACATCAACTTAATTAACAAGAGACCAGATATTATGTTGATGACCTCTAGTGAATTTCAGTCTTAGGTGCTGGGCAAGGTTTTAGTAGTGGGAGGCTGTAGATGTGGCCACTGTGAGAAGACACCAGGGGACTGCTTTGTGCCAGCTCCACCATGGATCCCACACGGGAAACAGCCAAGCACAACAATGAAGCTGATGGTGCCTCTGGGAAAACATATTTAACAAAGGGCAAAACACTGCATGGCAGTATGAGCACTGAAGGAAAAAAGTGAGACAAACTACCCTGCAAACACCAAGGTCAGGGAAGAAGGAAGGGAAGTACGTGGTGCTTTAGGTGCTGGAGCAGAGACCAAGACAATATATAGCGAATCCTATGTCAATCAGCAACCAAAATGAACCCAAATATGTGAAGCACTAAAATGTCACTAAGAATAGTAAAAAGAAATGCAAGAATTCCTATGTAACAGTCCAGAAATACTGCAACTAAAACTGTAGCAAAAAATTAACTAAGAACATGATTAATTCAGTACCTGCTTTTGGGGACAATTTTCATTTGAAGTAGAATAATTGTTTCAAGCATACATTTCAGTTTTCATGATTTTTATAATTTCTTAAACAAGATTTTTAGCATAATCCTTTTCATAAACACACACATCACCTAGCATTCATCAAAATTTTAATGTAATGTAAATTAAATGCAATACCCAAAACATTCTGGGAATTTAGTTCCAAGTTCTCTTCAAAGACAACTTTGTGTTTTATTCTTAATGAATACACATGTGCTATAATACTACACTTAGATAAAACATTTCTATAGGTACTATTTCTAGGGTGAGAGCTCTACTTACCAGAGCTCCACTGCTGAGCAGAATCATGAAGACAATGAATGATTCAAACCAGTTGTGCTCTACTATCTTGTAACAGGTTTTTCGAAGGTTCCACCAGATTCTTCCTTTGGTGCTCTCCCTACTGCCTTTACAGCATCTAAACTTCTGTACACAGCCTAATAGCACAACAGTTAAGAAACTGTTACATGCTGGAATTTTCATTATCCTGAAAAATCAAATCATTCTTAGCTAGCTCCAGTTTCATGAAGTTCAAGCTACTTCATGCTACTTATCTTTTCAATTTTCTACTTTGGATGTAGGAAAACTTGAGTGTACACCATTTTTTCTCTACCCTGATGCTACATAAAGCTTATAGTAAAGGATAGCCATCTAACTGAGCTAATTTTCATTTACAAACACATTTAAAAATATATATTATTTAGTTTATAGACAGATAATTAAAGAACATATGCAAATTGTCAGGAAGTAGAAGCAAAGAGCATACATAGCAACTTTCACATGAACTTCTTTAAGAATACAGAAGCTTCTTCTTTTGAAAGAACTTTTCTCTTTGAGAAAAGGTTCAAATAAATCAGACATAAATATTGTTTTTACTATACTGTGGAACAACTGATGCTCCAAGGGCTGACTATGGATACCTCTTTACATAAACAAATGTTTTAACAGGAGATTATGAGAGCTTTTCCAATGTGACACAGATTTGTGGCAACTGCTCACAGAAATTTGCCTCACACTGGAGAGTTCCCTACTTTATCATGGGGCCTTGAGGCATTGTTAGCAATGAACCTCAGTATCTGCCTAGCCAAGAGTAGCCTCCTTAATTCTTTACAAATTATTAATCACATAGAGACAAAACCAAGTTGACATGACTTTAATGGGTCCCAAAGGCATTCTGGCTTTGCTTTAACAAGTCATTCTTCACAGATGTCAGTATTGCTATCTACAACAGGCAAAATTAATCATACCCTAAGACTTGATGAATTAGGACCCAGGACTGCTGTTGCAAGTAGCTTCCTTGAACTGCCAATGTTTGTTGCAAACAAGCAAAACGTAATTGTTAGGCCCAAATTTTATTTCCATACCTTCTGTAAAGCATGCTTGTAATTCTGATGCTTTTTCTGTTTCAGTTTCACTTTTTTCTTCTCCAAAGACAGCTAAATTAACTGTACTTCCTTCTGATGAGCTGGAAAAATCTAGCTTCTGAAAATAAAATTCAATTATATTTTTACTTTATTAATATTTATATTTTTAGAGGTATAATTAACTAAGCATGCAACACCATGTGCCAGTTATAAGAAGAACAATATTTTTCACCAGAAATACAAAAAAACACCCACATGTAGCAGCCAATGCTGTTGAAATGTGCATAAATCGTCCACTTTCTATCTAGAGATTGCAGAGCATATCACGGACTCTTTCACGGAATTTCAGAATTTCTAGAAAGTTAACTGTTACCAAGTTGATTTGCTGATACATATTCTATTTATTTTGCTTTCTACTATTAACTTTTTTATACATTTCAACTGGCATTAATTTGCATTTTTTGCCAATGCACATATGTAGTACATTGTGCATTCTGAAACTACCCATTACTCTGGTACACATACCTGTACAGTCAACACCCAGAAGTAATTTTTGTTTGTTTTCTTTTTAAAATAATTAATATTACATAAGTCACATTATTAAAATGATCCCCAAACATAAAAACAAACACACACACACACAAACCCTTCCCATTCCAATAAAAGAATAAGCCTTAATATATTATTGTGTAATCTGCCTGCGTCTCCAGAGATCTGGAGATTTTAAGGGAAGATGTGGTGTCCTGTACACTTAAGTTAAGTATGAGTACCAAACTAAATCAGAGTAGTTTTGGTCACAGCATTCTCTGACGTTTTACAATGTTATTATCCAGAAGTATATAACATCAGTAATGAAGTCACACAAGTAAATGTCTGTAGGGAATGATGTAAGCACACTCTATAAAACAACCTTGGTTTTGTCAAATCAACATCACTTCTACTAATTTAGTTAGATTTTTATAATTAAGAGATATTTAAGAGATAAATGCAGACAAATTACTATCCAATCAAGTTGTATTTACACCTCAATTGTAAAATGTGAAAGGACAAGATTATTTTTGGTAATAAACAAATTTTTATGTTTGTGAAAGAAGAGAGACAATATGATAACAATAAGTAACCCAGTATTCTGCATTAACTTTTGTTAAAAATGGTTTTGTTATATTGCCTACTTTCCTATTACTTTAAAAACTGATTATCTGGAATAGAACCCCTGTATTACTAATGTTTACAGTAAACATGTCTTTTCTTTTTTAGCAACATAATTCCAAAATAGCAATATTCACAGTAAACAACTTTTCCTATCATTACTTCTACTGAACCCAGGGATAGCACAATATGCCCTCCACAATTCTATTATTATGCTGCTTTCATCATTCCATGACATAGCATATATATTGCAAAATGTTCCAGTGGTGGTGAGTAAACGAAAATATTTAATTAAATAATTGAAATTATTAGTTTTAAAATATATACTTTTTAAGAATAAAGAAGTTTTGTGTCATATTATTAATAAAAATTTAAAGCAATGTGAAGTACCCTGAGTAATTTGAACTGTAAGCTTAACAGATGACATTAATTCAAATGAAAGTATAAAAGATGAACAACCACAAACAAAAGGAACTGAAAAAAAAAGAATCAATGTGTTTAGAACATGAAGTTATATATTTCATGTAATTAATGGTAGAAGAATCAGAGATTAGAGCTTTTTAAAATTTGTTTTTAATTACAAAAGGCAATTTTCTTTACTCTAGAAATAAAACTAGAGATTCCATTAACTATTTTGATATAAACCAGGTAGTCTGGTTTCCTCTTCCCTCTACAGACAGTGTATAATCCTACTGCTTGAAGAGTTACAGATTTAATTAAATATTGGTTCTCTTTTTTTTTGTGAGGGGCTCATACTTTTCACTAAGATGCAGGTATCGAACAACAATAACAAAAAGCGGTTGCAAAAATTAACATGCATAGAAGAGTTTCTCCCTCTAATTAAAAATTAGAAAGCTAGTTTCTTTGCTATTTACAACAGAAGTCTTTGGAGAAGTCTAACTGATCTGGGGAATCACTCCAGGAAGAGAACTTGTAGGAAAGACAGAAATGTTCATCCTTCAACTTGCAGGGCCCTTAGCTGCTGTTCAGTTTACTAAACAGAGGTAAGAAGGCCACGCTGTATGTACACTAAGCACTGGATTAACTTAGAAAAAATTGGCACACGTATCTATTAAAAAAAAGCATTTCCTTATTATACAGGAAAGGGTAAGACAAAGAGGCATCCAAATGAAAATCTTTCAGTCAAATGTGTATCTTTCAGTAAAACGATTGGAAGCTCCCAGTTTAATGGTTTGCACGCTGCTCTACGCTTGTCCAGGCTCATGTAAGCAGAAGCTTGAGTTAGGAGAAGTGTCCCATAATCAATATCCATCAAATAAGACTCACCCCCTCATACCTGGGACCACTAGGATGGGATATTACCATTCTACTCTTCCCTACTGAAGTGCCTTTTCGAAAATTGCTTCAAAAAATCCCTAGAAAATTATTTTTCCACTCCTTCTGAACAGTTTACTGTCCCCTTGGACACAAAAGAGAGATCTAAATACTTCCAATATATAATACAGTGCAAAAGAATATATGGAATATTATGCAATATTCCACAACAAAAACACACAAATAAAATTTGTATTTGCAAAATAATTATCTAAATGGTAAAGAGCAGAACTGTCAAACTATAAAGAAGAGATCAACAGGAATAAGAAATGCATAGCTTGGTACAATTAAGCTAAATAAAAAACTTTGTAAGTTTTACAGTTCTAGAGTCTCTGAATTTAGAGGTTTGGGAGTGTAGTAGTTCCTATACTGTCTTTTTAAAAATTGTCTTAATTTTATCCTTATCCTAAGTTTTCATATATTTGTTTCTTGTTTGAACATCCTTATTTATATAGTTTTAAAACATCCAGTTTTATTTAGATGCCTGCACAGAAATTTTGATTAATGTTTTAAGTTTGTCTTCATAAAAATAGAGCAACTGGATTATGTTCACAAAGAAACAATTATTTATGGTGAAGAATAAAACTCACATAAATGATTCCCTATATTCCAGCCTTGCAGACAAATATAAACTTCATGACTAGAATATAACTAAATCATTACATCCATATTCAAAGAAACTATGCATATGTATTAAAAAAATACATTTGATTGTTACTAGGAGTGTATCTTTCGTCCTATATTTTAGCTTCTCTTATATGAGAAAACTGAAATGTGAATTACAAAAATGTTGTGAACAAACACAAAACAATTTATATCAAAGATATAAACATTTTAGCATACAAGTAACTGTATATATGTAATATTACAGAGGCATAGGTCAAATGAACATGATCAGAAAATGTTCATAATTACATGACAGCTAAAAACAGTGCAACAGATGAACAGAAAACATCAAGTGAGGACAACCTTTCCATTGCCATAAAACCATAGGCTGTTAACCTCTTTTAATCTTGAAAAGTGCTGATGCTTAATCATTCAGTTAACAATAATAAAACTTACAAAGCATGCAGGTTATGCCACGGCAATAGTACAGGAAATACCAAAGATGTAAGAAGGAGAGAGGAAGGTGTGGGTGCTGCCCTGGGTCATGCTGTGATGTGAGTCACGGGACTCAGCTTACAGAGCGGCTGCGCATGTTCCCGCTACAGTGCAACGTATGGGGAAAGATACTGGAGCTGAGTAGCATGCAGGCCAATCAATCAATCTCAGAAGTGATCAAATATGTATGATTTGTTTAGGTAACCTGTGTAAACATGCTGACACGTTGCTCTGCCTGGTTTAAAAGCACCAGTCTTGGCTGATCCAGCTTGATTTTACTCCTGTGAGAGAATGGTACGCAATGAAATTAAAATATGGTACCCTTAAGGTTGGTTGAGTACTGGAAACAGAAGTGTGGATTGCTACTCACTTAAAATAGGTGTTTTCTAGATATGTCACACATTTGCAAAACATAACAATTTTAGGTGTAGATTAGAGCTTTAATCATATCCAACTATACAATGGAAGAGGTAAGATTAGCAGAACATCTGAAGTTCATAGATGTATACTGGACTTGGGCCTGCACATACATAACACCCCACAAACAGAAAACCAAACCACCACCAAAAATCCCTTCACCCACAAATCCTCCTCCTCCAGGCAAAAGAAAAAAAAAAAAAAAAAAA
>VXAX01007773.1:0-21673 GCA_013399835.1 Leptocoma aspasia | reverse complement strand
AAAAAAAAAGGAAAAAAAAGAAAAAAAAAGGCCCAAACAACACTATTTCAGCTTTAAGTATCCTTTAAGTGGTATTAACCAGACATTTAAAACAACAGAAATATATTTCTCCTGGCATTTCATTTTCAAGGTTATTCCTGGTCTTCACTAGATGTTAATTAGGATACATCTAGGTCCTTTCTTTTAGCAAAAAGCTGCAGGCAAAACAAAAAGTAAATCATACCATGTTAAACACGGAAACTTCTGCACAAGAAATTTTTCTCAGCATCTTTAAATATTTAACTAAATGATTTTAAAAAAAATTAAAATAGTTCAAGGTGCATTACGGATTATAGCAGACACAGAAATGAAAAACAAAACCTCATGCTTAGCAATAAACCTTTAAGTCCCTCAATTTGTCTTCTGGTATAAATCTGATCTCACTTCTTAGCAATGGCTTCTCAAGGATTCATCAAATAATGTAGCTATGTAACAACTCCAACATAAACTGCTCCATTTAAAGGGGAAGTCTGAAAGAAAGAGCTGAACTAATCTACAAGATGAAAGACAATTTCCCTACTGACTATGAACAAGTGTACATGAAATCAGGGGGGTGGTTTGTTAGTTTATGTACCTCCTGCAGTTGCTAATTCTCAGCCAGTTTTCCAAATCTGAGCAAGTCAAAACTGATACTAGGTAACAGTATCTTATAAACAGCTAGTGGTTTTGTATCATCTTGAACATAAGAGGTAAGAAGGCACAGATTTTGTCACTCAATTCTAAAATATAAAATACTGAAGAATAGGTGTCTTCAACTGAAGGCTAATTTCCAGGCAAGTGGTAGATTTAAAGTTAAATTACCTGGATTCATTGAATATTCCTTCCATAAAACCCAAGTTTTATTAAAACCTAAGGAATCCAATATCCTTCAGTCAGATAAATAATATGTAGAAGTTGTAGTAGCTATTCAGCAAACATTATAGCTTCATTACACAGAGCAGTTACTATTTTAAATGGATTAATAATACTGTCTGCTTTGCTTTAAAGAAACCTCTTAGTAATCTACAGTCTTTTCAACTGAGTGGTCAATGTAACATCTGCAGTAACACAATCTCCAAAAGGTAGATGGAACAAATCAAGGATCAGGAGAAAAGCTACTGAAATAACAAAAATAAGTGTAATAATACTGAACACTGTACTCTGCAACAAAAGAAACACCTCAAGAGTACTTTGTTACACCTTTCTAAATTTGATTTCACTACACTCCACTGAAATGAACTAATTTTCTAAATTTTGGAAGTAATACTGGCAAATTAATTGCCAGTTCAAAATAAAACACCTGAAAACGTAAAAAGCCCACAACCAATCAAAAATCTCTCCGATTTATCAACTGAATGCCCAAAAACCAACCACACAAAAAAAACCGCCAAAAAATCCAGCCAAAGCAATTCAGACTGGGGTACAGCTGTCTGCACAAGCGACGATATTCTATTTATGTCCTCGTGTCTTCAGGTGCCAGAGATGGTGATACCAGACACAGTCTGCTCGAGCCACAGATTGCAATCTGAATTTTTAGTGTCTTTCAAAATCCTGCCGAAATCCATGATTTTGCTTTTCCCTTCAGACTGAAGCTGCTGACAAATGATTACAGTCCTAGAGCTGACCCAGTTTAAAATCAGGCAGTTGTCTTAGAAGGGACTGGTTTAAAACTCCAAAAAACAAGTAAGAAAGTAATATTTTTTCATTCAGTAATTCTGTTTTTTTCTTGAGTTTTTAATTGATACATTCACATTAGAATACAAACATTGCTCCCTTGGCTTTCTGCCATCATTTTGATTTCAGAACATGAAAACTGTTGTTACTGCTCTCATTAGCCTGAGTGAACATTTCTGTTAAGTTTATCCAGTAAAATAATGCTGGTTTTCTTTAAAGAGTATTAATATTCTTTATTAATATCTCCTCTAATATTTTTAAATAGCAGTTTACTTACATTTGTAGCTCAGAGAAATACCACCAGTCCTTTGACACTGTTTATTCTGTACATATATACTAATTTCTCTATTCAACTAACAATTTGGTCAAGTTTGCTTTTCAAACATCTTTATAAATGGGTTCACATAAATTTGTACAGTTCTTCCAGGATTTCCTACTCTCTCAAACTCCACTTTCCCACTTCAGATTATTCACTCCCTGTACAGTCCAAGAATCTTGAGTTACAATTGCTTTGCATTTCTAAGCAGGAAGAATTATACTATGAAACAATACAGTTGGTATAATTTGTTCACCTAAAATATAAAATATTTAAATTTTACCTCCTTGCTTTCATCCAAATCTGAGTCACTGCTAAACTCTTCTGTATTCAGATGTTCAAAATCAGACTCTCCAACAGCTATTGGGACTGTAACAGTAAGGCTTGGGTTGTTTATGAATGATGTATAATCATTGCCACCTATAACAGTGGCCATTCCATTTTCATTTTTGCCATAATTTGTATCTCTCCTTAGTTCAGTGATGGTACAGTTGGAAATGCAATGGTTTCTGTCATCATTCAACTGATCTGTTGCTGTTCTTTGATTTACAGCAGCTTGTTTTCCCAAACAAGACCTTCGGACACATTCACCTGCTTTTTTCTTCACATAATCTATTCCCTTCTGAATTCTTGCAACAGCAATCTGCAAGTTGTTCATTTCATTATCATCTTCTGTAGCAGCAAGGTTGTCTGAACTAAATGAACTCAGCAGTAAGGCCAAAAAAAGATTCAATACCTAATAAAAAAAAAAAAAAGACAACAGAGCTGATTTTTTTTCCATTTTTCATCCACATGCTTCTTATGAACCCATTATGAACACAGGCTTTGTGTTTTCATTTACAGTACACAATTCTGCAAGTACAGAGTAAATATGGGATTTTGTGGCTTTACATTGCTTATGTTTGTAGAAGGTCAGAAATTAATGATTTTTTGCTACTGTCTGAACAGATTCAAGATGTTTACTTTACTGGCAAATTGTAGCACTCTGATCTGTGCAGAAAACATATTTTCTACATGCTGGTCCAAAATCACACAAATAATTTTTTTGTATGCGACTTAAAAAATGAGGAATGCACCCTGTCTTTTAATCCCCAAGTCATCCTTTTCCCACAGCAAGACAAAACATAGAACATGTATCAGTTCCAAAAGCCCAGAGGTTAGCAGGAACTCAAATGACAAAGCAGCAGAGTACCAGCTCTTAAAATCTTCAAATCAGCTCTTCCATCAGCTTGGAAAATAAAAAAATGTTTTTGGGAACACAGGAAGACAAATAGATAAAAAAGCCCTGAACATACAGCAGGGATGTCTGCTCCTGTAAGTTTTCCTAGAGCTATGGAATAAAATCAGAATACAGTAAACACTGTGGAAATAGTCACATAGGTGGTTACTTCATTCCACAAAGTTCAATCTTCTGGTTTAGAAAATTACTTACGGAGTTTAATCAAACAACTTCACAGTTCTCTTCATTATAAGACAATAGATTTATAGAAAATCCTGAAGCAAGTGGCTGTGCAATTAGAAGCAGTGCTGGCTTGGTTTAAAGATACTTACCTTATTCCTCTCAGAAATTTTATTCCTAAAAATACTTACAGGATGGCTAATTTAAAATCTCTTCTGCTACTGAAAATTGTTTAAAGCAGAGATGTTTAATAACAGAGGGAATGAGAAAAGCAGAGCAATAGGCAGAGCAATTAATGTCTTAAATACTGGTGAGCTAAAAAATAGAAAACATTTAAGAAGAGAAATTTATACTCATACAAACTAGTGCAATATGATGCTTTCTTCTGAAAAAGAAAAAAACAGATATAATATAGGCCATGTTAGAAGTATCTGTAGAAAGCACTTATCAAATAGCAAGCAAAAAAGGGAAGAAGCAAAAGAAAACCAGAAGTAATTGAATCTGGGTTTTTTTTCTGCATAACAATTTCCTTCCAAGTCAAGTTTCCTTACTTCACTTGTGTAAAATGCTGGCTGTGCAGCAAGCAGGTCTCAAAATGGCAGATATTTCAGAGTCTTAAGAATGCAATAGCAGTCATTTAGGCAGGAGAGATCAGAAAAAGTTTTTTTAAAAAGGCCCAATAACCTGCCTATGTGTGATTGGAAGCAATGCCTAAATTTGTTAGGGAGAAAAGGCTTGGCTATATCCTCTTCTGCAAATAGGAAACTTCCACCCTGGAAGTCCAACATTGAGGGTGCCTTTGCTCTTCTCTCCCTAGGGTAATCAGGAGTAGCCCAAAACACCCTGAACACCTGGAGCTGCACACTCTCATCCACATCCTCTGAACTGCACCCCAGACCCCTGAGAGGGGTAATCCTCCAAGCTGAGGACTCTTGATAGGATCAGAAATCTAACAAACAGAAAACTCCATTTCAAAACTCCATACTCATAACAAATCCAAAACAATGAAAATAATATTTAACAATCACATTTAATAATACTTTTATAATTAATAACTGGTTCTCTTACCTTTCATATTCTAAATTAATTGCAAAATTATTTTGGCTACATACCACTAGGTTTCCAATCACCATGACCAGCATGAAGACTATAAGGCACATGGCTTGGCCAGCAACCTCCATGCAGTCCCACATGGTTTCTATCCATTCTCCACACAGCACTCGGAATACAATCAGGAAGGAGTGGAAAAAGTCATGCATGTGCCAGCGAGGAAGTTCACAGTCACTGGAGATCTTGCAGACACATTCCTTGTAGCTTTTCCCAAAGAGCTGCATCCCAACCACAGCGAAAATGAACACAATGATGGCCAGCACCAGGGTCAGATTCCCCAGAGCCCCCACTGAGTTGCCAATAATCTTAATCAGCATATTCAGAGTTGGCCAAGATTTTGCCAATTTGAAAACTCGCAACTGGAAAAAAAAATACACAGGCATTATTTGCAGTAGTAGTAGAGGTGACAGTATATTACATACTAGTGACTCTCACCAATAGGAAAAAGAAAAAACTTCAACATGATTCCAACAACCATAACTTTAATAGTGTTTCATGAAACCCACACTTTTAAAACCCACACTTTTTCTTTTTCTTTTTAGCATATATATTCTTTTCGACATGAAAGAAACAGCACACTGGTTGTATTTGTTCAGACAGTGGATTCTGAAGACGTTACACACCTTGAACATTACACGTAGAAATAAACTAACACAAAAATATTTTCTAATAAAGTAAAGACCTTCTTTTTGCTATGGGGAAAAACCCAATCTTCTTAAAATTTATTAAACCCATGAATTTTATAATTCCTACATTTTTAAAGAACACCTCTACCTATCTTGCTATTTCCAGATATCAAAGTCAACAAGACTACAAATGTTTTCTACTTCTCAATATACACTAAACAAATTTTACATTTCACTGAGCTTTACCCATTCATGTTTTAACAATTACAATTAGAGCTCTTTCCCTTGAAAGAATATTTGCTTCTGAACAATAAAATGGCACACATTATTCAATGATAAGTAATTTTTAAAACATGCCTGCAGAGATATCCTGTGTCACTTACTAAAAAAGTATACCTAATGCTAAAAGGTGTCTTATTTATATGAATAGAGTTGAAATACAAACATAATTCATTAATTAATGCAGATGTATTATTTACCAGTCTGAATGATCGGAGAACGGATAATCCATCCACGTTTGACAAAAAAAGCTCCACCAAACTAAGAGTAACTATAAAACTATCAAACATATTCCAGCCAACTTGGAAATAATAAAAAGGATGCATGGCAATTATCTTGAGAACCATTTCTGCTGCAAAAATTCCAGTAAAAACCTGAAGAAAAGAATTGTATTGTTACTTTATGGATGAATATGAAGAAATTGAAGCAGCAGATAAGGAACAAGTGAAGTAAGAAGTAACATCCCTCTTACAGCAGGATGTCACTATGTAAAATTATCACAAGCTTAACCCCACAGAGAAGGTAAGTGGCAACACCAAAATGAGCTGTAGCATAAATACGTAACATCAGTTAAAGCTAAGATAAGATTTAGTGTCTACTGAAAAACAAGCTATTCCTTACAGGCCCCTTAGGATTTTGCTCCTCATATCTGCCATCCATCTCATTAAAGGAACTTTCCCCACTCACTCTTGTCAGAATGGAAGCTGCTTTAACAAAGGTGTGTGGGAAAACATGAATGGATCATAAATTTGAAGGATGTACTATTAATGAAGTCTGTATAAGAACTCACTAGTAAGCTTATCTTCCCTGCCAAAAAAAAAGTCAATTGTGCCAAGGCTTGCATAAGTAAAACTCCTTTCAGACTCTGAATGCCTCTGATATCTTCTGAAGCAGAAGGCAAACAACACCTCTGAAATAAATTCACTGTATTTACTGTAGTTGTATGATCACCAGTACCTACAAAACTGCATAAATTATTATCTTTTATGAGAAAGATGAAAAAAAAGTTAAAAAAAAATCAGGAGCATTTTACAGTCTCTAAAATGCAGAGCTACAGAATTTTTTCAGCAGTTGCTTTTTTTCCAAAAAGGAAGAAAGCAACTGCTGAAACCATACGAGGGTCATAGTGGTATACTGGCTGACTGGGAGCACACATAAATTCTTGGCATGAAGGAACACTTATACTCACACATACTAAACTACTCCACTACATAGGAAAGGTAGAAATGGGAGTTTCCTGGGTAAAACACACAGATACCATCACAAGACAGCCCTCTGAAACTGCTATTCATCCTCACCTACTTGTCTTCCCTATCTTTTCCTCAAAGACATCCTGCATACATTTTAAACAGCAACATGAGATATTTATCTTCTACAGAAAATAACCTCTAATTCCAGGTTAAGGTGAAAACAGTGAAATATATCTGTATTGGCTAAAAATATCACCATGCAATTTAAATGCTGATACTTTAACTCTGTACTTAAGTCTGAGTATGTCACCAACATGTATTAAAATTTCACATACTCTAATAGCCCAATTGTTTTATCAAAAATTGTTTTATCTTTTCTAGATCATAATCACCAGAATAACCACTGAGAATAAGCATAGGTTAAGAAGTATAACATATCTGTATTTTTGCTGTTATAAACCAAACAAAGCTACCTCACCAAACCCAAACCACAGACTGTGTCCACTAAGGAATAAAACCCAGATGTATCAACAGATAATCTTAGAAGGAGAAGTACTTTCAAGGAAATACAAAACCAACACATAGAAATAACAGTGAAAAATAATAATCCAAAATAGAATTCAGCTCTTTTTGTGTTATCAGTGGTACATGCACTAAAAAGGATCTAATTTGACTCCTGCTTATTTTTGTAATACTAAACAAAACCATGTCAGATTTCTTTCAGTTTCATGTCATTCAAACTCTGGCTGTTGGAAACTCTATTGAAGAAGTTGTAATACAGAAATCAAACTTTAAGATACAACATCTCTCAAATACTCTTATATACAACATATTCCAAATGGTATTTTTGAACTATTTTTAGTACAATGAAACCTTTAACATTTATTTTATGGGATGACAATAAAAACTATAAAAGCAATTCTATTCCAAAGAGAAGCAAGGTTCCAACTGAATAAAATTTTATAGATTGAAGGACTTACCAGATTTCCTACTGTAAGTACAGCTTCAAAATGTTTAGTCATTGGATAATGTTCCATGGCCATAAATAGTGTGTTTAAAACTATGCAAACAGTGACAGCCAGATCAACAAATGGATCCATTACAATAAATTCAACTACACTCTTTATTTTTAACCAGGGCTCACAACAGTCCCAAATTAAGAAAGTGTGGGCAAACTTGTCCCAGCAAGGTGGACATTTTTGTCTGGATCCTTCAAGTTCTGGAGAAAAAGAGAAATTTATAGTGAACAAGTTTTGGAGAAAGTGAAGGTAATTTTTATCTGCTTTTTCAGGTTTTAATCTTTATACCTGGAACCACTAAGGACATTTGGAGGAACATTCTCAGATTTCCAGGAACTTAATTTATTTTTTCTGACACATAAGGTTAAAGATGACTAAAAGAAAAACCTCAAGGGTTCTGAACTAATGATCAAAAAATTTGTCTATTTTTAATAACATACGATCTTGTTTAAAAAAAACCCCAAAAATCCATAAAAACTATGCTTATGATTAGGATTCTTTTTTCAGTAAAGCTTTTGACTTCAAAGTCCTCTTAAATGACTAAGTACTTATTTTCAGGAAAAAATACTTGTAGCCTGAAAAAAAATAATTGTAGCCTGAAAACTGTTTTGAAAATTATTCAAGCTTTTTTCATTGTTTTCAGTAGCAGTCATTCCACTGTTCAAAGTAATCCTTGGACAAATTTTCTTCTCCTTATGAACTTAAGCCTGGCCTTTAATTTTCTCTAATATTTTTATGGTATGGAAAGAAAGGCATTTCTTCCAATAATTGCATTGCTAAGCACGAATAACTAGCATAAACCACAACCATATTACTCATTTTAATTAGAATGAGTTTTTATCAGATTCCTTGCCTGCTTATCAGATTCCTTCCTTTCTTTTTTCACTATGTACATGCATTTTTTCCTGTTATTCAGTTTATGTATGTGCAATGGCTACATATTTTTTCTTTTCTGTATTTCTATTGTGATAGAATACCTTCAAGCAAGTCTAAGACTATGTCAAGAAAGTTCAAGTATCTACAGTTACAACACACCTTCCATTCTGTTTGTGATAACATCAGCTAGACTCATGGCCCTCTCCCTTAAATCAGGATCTTCCAGCAACTCCACTGGTATTTGATATGAACTTGCACGTCTGTTTTTTATTTCTGTTTCTGTGGTAGTGCTCTATTAAAAAAAAAAAAAAGAAAATAAAAAAAAAGGTGTGTAAATTGAATTCAACTTTAGAAATACTGTGATTTTTTAAAATTACTATTTTCATTATACACTTCCTAATACTATTAATACTTACAAAACATTAAGAAAAACATTTGGATACTTAGTTCCCATATTTCCATTGCATTATACTCAAACAACACTACTCCACTTTAGACACCAATAAATTTTGGAGGGGGCTACAGCCAAGAAAACAAAGCAAGACCTGCAAAACTTGTGCAAAAAATTTCCCAGTTCCATACCTTCTCTACCAATTTCCGTTCTAAACTAGTTCATTCACAAGATACTTCTAACACCGGGTTAATGCTAGGAAGATTCTCCAGCAACAACTACTCCCTAAGTAAGTTTTAAAGATCAGTTTTGCTCTCTATACCCATTCAAAATTTATTTAAATTATATTTTCTAAATTGAATCGTTACCAATTCTGATTTATTTTATGGATTTCAACTGAAGAAACAGCATAGGTCCGACTTAATTGATCCCAAAAATAAATACATTATTTTATTTTAAAAAACAAAAGCTTTGTTATAACTATAGTATTGAGCACATCTCAGTTATGAAGAAGTTTTGAATGCATAAGGATGGGTAGACTTTTTTCCAGTACATTAAATAAATGCTTGAAAATAAACATATAATAAACTGCAAAATGACTATAACTGCAAGGCATCTGGCTGATAACTAAAAGAAAGCTGGCTGATGTAATTTCAGGTGCTGTGACCCATAGAGAAATTTCTGTTTCAGTAAAATAACATTTTCAGGAAAAAACATGTAGATGTGTCTGCTCCATTCCCAAAGCAGACTGAGGGAAAAGGAAAAACCGAGCAGAATTAAAATGTTTTGTTGGTTTGGCTTTTTTTTTTTTTTTTTTAATTATACCCTGATCCTAGGCAGTGAGCAACTCAGATAGTCTCTGAAACCTAGGAAGAAAAAATGCTTTCAGAACTTTTAAAATGTCAACATAACCTTAAAGGCTGTGCTATATTTGCACAATACCAAATGTATGAACAAATGCATAATACTGACAGAGAATCAGAAAACACACTTAAAAGGAGGCTAAAACCATAAAGAAAAAAGAATTGAAATAATCTAATAATGTACAGGAAGCTTAGAGTTGAACATCCCATTTTGTGCTCTAAAACAGATTTAGCAATGAACATTACTAATCTGATTCATTAAGCAGATGTACACATTTCTTTTCTTTGCAGGTATGTAAAAACTTAGTACTTTGCTCTCTTTCATGCTTCAGCCTCTCACTTTTGACTGAATCACTTAAAACCCATTTCATTACAGTAAGATCTGCAAAAGCATTCACAACTTCCTGTCCATTTTCAAAGCAATAATTTCATTGAAACATTGTCCATGCAATAAAGAAAGGCCACAAAACCTGGAGTAATTTATAACTTTCTTACGTTGCCATCCGTTGTCGGTTTATCTATTATCACCTCTGGCAGAAGTTGTCCAGTAGAAGACAACACAGCTGGTGGTCCATCCACCAAGGAAACCACTCCGTTGCAATCCACGGTGCTGTGCATCTTCCCATTCCCTGGGAAGACTGTCAGCCTTCTGGATGACCTACTGGCCTGGCTAATGTTACTGTTGCGCCGTTCGCCTTGTCTGCGCGGCACAAACAGAGAACCTCTTCTGCTCGCGTTCTCCTCAAACGTGCTGTGCTCATCGTCAGCAAAGTCATTTTCAGAGCCTCTCTCTCTTCCATCGTCTCTAGAACTGAAAAAACTTGTTCTGCTACTAGGCCTGGGAGAAAACAGGGAGCCATGAACACTCAGCAAAGACTGCAAAGGAAACATAAAAAATGACGGTCTGAAGATTGTAAGTATACAAAATGCATGCCTATGTATAAGAAAAACAATAATAGTTTATATTCCCCAGGAATTTGTCAGTGATCTTTAATACACTGCCTCAGGCTGATCTCAAAGATGCATTACAGATGAAAGTCAACTGAATGGGTAAATTTACAGTGTACCTAAAACAATAACTGGAGAGAAAAAAAATAACATGTATAAGGCCATAATCATTTCACTCTCTGCTTTAAAGAGAAAAACCAAGATTTCCATAAACTCCAATGATCCACATAGATCATGCATTATGTGAAAAGATATCAATACCTTTATTCTTCTAAATTCATACATAATACTTAAATTTTCCTTTTATGAATTCAGAAGGCATTTCTATTTCAGATTAACTAGGAAAATCCAATGCTGCTGTGCATGTTAAAGTCCTAAATAATAAAATGAGAGAGAACAAAACACTTTTTTAAGGTACACTCTAGAAAATAATACCAACAGTAAATTGGTATTTAAGAGAATGCTACATTATTTTTTCTTTGTTGCCTCAAATTGTAAAGCTGCAGTGAAGTTTTTTGGACATGACAGTAATCTCACAAATTCCAAAAATGACGATTGCATTACTCACAGTACCTGGTGGGGCGATGTAAATGGTTTCCCATAAGTTAGTCTGTTCCCATCAAATGAAAAACGGAAACCTTTCCTTTTGATACTGCCATCTGATTCAGATTTTGGAAGCTTTTCATCCTTCATGTCATCTTCTTCTCCAGAGAGCTCTCTCTGCCTTCTTTTCTTCCTTCTATTTCTCCTTTCTTTGGCACTTTTTGAGCTAAGTTTGGATGCATCTGAAGAACTATCTGAGGGCGCAGCATTCCCACTTTCACAGCTGAACTCAGTCATCTCTGCTACAGCTGCTGCTATTGCCTGCCACAGCAATCATTTAACAAGATGCTTTTAAAATCACACCATTTTTAAAGAAGGATATAGCCTTTGTTCCTAAGATTTGTATCAAATTACTGCTAGTAAACAGCGTAGTTGGATTTGTGCAAAACTACAAATGAAATTCTGTACTCTGACTGGAATTTGAATGTTCTACTTAGCATCCATATCATGGAGTCAGCCCACATCATCTACAGCCACAAAGTTCATTAGAAAATATTTGAAAGTTAATAAATGTATTATTTAGAGTGAATGCAACAGCAGACAAAAGAGCTAAACAGAGTCACACTTCAGTCTGTATTAATTTAGTAAACTAATCCTAACTTTTATTGTAAGCAGCTTCCTTAAGCTGCTTCCAGTCTTTGATTCACTAGTAGCAGCACAAGTAGCAAAAATGAATCAGAAATTTATAGATGAAAACATTTTACACTCTAATCAAGGCTTGAAAAGTATTGAAATTATTTCTAAGATGAGAATTTGGAAAATCATCATGACAGTTTACTAGATACTACCCCAAGATAAGAGAGATTTATTTAAAACTATTATTCTGATTTGGAGACTACTCTTTGTTCTCGGTTCAGAAATTCATTAACACTTCAGATATTATATACTTAAAAAGCAATAAAGAGGCATAGAAAAAGCAGTCTAAAGAATTAGCAAGGTACGTTAAAGAATGGATTTTTTTTAATATGTGAATTTAATTATTGGTTTTGTTCTAACAAATAGCATGCAAAGGAACACACACTAAGGCCCAGACTCTCATCAGAAAATACCTGAGCTTCTTCTTGCTGCTTCCGCAGTTGTTCAAGCTTCAGCTTAATGTCTGCCTCCCTCTGCTCTGCTTCAACAATAGTTGCCTGATTTTGTTCTTCATAGGCCATGGCAACCACAGCCAAAATCAAGTTAATCAAATAGAAGGAACCCAGAAAAATCACCACAACAAAAAAAATCATGTATGATTTGCCAACAGCTCGTAGTGTCTATAGGAGGAGAAGAGAAATCAACCAGCTGGTGAAGAAATGCATCAATTCTGCAGTTCATAAGCATTAATGACTTTGAAAAGTGCAAAACTTAGTTGGTTTTCCTTCTGTGGTAAAATCAAACCAGTTTTCTGAATTACAAAGTAATCAAAATAAAGGGAACGTTCTTGTATGTGAAAAACATGCCTAAGGATCATGCTGCTTTGTGACAAACCTCTTTCAATGCCTAATAATCTTGAAAAGTACGTGGGATCAGAGTTATTAATGTAAGTCACATATCACAGGCTTAGAATGCTTACCATGTATTAGCATGCTTTCCCTTTGAAATAACCAAATGAATTTAAAATGGCACAATTGATTAGATAATTAGAAGATAGTATTTATTATAATTAACACATTCACACATGCCATATAATGAAAAGCTACTGTAAGAAAGTTAAGTTATATGAAGTCATGCATTCTAAATTATAAAAAATAGGATTAAGAGTACTGAAATGAAGGTTCAGGTTTTCCTGTCATCAAGTTTTTTTACAATTTAAACTCAATATTGACTTTTTTGAAAATATCGGAAACATACATTGTAAAAACAAAACCTAAACTGTGAAAATTAAATTAAGGACCAAAAGACCCCTCATGTGCCTCTTCAGAAATCATGTGAGATTCTGTACCAAGTGTCCATATCTGCTTAGTTTTGCAACTGAATTTGCTTCCTGTGATAAATTTTAATGGCTAACAATAACAATGGTATGTAACATATATAAGAATGGCATTTCCATGATTGACTTGGGGCCAGTAATACACTAACCACAATTGTAAAATATACTCACCAACTGATAAAGATTTTCCCAATAGTCCTGTGTCATCAGTCGAAACAGTGACAAGAAAGCCCAACTGAATGTGTCAAAGCTAGTATATCCATAGTTGGGGTTTCTACCAGCTTTCACACAGATAAACTCTTCAGGGCATTTGCTAGGAGAGGGGAAAAAAAAAGAAAAAGAGGCAAAACAATCCATACACAAATTTCATATAAAACTTTCTTTTTTTAAATTATCATTTCTTGAGCTTCTTATGAAGCTTCATCTGTGCAGAGTGCTGCTATTTATGGCTCAAAACAATTCAAAGATTAGTGCGGAAAGTAAAAGTCTGTTCTTTAAAGAATAATCCAGAGAGCAAACAAGTAATGACAGTATTTCCTTTGATCTCCTTTCACAATTTCAATAGGTGGATACTTCCATGCAGGAAAAAAGACAGCCAGCACACATATTTTATGCTGAACATAGTCTGTCAGCGAGGTTGCCATACCAGATTTCTTGGCTTCTTCACATCTGGGAGCCTAATTAACCAATTCTACCAATTTGTCAAGAGCAAATAACCAGCACAGGGATACTTTTTCTTGTGAAATTTCTCATATTGGTTCTGAGAGTAGGTGATGCAATCTTGGTATCAAATGTAAGCACGATGTTTCAATTAGGACAGAAGAGACTCTTGTCTCCAAAACCTCTATAGAAAAACACTATGAAGGTTTCTTTTCATGTATGTGTGTCTATTTAATGTGCATTTATACACGTACACAAAATTATCTCATAGTTACATATATAAGTTACATGTTTACAAAAATAGTTTGAGTATGGGTATTTTAAAGCTATTACCAACCAAAACCAAGGGTTGGACTGATAATTCATAAGCATACAGAACTATGTGATTTTGTTACAAAAAATTGTCACAGAAAGACAGCAAGACACTGCCATGCATGCAGCTGCCAGACAGAGGAAGCCTGACGATGTCTTCCCTAAATCTGGGCATAAGTCTCAGTGCTCCATGCCTGTTTTAGGGTTGAGAAATGGAAGGGAACCCATGATAAACAATGTTCTTAAGTCACTGATAACACAAGGTCTACCTGCTAAGTGGAATTTTCTCGTTACATAGCTTTTAAAACAAATTTCCAGCAAAGTATTTTGTCATTTAATATTTTTATTCATTCAAGTGAGTAATTACTAGGAATCATGACCACATAATTATTGACTATGACATTAGGTAACTACATTTTCTTTTTAAAGTTTAGATTGATATTTTTTACATGTTCTTTAGACAGACAGTATGTCATTTTCAGTGTACCTTACCCTGCATCTGAGCTATTGCCACAAAGTAAAAAACCTTTTGCTCCTTCTAGGCGATAGAAATGACCTAAAGAAAAAACAAGAAGTAACATGTTTACAAATGAAAGGAGGTTTTTTGTGAGGATGAACCTATGTTCAAATAATCATATTTTGAATGTTCATAATCTCCCACTGATGTTTTCCCAACAATTCAAATACTGGCAGAATCATAGAATTGCTTGGGTTGGAAGTGACCACAAAGATCATCTGTTTCCAAAACACCTGCCATGGGCAGGAATGCCACATAATAGATCAGGGCCCCATGCAACCTAGCCTTGAACACTTCCAGGGATGGGGCATCCCAAACCTCTCTGGGCAACAAAATAAAAACACATTGCAAAAATAAAATCCTAGAACAATGATTAGAACATAAATTGCATATTCTTTTCTTGAGTCACTACACACTGAATACCTTTCCAAGATAGATAAGAGATGGAAAATAGAAAATTTAAAACTCCTCTTATTCAGTAAGTAGACTGTAATCAGACAAAGCCTATCTCCTTTAAAATTGAACATTTATAATGGCTTTCTGGAAGTTTTGAAGTCAGAGTAACATTAACGAGCACATCCTGTGACTATTTCACATCCTGGGAAAATATGAAGGCAGCATTTAAAAAGAAGACAGGTGTTCCAATTACAATGTTCTAACATCTGCTGTACTATAAACAACTTTACAAAATTTTTCTTTTAATTAGAAGGTGGCAGCCTTCAGAAAAAGAGAAATATATATTGTTATTAATGATTAACAATTGTGCTGTCCTTAAAATAGAAGGAAAAAAAAAAAAAAGAAAAATAGTACAGTTAGAAAGATGATAATGAATTAGAGAAGAAGTTCATAGAGGGTAGACCCCATTCAGTGGGACCTAGGCAAACTGGAAAGACAGGCTGAGAGGAGACACATAAAATTCAGCAAAGACAAATGCAACTGCATATCTGGGCAGGAAGAGCCGCTTGCAGTGATACAGGCTGGGAACTGACTGGCTGACAACAGCTCTGCAGAAAATGCACTGGGAATTCTTCTAGACAGAGAGCCAGGAGAGGCTGAGTCAGCAGTGTGCCCTGACACCCCAGAAGGGCCACAGCCTCCAGCCTCCAGGAGCAGAGGGCCAGCTCACAGAGCAAGGGAAGTGACTGCCCCCATCAGCTCTGCACTCATTAGACCCTGCCCAGAGTATTGTGTTCAGGTTTGGCACTGCAGTGCAAACAGACATGGATAAAATGGAGCACAGGGTCACCAAGGTCATGAGGGGCTGGAGGATTCACCATGTGCCAAGAGGACGAGGAACCTGCCTGTGCTCAGCCCGCAAAGGGAAGGCTCTGGGGGGAGCTGGTAGAAAGCATCCAGAACTACAAGGTGGTTATCAAGGGGACAGAGACAGGTTCTTCTCAACTGTGCACAGCAGAAGAATGACAGACAACAGACATAATTATAAACAAAAGAGATTCTGACTAGCTATAAGGAGAAACTTTTCATCACAAGGATAGTTGGCACCACCAAGTCAGGCACTGAGATCTGGAAAAGAGACAGAAATCTGGAAAAACACTCTTTATCACAACTAAATCAATCTGTTGTCATTCTCAGCTGATGACCTTGATGTACCTTTCAAGCTGACAAAGGTTTTGGTTTTCATAGGGTAAAAAACCGACTGTATGTAAATAGTCAGAAACAGCCCATAATATATGAATATAGGATGATGAATAATATTGGAACATAGGAGGATTCTAAACTGAACATTTAAATATAGTGATGCCAAATTCAAAACCAGTACTTATAATGCAGCTGACACTGCATTATACAAATGATTAAGAATAGTTATATGAGAAAGGAGGAATACAAACACAACCAGACCAAATAGCCTTGCTTCCATCAGCACTCTGTAGACACCTAGCAAAGACAAAACATGTAGCACAGAAAGCAACTGACATTCTGGAAAATTTTATTTCTTTTAGATTGCCACCTAGTGCAAACTGGAAATAGAGAATCTATGTACTGTATAACCTGTATCTGAAGTGAGAATTCACAAATGTTCTGCAGCATCTTCAAACTATCAGCCAAAATTGCCCAAAAAGCACTATTACCACTCCATTTTCACTCCATCCCTTCTTAGGTAAATAAACTAACTAAAATGACAGACTTCACAGAAAACATAAACACTGTCACACAATAGAAACAATTCAGAACTATAGAAAGATAATCCAAAAATGCAGAAATCAGCAGTCAACTTTAATTAATGGGAGAAAATCTGGTTCATCAAAACTCAGCCTATAACAACTGTATTTTCCTTTACTTTTTGTGAGAGTCACTGAGGAGGAAAGCTAGCATCCATTATCCTATAAATTTGTTTTTACTTAGATACACTACTTTTACAATTAATCACTAAGCAATGCCCTGTAAATCCACTTCTAGTACAAACCCACACAGGAAAACTGATTTTTGGTAATTAGAGAAGCTATTATACTACATCTCACAGTTTATTGTGTATGTATTATAATGTTACTGATGCTATCATTTAAAAGGACAGAAATACAAAACATAAGCATCTGCATGTTTCTGAACCAGCCTGGATGTTATCTCTTCAATTTACAGACATTAAGCCTGCTGGAAAATATCTGGATAAAAATCTCTTTTTCAGTCCCAAGCAACAAATCCTAAAGCTGAATACCATCTCTTTTCCTACTACAATCTCAGCCTGCCTGGGGACTCGTATATCAGTGAAAGCAACTGGTTTGTTACCTATACCAAATAATAAAAGCAAGTCTTAACTAGGCTCTCATATTTATCTAGTGCTTCTCTGTCTTTTTTATACCCTAAAGATACAAAAAGAGCCTAAAATAATTGGTTTTGTGAGGCCTTGAGAAGACTAGGGAAGGAGCAGGTGGGGAGGGAGGGAGGGATGTGTGAAGATCTTCACTCTACCTACAAGTATAACATGAGAGATTGCAATGAAGATGGAGCCTGACTCATCTCAGGAGTGTACTCCAGAAAGATAAGAGGCAACTAATAAAAGTTTGAGCATGGGGAATTCTGAAATGATACTCAAGAAAGTTTCTGAGACTGGTCAAATGCTGGCACATGCTGCCCAGCAGAAGCTGTGGCATCTCAATCCTTGGAGGTACTAAAACTTGACTGGAAGAAGGGATTGAGCAGTCTGCTCTAACCAGACCTGCAGCTGAGCAGCAGTTGGTCTGGACTGTGGAGATCCTGTCCAACCTGCATGATTCCATCATTCTAAAACTAACCTAAGCCTCTACATACATTTCTAAGTGCAGTTAGTGGAAAGACCAATCACATCAGCATGAGTTTGGGATGTAATATATACAAATTCCTATTCTTTGCCATATAATTTAATTGGTTTATCTTTAGTCTGCAGTATAAAACAGTTATCTTGTGATTGTGTGTTGGTTTATATACAAAAAAATTTTAGCAAGTTACAACAGTATTTCTTACTTTCTTCATTAAGGTATGCTGCCCAGTCAAATTCTGTACCATTAAAGTATGGAACTACATGTTTTTCAAAAGCTGTTGAATTTTCTGATGGCCAGAACAGGCATTTATTCTTCAAGTTGCCCATGAACAGCTGCAGCCCTATCAGTGCAAATACACTCAGACAAAACACAGTCAGGATCATCACATCTGAGAGCTTCTTCACAGACTGAATTAAGGCTCCAACAATAGTTTTCAAGCCTGCAAACAGAGGCAGATTTTTATTATAATATTAAATTTTAACTAAGCTAAAATGTAATGTAAACGTCTCCAACACACTACTAAATACCATGCACAGCTTCAAAAAAACAGTCTTAAACCATTTTCCAAAGGAAAAGCTACCAGTAAGTTTCATCATTCCTGAAAAATAATTTCAAAATATGAACAGGAATGAATGGCATACATTCCAAAGCACCCGCTCTTCAAATCAAGAGCTTTCAATTCATGCTCTCTATACATATACACTACATCTAAAGAAAATAGTTAACTTTATTTTCTTTTTGATGCCTCTTGCTCCAAACCTTTGCCAGTATTCTATTCCAATACACAATATTTGGTTTTATAACAGCAAACAAAAAGAGACCACAATTTTATTTCAGTAGTAATTTTAATGTCTGCATTCTAATGCATCTTCTTCTGTTGGAGGTGGGGTTTGGTGAAGATAGGCATCATAGGCTAATAACTACATCATGCAATCCCCATGCTACTCATTATTATCTTATTCCTCTGTCAGAGATTCAACTTTTACAAAACACTAAAATTTTCAATCCCAAACGTCTTTCATAAACATGTATATGTAACATTCACATTAAAAAGACATAATTTTCATCCTTAATGTGGGAGAGAAAATTTGACATCATTAAATGGAGGAATATACAGACTATGCAAATGAGCTCTTCATGCAATTGACTATTAAACTCTGAGGCTGACTGTTTTATAGAATTAGAAAAGGGAATTAAATTGAAATGAAGACAAAAACCTGGATGTTTCTGTTAAAAACATGAGCTTCTGTGCAGTTTCAGTCAGCCTCAGTGTTTAACCTCGCTCTCACCTGGAATGACTGATATTGTTTTCAAAACTCGGAGAACTCTGAATGTTCTCAACGCTGAGACATTGCCCAGGTCCACAAACTCTGTCACATATCTGTAGTGAGGGATTCCACACACAAACACAATGACAGCACACACAAAATTAAACAGAGGTGATGTAGAGTGTCTACTATTTTACACAGTTACTTCTTACCTGGAATTACAGAAATAGTTTTCAAAGCTCTCAATACTCTGAAAGTTCGAAGAGCTGAAAGATTGCCTAGGTTTACAAATTCTGTTATATACCTGTAGGATTAAATCACAGTTATTCAGAATTGAGGCAGAACTTATACTACTTACCTGGACCTGAAATCCAGAAATCCTATTTTTTTTTGAAGGAATAATTTTAAATTAAAGATTTGCATTCATATTTTCCTGTTTCAATTATGTTTTCCCTAAGAAATTCACCCTTAAGATTTTCCATTAACTGCAAATTTAAAATGAAACCTATAGACTGGCTTTTGTTTTAAAATTCTATTTTAAATTGATTGTTAGTATCTTCTGCACTGTGGAATAGTCCACTAATTCTGCTATCTGCTACACTAGTGTAAAATAATTCTAGTGGAAAAACTTGAAGCACAATTCAGCTACAATTAATTTCATATGAACTAATATAAGCCAACCAAACTATTGCAGGTTCAAAAAAATTTCTGTTATTTTACTTAAAAAAATATTATATACTTACGCAAAGGAAATGACAACAAAATCAAGCCAGTTCCAGGGGTCACGAAGGCAAGTAAAATCATTTATACAGAAGCCTCTTGCAAAGACTTTTACTAGAAATTCAAAAGTATAAATTCCAGTGAAAGTGTACCTATGAGAAAACATTCAAGCATAAGTTAAAGACTGTTGTGTTGTTCAGTGATACATCATAAGCATATAGGAAAATAAGTCAAACCCAGTAATTAGTACATGCACTGAACAGCAGTTATAAACTCACATAAAGTATGACTCTTTTCCTAACATTGTTTTGTGAGCTAATAGGATTATACTTTTTTATTTTGTCTGAAAAATATTTTTGCAGTTTCCAGCACTTTTTTTCAAAATTTCAGCACTAATAATAATAATAATTAATAACACGAAAAAAAAGGTTTTGTTCAAATAACATTTGAGCATGGTTGCCACATCAGAAATAAAGTCCATGGGTAAGTGAAACTTAATATTTACTGAAGGTACTTGACGGTTGACTAAGAACGATAAACAATAATCCTCAGCAGAGGTATTTTCTTTAACAGTGGGTGTGTCCCATAAATGGATTTTGCTGCACAAAATGAAGGTGTTTCAGAGGGGCTTTAGAAAGCATCTTCCCCATTAAAAAGCAGTAGTTTTGGGTGGAATGACCATTTTCTTTTTTTCGTTTTTTAATGATAAAGAACAGCTCAGGAAGGAGAATGCATGAAAACATTGCTTGTATGAACGTTCTGAGGAAATGTATCTATCAGCATTTTGCTCAGAGAAAAAGGTTAACAATGTCACAGCTTCTTTCCTTCACAGAGCTTGCAGGACTGCTGCTTTGGGTTGCAGCTACGATCAAACTCCAAGCAGGAAAAAGGAGAATACTGGTATTACACAGGTAGGTAAAACTGCATGGTCCAGAGCTCCTAATTTGCTTTTCATTTTTAAAGCACTTTAAAAATCATTAGCCTACTTAAGTATACTTACTCTATATTCTTCGCCCATTCTGGAAGATTCCTCCATGTCATAAATACACAATTTGCCAAAATAGTGAGCATAATGACCTTGTTGAACCATGTTGACCGTAGTTAAGGAACATACCCCTTTTAAAAGCCGAACTTGCTTAACACAAAATACGAGGAATTGACCAGGACATAGAATACTGACAACATACACGATACAGAACAGTTTACTATCACTAGCAATGTCATAAATAATGCAAAGATATTTCACAAGAATGATGGTTATACACCTATCACAGAATCATCTAGGTTGGAAAAGACTGCTGAGGTCACCAAATCCAACTTTTGACTCTTCACTTGTCAACTAGACCATGGCACTATGGGCCTCATCCAGTAATTTCCTGAATACCTCCAGGGATATTGACTCTACCACTTCCCTGGGAAGTCCATTCCAGTGCTTGACAACCTTTCTTGTGAAGAAATTCCTCTTGATGTCCAACCTGAACTTCCCCTGGTGCAGCTGGAGGCTATTTCCTCTTGTGCTGTCACTGATTACCTGGGAGAAGAGGCTGACTCCCACCTGGCTGCACCCTCCTTCCAGGGAGCTGTAGAGAGCAGTAAGGTTCCTCTGAGCCTCCTCTTCTCCAGGCTAAACACCCCCAGCTCCCTCAGCTGCTCCTCACAGGACTCACCCTCTAGATCCTTCATCAGCTTCACGGCCCTTCTCTGGACCTGTTCCA
>VXAX01007771.1:444247-509751 GCA_013399835.1 Leptocoma aspasia | reverse complement strand
GTCTGCCTGTTGTTTAGTGACATCAGAGAAACCAGCCTGCTGCTCCATTCCCTGCCACACTTAGTACAACAGTCTAAATGTGTTTTGAGCTCTTGTCCTAGGAGAATGTCAGTTCAATCAGAATTAACGGAGTGTATTCTAGTAGAACAGCTCCTTTTTCACACTGTGTTGGCCCTTTATAGCAGTGTGTTACTCTTGGTGTGAAGCCAAATTGACTGATAAGCAATGCACTAGATTTTCCTGCACGTGGTCAAGGCTGTTCACATCTATACAAACATTTTTAGGTTTAGGAAAAAGGCCTAGTCCTCACAAAACTAAACCCCACCTAGCCACTGTCACTTCACAGGGAGGGAGAGAGAGAAAATTGGCTTGCAAAGAAGCCTTCAGGATTTTTGAATTGCTTCAGGGAGAAAGATGGGGAGACCAGGAAGAGATGCCGTGGGGACCAGGGCTCCTGGGTACCGTGCTGCCTCCAGCCCATTTGATTTGAGAACGGGGATGCTGCTCAGCATGGTTCAGGAACTGACTTCAGTTGGGCAGATGATGCTCTGCTCTGCTTTCATTCCTTAACTTTTGTTAATAATTTGTGTGTGATACTGCACATTAGAAATATACCTCCAACTCTGCATTTGAAACCGCTCTCTAGAGCAGCATAACATCATCCAGCCATGTTGTGTATCTTGTGCACTTATTAAAAAGAAAGGGTGCGTGGATTGTCTGGGTTTTGAGTCACAGTCAGGGGGAATCTGTAATAAAATGGCTATCTATAAAGTGCAGGACAGTTTGTTCCCTCCTAGCAACATGATGTATTTTACATATGAACAATAGCAGGTTGCTTTGCAGAAAATGTGGTTTTGATATTAAGATTATCAGTGCTGCCACCCCTTGTCCCTCATTTATTGTGGGACTCACTGCAGCAAAACTGCCAAGTTCTTAGTGCTTTTTCAGCTTTCATTCAGCCGCATGATTTGTAATGACTGGTGAGCTGGGGAAAGGAGGAAGTTTAAATTTGGGCAGTTGTGCATCTATCCACAGCTAACGAGGCATCTAATTTCTGTGCAAATCTGATACAGCTTTACCACAGCCCTGGCTGTAAGTTCAAGTATTCTGTAGTATTTTTCAATCTTTTTCTGCACCTTTGCCATTGCCAGTGTGTTTTAAGTGCTGTCTATTTTGGAATTTATTTATCCAAAAGATGAGATGGAGAATTGGCTGGTTATCAGTGCTGCTCACCAGTGGTGTGGAGGGCTCAGCAACCTTTGGCTGCTTGAGCCCACATTGCCCATGGCTGCTCTAACCAGGTACTGCAGAGGGCCAGTATGCAGTGGGGATTGTATTGCTGCAGTGTGCTTTTCCTTTTGACGCCTTTTCAGGAGCCCTGAGCAGCTACATCCATCTGTCCCAACCATCACTTTAGTGCCCTGCACAAAATTCCCCTTCCAAGGGGAAGCATGGAAGCATGCTAAAGCTTAGCTTCAGAGTCCCTGCAGGCTCCTGGGGACAGGGACCAGCTTTTCTCCTGGTTTCAGGCAGGTACCCAGCTATTGTGACCTTGTCTGTCTTGCAAGGAATTATTGTGCTCCACGCAATACTGCCTGAGAACAGGCGGCAGCACAGCACAAGGTGGGATGGCTACAGTTTAAAATAGAAGATGGCATAATGAAGTTCTTAGGCTAAATGCCAGTGTAAAATTAGCATTTAACTTCCCCCTTAGAATTTGCCTGTTAATTAGGAATCACTGTCTATATTGGAGTCATTTTTAGAAGTTGTTACAGTAATATTAACATGACTGAAATGCATTGCATGAAATTATATTATGCATCAAAGTTTTCTCCTGGTGGGGGCTTAGATCATCCAGCCTAGCTGGGAATGGTATTATTTTACTTGTTCTATTATAGACATCTAGACACATACACAGCCCTCAGACTTAAAGGAATGTGTCTGCAAGGTAAAATAATAAGTGTATACCAGACAGTCCACAGGATTAGAAGGCTATTTAAATGAGAAGAAAAGTGGGGGGCAGAAACAAGAAGGGAAGGAATGCTATGCCTTGTAACAATACCCTATTTCACCTTCCAGCTAGGACTTCTCAAACTGGATCAGGGCAGTGAACTTTTTCTTCTTAACATACCAACCTCTAAAGCCAGGTCTTAGCATCCCAGGGCAGGTTGGATAGAGGATTTCCATTACATTCTTTCTTTGGACTATTTTTTTTTTTAATAAATCTTAATGCAGTGCCTTTCATGCATTTTGATATCAAGTTTCACCAACTTGCAAAAAGTTTCACTTCTGGATGTTTCCCCAAAATAGATGTATAGGTGTGGCACTAAACTGTTGTTGTTGGGCTTTCCTCTGCTCCAGGACCTTTCTGAAATCCTGGAAAAGTCTGGGGTCCAGAGTGTGCAGGGCTGCCTGTTCTTGCAATGCCTCCCATTCCCATGTAGTCATTGTCTTTCTTTGGGGCACACCCAAGGTGTGGGGTCCCATCCAGCTGGCCTAAGGTAGCTCTGCCCTTTCATTTTCCCCAGCTCTGTTTCTTTTCTTCCTCCTAACCAGCGCAGAGTTAGAGGGATGCAGGCTCTGGGGTCCTGTGCCATGCACCACAGGAGTACCAGAAGGCAGGCAATTTGCATTTTAATAACTCCCTCATTATGTATTTGTCTGATCCTGTCAATATTTTGCATTTTTTAGACTTTGCTGACTGCAGACATTGTGGGCTATCAAGTCAATAATTAGATTGCCTTATTTTAAATGCCTCAGTTATAAATCAGAGCAGCCCAATTCTGTAGGCCAGTGCTGTGGCTGGAGAGCAGCTGGCCTATATGTGAAAGGCAAAAGATTTGAGGAGAGCACTGCACACAGATTTGCTGTTGTTGGGAATGCCTTCGGGAACATACTTAAAACAGTGGAGGGAGGGGGGGTCAATCCTTTTTCAGAAATAAAAGTTACAGAAATTAAATCTTCATCAGAGGACATAGCATCACCCTGCCTGTCAAGTGAGTGTGGTTCTTCCCACACAAAGTAAGAGTGTTGTAAACCTCACTTTCATTTTATTCCACCTGCCTAATGAGGTGGGGTGTTTTGTTTCACCTAAAACCTGAGCTAATGGCAGAAGCATTAAATCCAAATTGCACCTTAAGGACCCTCCTTGAATCACACAGCACAGCTTGTACTGCCATTGATGCTGGGTTTATCTCAATTGTTGTCTAAGGCTTTGGAATTATAAATGTTTGTGTTAAACATGTACTTTCTCTTCCTTGTAGTGCAGTTATTTGTATTGCACATGGGGTTTGAAAGAAGTCAAATATGGAGATTGCAGAAACAATAAAATCTCTATTCATATCTAGATGCACAGGTATGCGGAAAGTGAGGGTGAGTGCTGGTGTTGCTGTAAAAGATGTGGAGATCATTTCATCCTCAAAAGAGCAAACTGTGAGTGGATACACAAAGAAATGCCCACTGAAATCAGCAGCAAAGTTTCCAGTTGTTTCACCAGCTCAGATCCAGTTATAAAACGGAATACAGATTGTTCTGAGTATAGAATATCCTAAAGACAGATTTCAGAGAGGAAAAGCCCAAGTTCCGCTTTTATTTTAAAAAATATTGCTGATGACCAATACCCAAACAGATACCCAAACAGAAATGTGTTTGATGCGTGGGGCAGTGGAGAGCCTGGACCCAATGAGATCTGCAGTTGGCACTGAAATGTGGCAAAATGGGTGCTGGGAGAACATCAGCACAAAGGAACCCCCAGGAACAGGTGAGCACAGATAAGGGCAAGGTTTACTTCTTTAAATCTGCATCAGGAACAAAGGGAAAGTTGTGTGCAGTTGCATTGGAGAGGGAGGAAAAGCCTTTTTAGAAGCTGCATTATTTCACTTACTGTAAATAGTTTTTTGTTCAGCATGGAAAGGCAGCAGCTCTTCCTGGGGTTATTTGCTTTTCTTGCATGACTTCTTGATGGTTCAACTTGTTAATGGACCAGGCTTCTATTAAAAGCATTTAGTTGTTTGACAGCCATGTGCTTCAGAAGCCGGGAGCTTACCATGTGCTGGTGAAGACTGCCACTGTTTTCTTATATGGAGATATGCATGTTTTTAAGGGGTAATAGAAATTCATCCTGGTTCTTGGATTGCTCTTAGAGTTAGGCACAAATCATTAGAAAATAGTGGAAATGTACTTGAGGTTAATTCTCTTTCCTTAGTGTTCAATCCATGAGCACATTTTAGGGAAAAAGGAAGTTTGACCTCTTTCAGAAAACCCAGAACTAACGTGGGTCAGTGAGAGATCCAGACCATGGCATTGTGAGAGCCATATAAGAATCCCATAACAGCTCCATTTTGGCATCATGAAATGGACAGTCCTGAAGAGCCATGGTTTTCAGAGTTGCTGTGCAAGAGCTGCCCAAGGTGCCCTCCTATCTCAGCCCCATCCCGAGAGGGACCCCTGCGCCCTGGGAGTGGGGGCGCTTAGTGACAAGCAGAATCTCATCTTGCACAAGTGCTTGGTGAGGAAACCTGGTGACACAGCTCCTGGCCAGCTCTCCATTTTTCCCACTAATTCCATTTTCTTGGCAAGCTGAGGAGTGGGGCCCCGTGCTTTGCCATGGGCACGGCTTGCTCGCGGGAGCCTGGCGAGCTCCTTCCCCGCAGTGCAGTTCCATGTCCCACACTAGAAACGCTCTATTGTCAACCAGCAAAGTTTGTTTTCAGGGAGTTGCTCGTATTGACACTTCTGACTTACTGTCTGTCCTGTTACAGAGCAGATTTGTCTCACAGAAACCAGGAAATGCTGTGTAAGGCAACACGCAGGGCGCAGCTGGAGCAGAAACTTCCGTAAATCAACAGTCTGCCCCAATGTCACCCCATTTCTCCCATGTGCTATTTTTGGTGTCTTGTTGTATACTAAGAAAAAGTACTTCAAATTCAAGAAGAAGGAGATTTTTTTTTTTTGCATTGGAGGGCTGATAAATTGAGGTGCATTTTTCCTTTAAAGATATACTTGATATTTATCTGTCCCTGTTCATATATAATGAATAGGGAAACAAAAGAGGGAAATTGTATTTCAACTTTAGGTGCTCAAGAGGAAAAAAGAGGTAGTTTTACTAGGAAAAGACATGCTGTATCTGATTACAATTCCTTATTCTTTAGGCTGTCATTTACGCCTGGAAAAAGTAAATATAAAATGCTGCCAGGTTAGAGCAGTGCTATTTTAAATACATTGTCCAAACAATTGTGCAAAGAAACGAGGTGAAGGACTAATTCTGTGTTGGTTTTCTGATTAAATTTTGAAATAGAAGCAAAGTGAAGATGACTGTAAAAGGGCAAAATGTAACAGCTGAAACCTCCTAACAAATGTGCTTAATCATAGTACACCTTTCTTGTGCATCAGCACCTTTCATGTCTATACAGAGCCCAAATAATATCAGTTCTGTAACAGTTTTTACACCAGTATTAAACGAAGTAAAAAAAGAGGTTGAGTTTTTAAAATTTTTGTTGATATTACCAAATTCATGCAGTTAAAAATGCACAGTACATTTTAGATTTGAGTACAAATAGGTATAAAACAGGGTGTCAGCCTTTTTCATTTAAAAAATTAATGTGTTTGGCAATATGTTTGGCTTTCTGTTTGGTTTTGGCTCCAGATCTGACTCAAATGTTTGTGTAAGAAAGGCTGCAGTAAAAAGTGCAAGGTCAGGTCTTGGAGTGCTACTCAAACATGTCACGGAGGGAGGGGGAAGAATTGCTGCCATACATAAGGTTGGTGTTTCCTGCCCATTTCCTACATCATGTCTGGTAAATGTAGTGACTGAAGCACAGGAAACCAGGTACAATTTCTTTGCAGTCTCTTCAAGCAAGTTCAGTAGGAAGTGAGTTAGTTTTGAAGAACTGGAGATCTCTTGCCCCACAGGGGTGGGATGAGGTGCACAGGGCTGGCTGTGCGCCGTAGTGAGGAGCCAGTGGTGCTGGTGGGCTCTAGGAGGGACACTGCTGAAAATTTGCTTCAGAAGAGAAGTAGGCCCTCTTACAGGAACTTGGGAATGGGAGACTGGTGAAATGCATATTGATGGTCATGATGTATGCAGGAAATGCTGTCAAGGTCCTGGCAGAGCTTTGAATAGCTACGGATGGAGGTGAGGGTTTGCAGCCATGGTAGGCACTTGGAAGTACTCCAGTTAGTGCACTTGAAGAAGTTTAATTTCCTTCTACTGAGCAGTACCTGACAGCCTCTGTGCCAGTGTGAAATAAAATGGTTACCCTCAGCCACTTTGTAGTGGCTCACCTGTTCTATCTCCATTGTGTTTGCAGTCAGTCAGTGCTTCTCAGCTGGAGTTCAGCTACTTCCACCTGAGAGGCTGTCATTTCTTATAGAGGACAGTCATCTTACTGTGCCTAAGATGTCCTTAAGGGGACTTTCTCTCAGTACAATTCTGCTTAAGATTGCTGAGACCACCTGAGCACAGCACATGCAATGTCCTGCTGAGGTCCCAGCATGTCCCAGCCAGGCAGGTTGCATTAACACAGTGCCCACCCATGCTAATTAGTCCCAGGGCTATCTCAGTGTGGCCTTGGCTTCAGGATCTCTGAGCCCCAGGGAAAGAACATGGTCTGAAGTGATGAAGTCATCTCAAACAGCTCTGTTGAAATTAAGTGAACCTCCCCTCTCTGGATTAAGGTTAAACCGGTGCCCCTTCAAATCCTTGAGTGCCCTGAAACTTGAAGGTCGGCACAACGCAGTGTTTAGTGACAGATGAGAACACTTCCAGGGAATCCAAACTTTCTTTCCCAGTTTGCAAGGTCCTTGCAGCTCCCTGGGAACACTCCATGGTGCCATCCAGACAGTCGCTTCCTGATGGTTGCAGCAGTTATATCCTCACTAACCTGTGTAACGATCACTGAAAGAGCAAGTTCCTCCCACTCTTTCAGAAAAAAATGAAGAGCTACCTGCCCTCCAGCTGTGTGGTTTGGGAGAATTCATAGCTGCTCGTTCAGGTTTGCAAGGTTTGGTGAATGGTTGTGTGTGCTGGCCTGGGCAGCAGCTCTCCATTGGCTGCCATCCAGCCAAGCCAGCCCCTCTCCTGTGCCTGTGCCTACTGGTGGCTCAAGCCCTTTTTGGAGGAAAGGCAGAATTCTCAGTAAGTCACAGGATTCAGTGGCAGCTGTGATAAATTTATGTCAAAAAAGAGTTTTGCCTTCACTTTCAGACACTGGGAGAAGAGCATGTTCTCGAGCTTGAAAACGTTTAGGGGAAGTAGTGTAATTCTTGTGGGTAAACTGAAATGTCATAGCTAAAAAGCAGCAACAGGTTTGTCATCCTAAACTAGGTACATGCAGTTTAAGTGTTCTGACCTTCAAGAATGTATTTGTTCAACTCCAGACATCGTGTCTGTATTAGAAAATAGAAGAGTAATTAAGTGTTGGTGTTCAAAAGCGTACAGTGAATTTTCCTGTAATATCATTGTTTCTTAGTAAAGGCCAAGTCTTGCAACCCACATTTCTCAGCTAAGGAGCCCTTACTAGGACAAGGGCTATAACCCAGGATGTCAGCCTTGCTCTCTGAGTGGAGGGAAAGCCTCTAGTAATTTGTAAATTTAAGTCCTTTAAGAAGGGGCTCAGAAAAAAAAATCAAAGTACCTGCAGGATTTTTTTGGTTTTCTCCTTAACCTGATGCTCGTGTTGCGTAATGTGAACATTTCAGACAAAAAACTGTGATACACTGAATTGAACTTGTGCTATGCTTTAAAGGAAAAAATAACTCTGACCGGAGTTAAAAAAAAAAAAAGCACATGTATGTTGTAGACATGGTGTATGGCAGCCATAGTGCATGGTACATGCTGCTGCCTGGCCACTGCCTCCTGTGCATTTCTGCTTGCTCTGGTGCTGCTGCAGATCCAAGGGACACCCTCCTAGCCCTGGTACTGTTTCCTCAGTTCTCACCTCCCAGACATACCTGTGGTGGGGTAGGGGAAGCAAATGAACACAGTTTGTTTGGAAAGTCCATCAGTGTTTAAAGAGTTCTGATAAGAGACTGTTTGATCCCACATAGTATTGGGAGAGAAGATAAGTGAAATGGGGAAATGAGGAGTCTCTCAAGGTCTAGTGTTTTCTGAGGGTTTTCATCTTGTCCCCTTGAAATTAAATTGCAGCCAAGTGTCTAGGCTCGTCTGCAAGGCTTAGCTAAGACACTTAATGAAAAAAATAGTTCCTTTACATAATTCCCTTCCTTTCACCATTAACAGGATATATGGAATTCCATCAGTACTTCCTCTGTAAATCAAGATATTGGAGGCTATTGTCTCCACATGCAGCTCCAGCTCAGTGTGCAAAGCATTTCATATTCAAAGCTTCAAAGGTCAGTCATCTGATTAATACTCCCATTCCCCTGATGAGTCTTCTCTCTCTTTGTGGTATCCCTGTAGTTTTGAAATGCCTTATGCAGATGACTCTAAAAGCATTTCCTATGCACTCAGAGTTGACCCAGCTGCTGCAGCTGCATGTTGATGCTGCACCCATTGCAAAAGTTCCTGAAGGAAATGAAGGAGGGAGCTCCAGCCATCCAGGAGGCTTCTTTCTGTGAGATAGTCCCACTACAGCCAGCAGTAAGTTTCAAGCTCTTTTTCCCTGCTCCAGTTCATCTCCCTAGAGTTTTACAAAGAGACCAGGACCACGTAAAATATTCCCAAGTGGAGCAGCATGCTTCATCCTGTGTATTCCAAACTACCTCCTCTGTTATGACAGATAACTGCAGTCTGGCTACAAAGTCTGTATCAGGGATTGGTAACCCTCCAGGATGGTACTTGGCACTCAAGAGCTAACACATGTTTTTGTTACATGAACATGAGTCTAATAAAATGGCTCACTGGTTTAATATGCCCCTTTGTAAAAACATGGCGCAGTTGGATTTAGAAATTGTGATGATTTGGCAAGTTCAATTATTAACTTCTCTTGCAGGGTTAAGCTTTGACCAGAAATTTGCCATGAACCCATGGGCACATCCTGCTAGGAAACAACATGCAGAAATCCTTCGCTGTCCTACTTGATTTATCTGCACAGTGCAAACTCGGAGTGTAGAGCTGTATTTTCCCCCGAGGAAGTCACAGCAAGCTCCATCACCACTCCAGAGCAGAATGTGCTGAAGTTTTATTGTTCTTATGCTTGAAAATAGTTCTGCTCAGCTCAAGACAATGCATCTTAGGAAACTGGAGCAGGTCCTGAACTGGTTTGTTTTTTACTCTGCTTTCACCGTGTTTTGGGAGAAAAGTTGGAATGTGGTGAAGAGCCTGAGCTATGTGAGCTATGCAGTGTCCTGTGGGATTGTTTGTGAACACAGCAGCTAAAGATAGGAGTGCACCACAGAGAGGCTAAAAATACTGTCCAACTCTACAGTGGTTGTTTAGCATTTGGAGCGCTATAGTTGGCCTTACACAGACAAAGGGAAGATGCAGTTTTGCAATTTGAATATGCAAATGAAGTCCTGATCTTGCAAATGTGCAATCATATGCTCAAATCTGAAAAGGCCACTTGTATTCCTGAAGTTAAGCGTTGGCACGATTAAGAGTTTAATCAGTCAAATACAGTGTCATCAGAAGTTAGTGTGATTGCAATGCAGAGACTTTGCTTCAAAAAACAGCCAAAAAAATGTGTGATTGAGATCAGATCTTTACATTCCACATGTTGATACTTGGAATTGTGTTGTCTTATAAATCATCTCTTATTAACGCAGTAGGTTGCAAACAGTTCCTTCTTTACATTTATATGCATGATTAGTAAACAGTATTTTAATATCAGTAGGAACACATGCTAGGCTTCATGGCTTTCAACCGTGTGACCTTTCAAGGCAGAACAAAAGCTTAGAAATTGGAGTTTACGTAAAACTGAGAAGTGTAGAAAGCTTAAAAGGCTGTATAATTCACTCCTGCAGCAAGAACACAATTTTCTCTAATATTGTTTGCATAAGTCAGCATTTATGTTGTCAGTTTGCAGTGATGAATGTGTGATTAGCATTGCTTCTAGGACAGAGGGGAACTGGTATCTATAGCAAGTTGAGAGGTTCTCTGGTTAAAACCCAAGTAACTTAGGCATTGCATGTTCTGGCAGAGAGGATTTCTCCAAGTCCTGGGTATTTTTAATTCACTCCTTTAGTTAGGAGGAAGGAGCAAAGAGTGAAATGTCATCCCTGATGAAGTCAGCGTCCCAAAATATTTATAGATTCATAGAACCATTTAGGTTAAGAAAGACCTAAGAGATCATCGAGTCCAAGCAATTTATTTAATTGAGGCCAAGATTTCAGCAGCTTTATACAAAACAAGGGCTTCAGGACTGGAATCTGTGGTTTAGGGTTTATAGTACCACTGACATGCAGAATTCCTTTAAAGGCCCCTGGGTGAGTTCAAGAGCCCTGTTCAAAGAGCAGGTAGTACAGGAGCTAGAGCTGTATGCTGAGCTGGTCATCTCCCTGCTGCAAGAGGAAAGGTGTGTACAAACAGCATTTTTCCAATGAATTGTTTTCATATTCCAGCTGATGCACGCTGAGAATAGCAGAGGTGCTGGGTTGGTAAAGATGAAAGGGGTGGGATAACATGAAGTAGTCAGAAACAAATGAAATATTCATTCCTCCTTACAAAAGATTTCTGCTTTGTGGGTGTTATACAGACTTCTCTCTACACCCACTTTCTGTGGGACACACTAGATTAATGATCTTTTTTCTCTAAATGAGGCTTGGTTTTTTGGATCTGTATTAATCAGTATCCTGTTTATTGTATAATTTTCTGAAAGACAGAGAACATCAAAGGAGCAGGAGAGGAGCTGATCAGGATGTTTCTTTCCTTGCCTGCTTGTTCCATCCTTCTTAAGAGTTGTGCTCCAGTTTCTGATACCACTTAGGAGAAACCTCAAACTGCTCTTTTAAATGTTTTGTCCTGCCCAAGCCTAGAGAAGAGCTCTAGATTGAGTAATAGATTACTTTCCAGTGCAGGCAGTCAGCAGAAGGGCACTGGGCTGGCAGATGTAAGGGTGCTGGTCTCAGTGTTCGGGGCAGCCACACACAGGAGGCTGGAGCTGTTATTCTTTGGAGGAGTATGTGTGAGTACTTCAGCTGTTGGAATAAAAATGCCCTTTTTTCAGACTGAAATCCTATTGTTTCTTACTGTTCTGTGAATTTGAAAGCTTTTTGTCCCTTGGTTTGACCTAATTGGAGGCTCTGCTTCCAGGCTATTAATAGTTTGGTAAAACCACAGGACTAAGTCTACTGAGATATTGAAAATATAATACAATATGCAGCAGAAAAGAAATGTCATACTGGGTTTTATCTGGTTATCTAGTAAATGGAAAACCTACCTCATAATTTAGGAACACCTACATCCTGTTTCTTCTGCTTGTGGTCATTGCATAACCGTGCCAGTGTTAGGGGCTGAAAATGAAGAGGGAAAAGTATCTTACAAATCCTGGGAGACCCAAGTAGCAAAAACATCACTTTTTGCTCAGTGGAGAGGATCTGCAATTCTCCAGCCTAGACATTGCTGTGAGAAATTAATGTAGTCTACAAAATTACTGCAAAGTGTTCCATAGGACTTTGAAATTAATGGACTATAACAAAGATATAAAACAATACTGCTGATATTAAAACTGAGCTAAGATGAGGTAATACTGATGGAAAGGCATTGAGTCTAAGATTGATCTTGATTTACAGCCAGATATGAAAGAAATGCTCTTGTACTACAGCTTAAAACCAAGAGGCAAAGAACTTGTTCTGTCTTCAGATGTCTAGCTAATAACACTTGTCATTAAATGGAACGTGGAAGTTACAGCCAAACAATATGTGTGACGTGACTGCTCTAAGTCTTCAGATGACTAATTACAAGGCATCTGTACAGAGATCTCCTGCTAGCAGCACAACACAGGAGCAGGCAGTAGTCCTGTTCTTCCAGATCCATTTGTCAACGGCAATTTTTCTCCTGGAAAAATTTCCATTTTAACAGTGACATTAATACCGAAAGCAGATGAATTGCTAAGGAACGACAAGATGGGAAGGCTCTGAACATTTGTTTTGATAGGGCAGATCTCTGTTGGTGCCTACCAAATGAGTCTGATAATTCTCTCTGACCTGAAAAGTATCAAAGCTGCTGATTTTTTTTTCTTTTTTTCGTTTCTTTATAGTGAATGGTACTTGGCCTCTTGCATGCATCTTGCTTGTGTAGGATGGCAAAATAGGTATATTCTTGGCTACATCTTTCTTCTCCTTGGAACTCATTGATACCTTTATTCAGACATTAGTGATGTTCCCTGTGATTTTGCACAGGGGTAATTAGAAAAATCTTGTTCACAAACTTGCTGCTCTGTAGGCTGTAAGTTGTTCCCTTTGAAAGCAAGACATAGATCACACATTTCTATCATTATAACTGCAATTGCATTCACACAAATCTGTGAATGGGAAAATTGTATTTGTATTTTCTTCCCCTTAATTTTTTGTTAAAATTTAGAAACAAAGAAAGCTAATACCTTAGGCTCATGGCAGTCCAGGTTGAATTTCCTGTTAGTTTCCATGTCTTAAGCTTATTGTAAGATCACATTATTCTGGTTTTGTCTAGTCATGATGTTTGGTGTTTGGGATTTCTGTGCTTACCAGCTGAAGGGCGCAGTTCTGTGTTTGCAGGCAGGATTGCTTCCCCTGCTGCGTGGGGACTCTGGGGAGAAGGCCATGCAAGAGTGCCAGGTCACCTTTCAGAAGTTCACATGTATTTGAGTCAAACAAGAGCCTGTTGTACTGCAGCAGTGTCACAGGGAGCAGGGATTGATGACAGCTCTGGAGCTGTTGTGGTCTCTGACAGTGCTCACGCAGGGGGTGTGTGAGCACAGCCCCTGGTTCCTGCAGCTTTGCACTCACAACAGGAGCGTGAGATTTATTAAGGGAGAGCACACACCTTGTTCTTTTCCATCTCTTCTACACAGCATGAAGTCTCTGATTTACTGAGGGAATAACTGGGGAAGATTTCCATGAGTGGTGCAGGTAATGGGCCAAAGGATCGGCACACGCTCCCATCAAGTGAACTGGACCTCGTGTACTGATGGGAGATCAAACTCTCCACATCCAGCAGCAGGGTTCAGGAGGTGATTTACATGTGCACACCTAAGTAGCAACTTCCAGTACCTGTTGTTACTATGTTTGTTTTAAAGATGGGAGTTGGGAGAAGCTGTAGTGTCAGGTAAAAGCAATCCACATAATGCATGCAAGCTGGCTAATAACCAATGTCCTTTCATGGTTAAAGTGACTGCTTACATCCTCAGTTCCTCTTCCTATATCCTCCCTTCCAGTTGCCTATTTCTATGAGCATGATGAATAGAAGGAAATCCACCCTGTGAATTTTCCCTGTTCATAATACTTTCTTTACCACCACACCTCATTACAAACAGATCTGCCACCTTTGCAGCCTACAAGTGCCCAACAGACCCCAAAGTGGACTTTACTCTGGTACTCCTTTCCTGAAGAATTGGGGAATTGCAATTTTTAAGCACACTGGTGCATGCCTCTGGTAGCTTGGAACTGCATTGTGATCTCTCTCCTGACACTGTAAAATGACAACTTAATGTCCGTCCATGCTCAAGTTGCTTGAAATCAGAAGGGTGGAACAGCCCAAAGTAGTAGAAAGAATGTGATTTTAGCTTATGTTTAATCTTAGTGTGGAGAAAGTGAGTGGTAGTTTTAATTGCTTGAGCCTCCTTGAGTTCTCCTTGTAGCCTGAGATATGACTTTGATAAAATGTAGTTTATGTTTCTTGTAGTCAGGTACTGCTTTGGCTGCTCACTGGTCAGCAGGAGGCAATTTTTCTTGGATTCAGGTATATAATGTGAGTGTCTTTTACCAAACTGCAGCCAGCATGCACAAACAGAAACCTACAGATGTGCTAAATGCAGTTACTGCAGTGCCAGGTCCTGCTGTACTGGAGTGGGATTGTTGCCCAGGAGCATTTGGGGTTTGCTGTTCATGTGCAAGCTAGCCTACTACCCAACACAGAGGGTCTGCAAGTAACTGCTGCTATTTAAAAGGTAACTCTGTATATCAGATCCACTTTCCAGCCTTTAAACACACAGGCACATTCTCGCTTCTTTTTCACCAACTGTCCCTAAATATTAGCAGGACAGTAAAATCTGTCTCGAGTGTGGATAAATGAGCAATAGAGAGCACAAAACTTTACAAACTGTGAATTTAAGGCATGGGAGAAAAAAATTGTGAAGTTTTCTTGTTTTATATGGAAAATTGCCAGTTCCATTTTCTCATTGCATGACTGTTTTTGTCAGAACAGATAGAAACATTTTGGGCTGATGGGCAGATAGGTCTCGCTGAAGCTTGTTGAAGCCACAGAGGCTGAAGTCTTGATCGCTGAATGCTGCAAACAGTTTGCCTCTGGCAAATACATACTTCCAGTTTTGGCAGTGTCTAGTGTTTGAAAGAGACAGAGACTGATAGATTCTCTGGTCAGCTCAGTTAAGCAAACCTTAGACTCAGGTTTTATACTTTGCAGAGGGAATAGTTTGCAATATGCCTTGAGAAAATACTGGGGGGAGAAAAGTATTTCTGTTTATCTCAGCCTTCTGCCTTGCTCAGTCCTTCCACCAAAAATTAAACATGCTCTATCTGTCAAAATAATTCAGATATGCCAGATCTTGGCAGTCTGTTAGTGACCTGGATTCCCCAGGTATCTTGCTCTGAAAGGCTTTGTGCAAAGCTGCCACCACATTAGCAAATCTCAGGATCTGTGGTGAGACTGATGTCTTCCCTGCCTGCCCCATCTCCTTTTACAATAATTTCTTTTCCTCAATGAAACAAACAGAAAAACCAGCACATGGAATTTTCCAAGGTTTCAAGAGTCTTGAGACTCCTAGTGAAAGAAGGTTATCTGACTCCCATTCTGGATATCCCAGTCATGGATCTATGAATGTCAATTTGTTAAATCAGGAGAGTCTGTGGCCAAGCTGCTGGACACAGGGGCAGCTGCCGAGGGAGGGTGTGGATGGCAGCATCCCACAGGTCTCAGTGCTCACTCGAGGAGGTGTGTGGGTGTGGGAATCACTGCTGTAGGTTGGATCTGTCCATGGCAGTGAGTGGGGTGGGATGGTGCAGATCAATAATCAGCACCCTGCAGTTGTTGTAAATCAAGGCTTGACTCTCTGACAGGCTGCAGGTACAGGAAGAGGCACTGAAATATCTTGCCTAATGTTTTTCCTCTCTCATTTCTGCAGTATGTTGGCCTAAATAGGAATCTCTGGTTAGGGGTGGCTGGCTTCTGGTGGGGGGGTCAATTGCGAGGCTGGAGAAACAAGGCTCTGCACTACAGGATGCAGTTGCTCCTTCCCAGGTTCCCTCTTGCAGGTGAAGGAAGGCATGAGTCCAGGTGGAGAATTAACAGGGGCTGTCAGCAGGGCCATGGGGCAGCCTGACTCACAGGGAGAGCTGGAGTAGCAGCTGAGGACAGCCGATGTGTGACAAGAGAAGAAAGGCTGAGTGCTGGCAAAGCAGGGAGCCAGTCCAGAGGTGCCCGTGTGTGGCTGGTTATTAAAATCCAATGGAACCATCACAGTGTGTATTTATTAACCATTTGATCACTCTGCTTCAGTTTTTGCCACTTCCTGCCTTCCTTTGTCCCTTCATTGAGTAAGTTCCCCAAGGCCAGCACCACCTCCTGAGTCTGGAAGGTGCCTGATGCCCAAGGTCACCCTCACGGCAGCCCCAGCGAGCCCAGCTCGGGGAGGGCATGGCCAAGGACTGGCTTCTCCTGCTGAGGCTGCCCTTCCCTCCTTGCACAAGAGAAGCCTGTGGAGCACTGTGCCCACATGGAGGGAATCAGTTTGGTGCAGGGAGGGAGCGTGTGACAAATTAGCTGTTTGTAACCACAGCTGTGCAGCTTCTGTGGCCAGAGCAGCGTAAACAGTTATTATTTATTCTGGTTGTGCTGCCATGTCGAGCCAGCAGCGCTGCTCCTGCGTGACTCAAGTCTTTTCCAGAAAGACAGCCTGCTGGTTTGGAGAGGACAGTAGTGCTGGGATCCCTGCTAAAAGCAAACCTGAGATAATGGAGAACTCATAATCGGATATTCCCTGAATCAGAGAGCTGCCTTTGTTTCCCAGGTATTCCCAAACTGAAGTTAGCCTGTGCATGCCAGTGCATTTTAATGCATTTTGACAATGTCACAAGAGCCCCTTTGTTGCTTGTCTGCTTCGTCCTTGCTTGCACATCTGAATGAAGCTTTCCCATACTGAGCCATAGGCAGCCTCCAGTCAGCTTAGGATAGTGTATGTGTGTGTGTGTGTGTGTGTGTGATGCATTTCTAAAATATTTCCATTCACTTCTCAGGTATTCAATTTGAAACAGAGTTGCCCAATATACTAATCAGCAGAGAAAGGGGAAGAACATGCTTTAATGGTGTTCTCTTCTCTGTTGATTTTGTCAAATTGTGTAAAAAAAGAAGAGGAGAAAGAGTTGGAATAAATCAGGTCCTTCCTGGGGAAGCTGGAACCAGATGAAGGAATGTTCTACAACAAACAGCTTCTTGAATTAGTGAGGTCAGGACCTCCTGATCCTAAAAGTTGTAGTGCCTTGTTGATGCTCTCCTGCCACCTCTGTGGTTGGCGTGTCTGAGCCAGGCAGGGTCCCAGTAACATGAAATTGTGTTACTGACCTGCACTGGTCAGGGCTGCCACAGCAGCATGTGCATGGAGAGCAGTCACTGGCAGCTGGGGCTCCTCAGAGCCAGCACCAGCCCAGAGCATGCTGTGTGGGAGGAACAACCACTGAGGTGTCAGTGGGGAACACTGAAAACAACCTCTCAGGCAGAGCAAGGAGGGATTTCTGCTTATAATGGAAACTTCATACTTAAGTGCCTGGTGGCTATGGTCTATTTTTTACATTGGTGATGTGCTTGAAGCAGAAGGATGATGGCACCCAAGTGCCCCTTTTAACCAAAATTATTCTATGATTTGTTTAGTTGCTTTAAGGAGCGTATCTTTCTCTCTCAAGTTTGGGGCTGTAGTCAAATCTATCTTAAGCAAAAGCAGTATTACTAAATTCTGTGGAATTATACCTGCCTGCACTGGGAGAAATTGGTCTTCTGGATTTTATGGTACTTGTGCAATACTCACCCGGGAAACAGGAATCTTGCTTTTCAAGAGAACATGACACCCAGCTAATTTCACTGCCTCTCTTACAGCAGATCTTCTCGGGAGGGCTAAGCAACAGCATCCTATTTTAAAGTCCTGTACCACTTTTGGAATACCTGTGCCATCAGAAAGCTATGGCCTTATTTTATCTGTTTATATCTAGTAACAGTCTGGGGGAAATGAAGTTTTGTTTTCCCATCACATTTATTCCCCAGTGCAACAGTTTAAAAACTGTTTTTCAGAGTGTTCAGAAAGCCCACATTTTTCCCTGGTAACTCAGAGCATAGGAATGTCCTATGGCAAAGGAAGAGCTGGCAAGGACATGCATGCCAGCATGTCAGCTGGCCAAGGGTGGGAGATCCCCCAACACTTCCTGCCTGAAGGTTCCCAGGGTGCAACTTGGGAGCACACTCTGTTTGTTTTGGATGTGTGAAGCCCCTGTAAATACTCTCTATACATGTCTGAGTTTTAAATATATGTAGTTAGGCTCTACCAACATGTTTCAGCCTACACAGGGCAACATCTGTTGAAACATGCCACTCTGGCTTAGTTTTAGCAGAGAAAATGAAGGAAAACAATTTCATCCGTCATTAGACTAACATTTGGGAGAATATTTAGGCCTCGTTCCATTTCCTAAAGCTAAGCAAATTTTGGCCTCATCAGCAGATGTCTGATGGTGCAGCAGTGTCTGGCTGTGACACTGGGACAGTCTCTCACAGAGCAGCAATCCTGGCCCAGCACAGACACTGCTGCCCAAAGAGGCTCTCAGGTAAGCAGACAATGTGCACTGGGAGCAGCTCTCCTCAGTTCTCCCCATCTGTGGTTTCTGAGCACAGCCCATGTTAAAGCAATGTGACTGGAGGTCACCAGAGACAAGCACTAATGACTCTGTAAGGGACAACTCTTGGGGAGTAAAGGGAAAATACCCAAAGGTTTCTTTGCCACAATGCCAAAGCTGCTGTGTCGGTGATGGAGGGTAGATGAACACCTCCTAAAAGCTGTTCAGCAGCTCATTCTGATCTGCAGACCTGCCATGATGATCATGGACAACCAGCTTGTATCCTCTCACACTCTTACAAATGTCTCTGTAAAGTGGATAGCAGCATGGCAATGTCTGATACCAATCCCAAACTGCATCTACACCCTCAGCAGCTGTAGGCACAAATCTGCCATTGTCCCTCTGCCCATTGGATTAGAAATAAGTGATGAGAGGTGTGGGACCATCTGAGTGAGCCACCAGGCAGCTCTGCCATTTTCCCAGCTCAGAGCCATACACGTTTGTGGGTCATTGCCTGAAGATAAGCTGAATTTAGGGGTGGACATCAGGTGTTTGCACAGTGCAGAAGAAGCTGTGCCCACCCTGTGCCCTGCAGCCTTCACACACCCTGTGGTGATAGTGCTGTGACACTTGTCTGAGAGCACCAAAGTGCTGCAGTTGTGCAGTGTCTGAGGCATTACTGTGATGTGTTTAAAAATCAGTGTAAAATTCAGAAGTTGGTCATATGCAGCATAGCTCTAGAGTGGATCTGGTTATACTGGGGTTGGCAGGGGGACTTTTTCTGTTGATATATTAGATTGGATTTTTTTTTTATAGCACTACATGATGGGAAGCACTTGGACTTGTAGCCCAGAGCTGGGAGATGCTTTACTGGGAGCTGGCTTAGAGGAACCAGTGTTCTTTTCGTTTTCCCATTGCTGATCAGATACTTTTCTATATACTTCTTCCCTCTATTGATAAACAAGGTCATAATGCTTATTTCCCTTAACTTGAAGCAGCAGTGTTAAGGTCTGATTAATCCTATGACATATAAATCATGCTTGTTAAAATTGAAAGCCATAGATGATTTTATGTGGAAGAAATTGCCATATGCTGAAATAGTATGAGAAGCATTGTTTCCAGTTTCACTTTCTTTATATGTAGAAGGCAGGTTTCTTTCCCTAAGTTCCATCATTTCTTGTAGATCAAGATATTTATTTAATTGTATTTTGAAAACATGTCCATTTTTATGAATGAGTGGCAATCCTTCAAAAGAATGAAGCTCACAATGCCTTAGACATAGAAGAATAAACAAAAATTAAGAAGTTTAGCTGTTACTTACTCTTTCTGGAATTTAAAACATCTGTGATTAGGAAGTTTGAAAGTCTGTTTAGATAGATAGCTGAGAATTTGGTTTGTTTTGGTTTGTTTAGAAAGTATGCTAGTTATTTCAGATGTTTGCCCTATGAAGAATGTAAAACAATTTAATTGTCTCAGGTCTGAATTTCATTCGAGTTACTGGCAGAAGGTCATTAAACTCAGTCCAGGGTTTCATTCAGATTTGCCATTTAGACCTAAAAAATGTTACCATAAAAATGTTGGCATGTTTGTTATGCAGGGAGTATAATGTCTTAATTGAAATGCAACCAGAAACTATTTTAAAAACTTCTATTACAGTTCACATGACAGACAGTATTTTGTAGCTTTAACATCTGTTTTAAAGCCAGCTCATGAGATTTAGCCTTTGTCTGACTATAGCTCTTTTGGTTTCAGTGAAGTTGCACACATTTAAATCCTGATTGAATTTGTCTCACATGATTGGCTTTTTAATTGTATTGTTTAATTTTCTTTATCTCCAACCCAGTGTTGTAGCGTGGAGCTTCAGCACATGTCAGAATATGGCCAATAATGGATCCTTTCTTCTTCCTTTTATATTTTCACAGTTACAGGGATCCATTAAAAGAAAACTGGAAGATGATAGCTCTCCTGCCTCCAGTGGCGTGCCTGATGTCACTTTCCCAAATGACAGTAAAAGACTTTGTCTTGAGGATGTAAACCTTGCCATGGGCCAAGGTGCCAATCCCACCATGGCATGTCCAGAAATGCAAAGTTCTCCATTCCCCACTGGTCACAGCACTTCTTCCCTGGGAGTCACAGGGCACCCAGTGCTCCTCGAAAACAATCACATGAATGGTGGTGGCATTGGCTCCCCGTTCTCAGTGCCAGCCAACACTGAAATAAATCAGAAGGGGTCAATAGGAGGGCAAACCAACAACATTGTCCATTATGATGAGAAAGGAAACAGCTTACAGTCTGTGGACCAAGAGCTGCAAGACCTATTGGAAGAGCTGACCAAAATGCCTGATCCTTCTCCCAATGACCTGGATCTGGAGAAGATTTTGTGCAGCAAGGCTGAAGATCCACTTGGTCTGAGTCATTCCCAACCAAACATAAGTACGACTCCAAAGTCCTCCCCGCAGACTTCCCACTTGGAGAACCATGTTGCTAACAAAGATTTTTCTCCAGGCTGCAATCCAACCAGTGGAGGATCCCCTCAGATGAGACCATCATCTGCTGGAGCTAACTTCCAAGTTCCTCCCTCAAACAAACCTGCTGCATCACCCATCTCTACAGCAGCTCAGAACAAAAGCCAGCCACCACCGATGCTCCCAGTACCCTTGCCCAACATGCCTGGCTCCAACTGGCATGCTCAGCAGCTAAAGCAGCTGGCAGCCAGCAAGCAGGTGTCTGGTACCAAGCAACAAGTACAGGCTCCCAGCTGGCCAACTATGTCTCCTCCTGGTCTCTCTCCGCCTTACAGGGCAGGATCATCCCCACACCATCAACCTTTCAGTCCTCAAAATGTTATGGTGTCTGGCATGCCTGCTAATAATTTACCAGGAAACAACATTCAGAGTCCTCAAAACACTCTGCTTTCAAGCATGACTTCCAGCAGCACCCCATCCAATGGCCCCTCTCCCCCTTATGGCTCTGAGAAGCTCTCCAGTCCAGCTCTGAGCCAGCAGCCCTTCAGCCCTCAGAGCTCCATGCTGCCTGCTCTGACAGCAGCCAGCTTGCCAGCCAGCAGCATTAAAAGCCCACAGAACAACTTGGTTGCCAGCATGGCCTCCACAAATACTGGACCTTCTCCACCGTACAGGCCAGAAAAGCTGTCAAGCCCTGCTCTGCATCAGCAGCCCTTCAGTCCTCAAGGTACATTAATCTCTAACATCACTCCCACCAGCAATCCCACAAGTATGCAGAACTCGCTTTTTAAATCAATGACTACAAACCAGACCAAAAATATGAACATAATTATGCAACAGCCATCCAGTAGCTTACAGCCAGGTCTGGTGAATGAGAGCCCTGTTAGCCAAGACCAGTTTTCCTTCAACAACACCAAACCACTGTCTCACTTTGCCTCAGAGTCAGCTACTCAAAAAATGTCCCCTCTGACAGCAGGACAAGGACAGCAGTCCCTCATTCACTATCTCCAGCAGCAGCAGCAGCAGCAGCAGCAGTCTCCAGCCACGCAGCAGTCCCAGCAGACCAACAACAGCCAGTTTCTCCAGCAGCAGTTCCGACAGCTGATGCAGCCACATCGCATGCAGAGACAGATGCAGGCTGCCACACTGCCATCTCAAAGCAGACAGGTGAGAACCTCTCTTCTGTCTTACATGGCTTATGTGAAAAACCAAGTCATTTATTTTCTTATCTTTGCTTTTCCATTTGTGTTTCAAATGCGGCGTCACTAAATTTCTGAAGTGTGCACGGTGCATACATGGACAAGGCAATAACAACCTCTGGTGTTATCATAGTTAATTTCTTCAACTAAAAATGTACCATAATTCTACCATGCATTGCCTGTTTTAGTCTGGTGGAGAACTTTGTGCTATTTTAGAATAATTTTTTTGCTTGTATAGGTGATAGTCTCTTTTAGCTTATATTATAATCTCCAGAGATATTCTTGTTGCATGTTTCATGTTATCCTTTCAGAGGGAATATCTTCTTTTTATCTTAGTGCCCTTCAACAAATTCATCTCTGTGTTATGCTTCTGAGGCTAGAAAAGATCAGCTGGGGTGAGAAGTGAAGGTAAAATGTGTCCTTCGTGGACAGCAGGTCAAACAGTACAGCTCCTGAATAGCAAAGAGGCAGACTTGAAATACCTGTTACTGGCATTTGCCAGAAGCCATTCCCTGCTTTGGATGAGGGCCATTCCCCACCCATGGTGATCTGTGATACCAATCGAGCTGGTAAATGCAAAAATGCAGCTGGCAAAAGTGAGACACAGCCCTGGTTTCTGTCCAGCCACCTTCTCCCTGAGACTCAGTGAGAGGTGTGAATCTGCTACTACCCCAGATCAGAGAGATGTCCTGTGAACAGGGTCCTGGGAGCAGGGGAGGGCTCGGGGACCGGGTCTGAGAGCAGCCTGGCTGTGAGGAATAAACGTCTTTTTGTTTGGAAGAATAGCTGGAAACACCGAACCTCAGCACCAAACCAAGGGCTTTGTTAGGCTGAACCAACACGTTGTAAGCAGACTCCTCCAAGCTGCTGAGCTGTGCACACAGTCACTCCATCAGCAACCTGGGAAGGACTGAGACACTTCTCTCCCAGCAGAGCAGAGACTGATCGCTGAAATTCCACTGGGATCTGCTTGAGAGCTGAAGTGTGAAATGCACTCCAGAGCCAGGTCTTCTTTGCTCTTCTTCCCTGCAAAGTGACTGGATCTTAAGGAGGGGAGCTCATCAATCATGGTGCAACGCTGGTGTAACTAAATACCATAATGAGAAATAGGGGGTAGTTACTAAATACCAGCTTCTGAGTGGTGAGACAGCGAGGCATTGCCACTGTGCCTCTTCAGGATCAACTCTTTTCCAAGTTGTGCTCACTCCACTCACCCTCACTCCGTGCAGCAGCCTAAAACAGGCAGTGGGGGAGCACTGGTGACTCACTGAATTTGCTCATGCAGGTGTAGAACAGGTAACAGTGGGGCACATCTAGTGCTCCTTAAAGGGTTACCAGTGAAAGGCCCCTTATTCAACAAAGACCTAGAGCAGTTTGTTGCTTCAGGCACATGAGGACCCTGCTTGTGTTTGGTGGGACCCAGATTAAACAGAGAGTAGAGACTTTTGCTGGCTTGGGATCCAGGCTGTGGATAGACCTACGATTGAAAGGGAGCAAAGTGCAGCAGTTTCACAAATTACTGCCTACTAGATGTTTTACTCTGAAGGCAGGTGTGGGTGAAGAATATATTCATGGTGTTTTCCATCTCGCATGAGATGCAGGAAAACCACAGTGATATGATCACTTTTGATCATATGTCCATAACCTTTGAGGTTTTTTTTTGGCTTCACCACTGAATCTGTGAAGTAGGAATGTCCTCATTGGATTCCTGAGGTTTCTATGCCCCAGTTTTCCCTGCTTTGAATTTTAGTCTTATACCTCTGAACCCCTTGCATCACTGATTAGACAGAAAAAAAATCCTGAAGTCAGTCTGTCTAATTGGCCAAAATATTCCTTCTTCAAGCAACTTTCCTGGTGCTCTGCCTGTGCTGCATTTTCAGCTGATCCTCACTGTCAGAGAGAGAGTTATTATAATCTTGCTGCTATCAGTAAAGATCAAGGACAGTTAAGACAATGATTACAGGTGATGAGCATTTTACATTTTCAGACTAGTTAGGTAAGCTTATGGTGCCTCCCTCATTTTACAGGGAAGACATAATACAATAATTACACAGCAAATGATAGTGCTTCAGTTTTACAGTCTGTTGAGCTGCCAAAGAAAGACGGTGGATGTTCAGGAGTGAAGCATTTTGTAAGGTTTTGATAACTTTACTGCAAATCTCATAGAAGAAAAACGATCCTGAGTGCTGAATTAAAAGAAAGATTACATAGGAAAATTACTCTGTGTAGGAATCCTTGAATCTGAGATACTTACTATGTTTCTTGGAATCTAGCATGGAGATCTGTTATTTGTCTGCAATAGATTTCTTATTTACATTGAGAGGTTGAGACTGAATTGTGGACCCCACCTGCTCTGTACCAATTTACTCAATTAGAGTGAAGTAGCCCCTGTGACTGTGGTTTTGATTTCCAGCAGTGTATCCAGAGCTGAATTTGAGCTTTGCAGAATTTCAGTGCCAATTCCCTCCTGATGCAGGTGATGAATAGGACTTTTCAAGCATAGAGCAGTTGTCTCATTAAAAGGCACAATGTTAAAGATTCAGAAGACAGGGGAGACAACTTCTGCATCTCAAAAATTAGTAAATTTCTGGTAGAAAATTGTCCTTTTTTAGCCTCATTCACAGAAATTTGCTCAGAGAAAAATAACAGCATTCCCTGAAATGTTGTTTAGTGCTTAAAAGTCATCCCCTTACTCTGTGTGTGTGTTTGCAAATGTGACTAAAATTTATAAAAAGAAGGCATAGTTCTCTCTTCTTTGGAGCAAGAGGTGCAGCTTTGTACAGAAGAAGAATGTGGATGGTGGCCAGTTGGAGGGAGAACAATAAACCATGAAATTTGATCCTTGTAGCAGGCACAGCAACATGGGGAACAGAGCAGCAGCCGCGGACCCAGAGTGAGCGTTTTGCTGTTGTTTCACTGTGTATTAAAGCAAACACTCCACATTCCAAAAGCAGGGTTACTGCTGGTGCCTCACAGCTCTACCATTTTTGTAGTTAGTGATGTATCTTTTAAGTGCAATCAGTCTGTGTCCCAGATCCTGTCTTGCCTGGACAACTGCTGGATCTGATAGGGCTAATCTCCCCCCATCTGAAGCACTATGTCTTTATTGTTGAGCATGGATGGGTATTGATTGAGGCGCTGACAGTTTGCATTGTGTGGCAGCAAAGCCTGGTGGGACTAACGCTGCTCTCTGGCCATGGGCAGGTTTTCATTTTATTCCTGTAGGGCTGATTCCTGTGAGTGAAATTATACTCAAAGGTCTGGACTCGTAAATCCTAATATAAAGATGGTAGTAAATGCCACAGTCAAAGATAGTCTCCAGAACTATCACACACTGTTTTCAGGGCTAAAGCTTCACCACTTGACTTTATTGGCTGTTTCTGGGCACACGAAAAGCTGCATCTGCCCAGGCAGGTTGACTAGTTGGGCATCTCCCTGATTTTCATGTCTAAGTAGAGTTTGTACTTGCAGATTTCCTATTCTGGAATGTCCAATACACCGGGCCCAATTCTGCCTTCAGCAATGCTGATAGCACAGCCCGCTCTCAGAAAAGCTGTTCTGTCCCCCTGGTGCCAGAACAGACACAGGGCTCTGTGCAGGGCAAGGAGGGATGCCCTCCTCCTGCAGGCAGGAAAACCAGCCCGTGATACTCACAGTTTAAGTCAGGCTGCAATAAAATAAACCCTTTGGGTGGCTATGTCTTTTCCAAGCCCAAGCTGATGTGAGTTAAAACTTGGGAGGCTCAGGGAGGAGGGCAGGATTGCCCACTGGCTGCTCTGTGTGTGGAACGCTGAGAACCAAAACACAGCTGCAAAGGTTGTTTTGCTGGGGGATGTAGGTGATAAACAGCCATTGTCCGGGAGGGACACGCTGTGTCTCTGGGCTCCGCTTGCACCCTAGGAACCAAATGTGCTATTCTTAGAGCTCTCTGCATTCCTGCTGACAGCCAGAGAGTTGTACACCGCATTGTCAGTGAAGGGTATATTTGTTTCATCTCCATTGCCAAAAATACTGATAGAGAAAAAATGACAAGGGAAGAGACAGAGAGAAAACTAATATTATTTGCAGTAAAAGTGGCTGTATTTTTACTACATATGGACTGCATATGAGATAGTGAAGAACATGCTGAGGACTAAAATACCCTTTGAAAAGCAAAATATTTCTTTGACCGTGGTGAAAGCAGCAACACATTATCTGAGATGGAAGAATAAACTATAGGTTGCAGAGAAACACCAAAACTTCTGAGCTAGATTAAATATACTTTTTTTATAAGTTAAAAAAATCTTTTTTCAGAGTGTAAGTTTTCTAAATATAGAAACAAAACTGAAGAAGAAATGTACTGTTATAAAGAGCAAACTGACCCAGAGGTTAGATGTCAAAGGTTAAATAACTATAATGGAATACAAAATACAGCTTTTATTAATATGAAGAAATGGTAATACCATGGCCTGATTTCTGGGTGCCATATATTATGGGAAGTCACTTCTGCCTGTAAAAAGTCAGTGCACTGTGACTGTTAGGTGAGACTGTTCTGACTCAGCAGCACTTTATAAGCTGCTTTATAAGCAGGTTGATTAAGAGTTTGGAAAAGCAGAGAACACAACCTGCATCATCTGTGTACATACAGTCCTCCTGCAAGTACAGGCAAAAATAATGTTTTATTTGGGATTTCCAAGGTGTCACAAGGCGTCTTCCTAATACATAAAAGAATTAGCGTGTCATACTTTATTCATAAAACCAGAAGTACTGGCCAGATTTCATCTGCAGTTTCAATCCCCTACCCTTTTTCTTCATATGTCAAACTTATTTTTAAAACCACTTTGAATGAAGTTCTGCTGGTATCTTCTCTTCTCTTCTCTTCTCTTCTCTTCTCTTCTCTTCTCTTCTCTTNCTCTGCTTCTCTTTGCTCCTCTTCTCTTCTCTTCTCTTCTCTTCTCTTCTCTTCTCTTCTCTTCTCTTCTCTTCTCTTCTCTTCTCTTCTCTTCTCTTCTCTTCTCTTCTCTTCTCTTCTCTTCTCTTCTCTTCTCTTCTCTTCTCTTCTCTTTTCTCTTCTCCCTTTTCTCTTACCTCTCCCTTTCCTCTCTTTCCCTTTTCTTTTTTCTGGGGAGCCAAGTTTTTAAAATACTACCTTTTTTTTTCTTTTACCAATGCAGTGAAGAGTAAACCAGATTTGATTTCAAAGGACAATGGTAGCACAATACCAAAGCAAAGCCTTTGAGGGATGGAGAGCTTTTGAACGCAAAGCAACAAGCCCTTCAGCTAATTAAGTGCCTTTGAATAGGGGAATAAAGGAGGCTGCTGGTGAATCTGGATTACAGAGAGCAATAAGGCTGAGCCTGGATTTTGGCATCTACACAGATGTAAAAACATCTTCTTGAATGGTCATTTCTGAATTTATATTTATCTGTGCATTTGCAAGTGGGTTGATATTTTTTTCAAACTTGGAGATTCTTTGTTCTCTTCTTAAGAGAGTCTGAGAGGAGCTTGACTGAAGCTATTAACTGCCTTCTTCCCCCTTCCCTCCCCTGTGAATAAATAATGTCAGATAAGTTTTGGAAAGTAAGAAGTAAACTTGTGGAACAAAATGGGGTGTTTGGCCTCAACATGTCAACAGTAATACAACATTTTCAGAAGTGCAGTAATCAAGATAAAAAAAACCTTAATTCAAATCTGATCTTCTGAGCCCATTGCTCTTTCACAGTGTTTTTTTAAATTGCATTTGTTGTCTTCTTTTGTTCCATTTTGGGTATTTCAAAGCATACCCCCGTTGTAGTGGAGCCCTTGCAGCCATGTCTTAACCTTCCCACTTCTTTGGCTTGTATTTTAAGATGTTTGCAGGCACTGATGTTTCCAACAGCTCTGCCTAATGCACTCATAATTCCTTCCAGTTTAGCCCTCTGTTGTGCTGATAGCACTCTTGGACACCACACAGCACATCATTAGGAGAAGCAGCAGAGAAGAAGCTTGTAAATAGACCAAATCCTTCTAAACACCATGTGGGGATCATCCTCCCCCACTCTCACCATCACCCACCTTTTGGATCTGAAATTAATGTGTACACTACACCAAAGCTGCAGCACTTTCCTCGATCCAGATGGGTCTTTCCCTTGGTTAGGACCTGTTTAATAACATGGAAGATGTTCTGCCAGCAACTGAGCATTTAGGACACAGACAACTCTATGGGAATCTCACACTGGACAAATTAAAATCCAATTGGAAAGAAAAAAGAGGCTCAGGAGGTACTGTAAACACCAGTGAGGGATGCTGGAGGCATTCAGGGAAGTCTTTCTCTTCCTTATGTGCAGGACAATGAGGCAATGCCTGCAGGGCTGAGGGAGGGTTGTCCAGGGTGGAGAAAGAGGAAGTGGTGCTCATGTGCTGTGAACATGCAGAGGGAAATGTGACTTACCCCAGAGAAATTTAGGGCAAGGTGCTGCATTCAGCTGACATGCTCCTTGCAGTGTTTCCAGGTGCTCAGGATGGGGCTGTGTGTCCCTGGGGGTGAGCAGAGGAGAGGGAGCCATCACACAGGGGTTCTCTGTGAGCCCTGAAAACCCCTCACTTTTGTGGTTCTCAGCTCTAAGCAACAGACAATTGCTTCCTTCTACTCTGCAGTGCAGGATGGGAGACAACCTCAGCTCCCAAAGGTGTAGGGAAAGTGGTACTATCATGCTGAAAAATGTCTGATTCACCAGCTGTACCCAAACCCCTCTGACCCTGCCAGCCCAGGTGGACAGTTCCTCTCAGGTTTTCCAGACAGCTTGGTAGCAGTTCACAAGTGTTCTGGGCTAAACATCAGCTGAATCAGGGCCCCTTCTGCAGATTCTCTTGCCTTTTTTTTCTCTCACCACATAACCCATTTTGGTTTTTTTATTATCACAGATTTAAAAAAATCCATACGCAGAAATCTTTAATTAAAAGCAGTTGAGCAAAAGGTTTTGAACATACATATTTTCTCAACTGTGCTCTTAGATACAATGAAGTTTTAAACATCCTGGGAATCTGGGAAGGACGTGACAACCTTCTCACTGCTTGGCTTCAGGATGAATGCCATGAACTTCCTTCTGTGAATGCCATGAACTTCTTTCTGTGTATCATTCTTAAAAATAACAACTCATAGAGTAGTTAGTGATGGGTAAGGTACATCCTCACTTGCAAGTCAGCACACCCATAATTCTTACTTTGCAAAGGTGTGTTCACGGCCCAGCGTGCTGAGGAATAGCAATGAGGAAATGGTTTCCATGACCCTGTGGTACATCCAACTCATTTCAACTGTGCTGTAAATCCCCATTAATATCAGAACATCTTCATTCCATTTTCCCCATGTTTTTGGAAAGTAGGGTTGTACGTTGTCTGTATTTTCTGTCTCTTTCTTAGTAAATGACAGTTTGGGGAGCTTGTGTTGAACTAAAAGCAGCCTGGCTTTTGGAAAATGTGCTCACTTCCCTAAAACCATGCCCTACTTACTGCCTCACATTTGATGCCTAAATTAATAAATAATTTTAGTACTTTCCTCAGTGATACTGTTAGAGCATGGTATCTACCCTTGCTTTTTGGGGTGCTTTCTACCTAGCATTGTCTTGTCATAGTCTAAAATTGTATCAATACTTCATGAGGTAAAAATGTGTGCAGAACTGAAGTCCAATTTAACAAATAGAATAAAGGCAAGCAAGTGGGTGGGAGAGTCCCTGGGATGCTGTTAGTGCCTGCCTGGCTGGGGCAGGGCGGGGTGAGGGGAGCAGCCCCTTTGCCTTCCTATTCTGCTCCTCTGTCCTTCCTGCCCGGCTGCAGTGAGCACTGACACCAGCTCAAAGTACAAACATGTTTTGATTCAGATGCAATGCCTAGAAATAACTTTCCTGGTAAAATGGACTGGCTGGGTTTTTTGCTTTTTGCTTTTTGGTTTTTTGGTTTTTTTTTTCTTCCTTTGGGCATTTTGGAGAAATTTCAGTGTGTGGGTGGGGGAAAACAAAGCCGTGTCTGTAAACAGGAACTGATATTGTCTGTGGGACTGAATGGGGAGAGAAACTGAACTGGCCTCGGTGATTCTCTCATACATCTGTGAGTCTGGAAACACTGGGATGATTCACAGTTTGCTGATTAATACAGGAGCAAGCAAAATGGTGTGAATTAACGGCCATTACAGAGCTGCACTGGATGGCAAATATCCCCCCAGAACAAATGATGTTTCATGAAGATTGCTTAGAGGAAGAGGTAATGGGTCTTAAATATGAATTAGAAGCAGTCCCATCAAAGCTGTTAACATTAAGGTTTGAAAGCCAAACACTATTACAAGCTGTTTTCAAAAACTGTACATTTCGGAAGCCTATCAGTCTGCCCTGTTGGCCGTGTAATATTTCTGTCTCGAGCATTTTGGATATTTCAAGCAGCCAGCACTAATAATTGATAGCAATCCACAATCAGAATGCAGCAGCTCTTCTTAGGGCTTTGAAGGCTAATCACTCTATTACATGTTTTAAAGTTAAATTTTTAATAGCACATATAAAGGCAAATATCATCATTATCAGTACATAATTCTGAAAAGCACTGCCATTAACAAGAAGTAATCCTGTATTACAATTTAACCCTTGGAATATAGGAACATTAAAGAACGAAGGTAGTAAATGCATTACTTCAGTATAAATAATATTCTCTGTATAACTAGCAAAATTATTTAACATTTGTCATTGAATTTATGAAAATGCAATTCCTTGCATCAGTGTCAGGCAGATGCAGATGTGAATGCAGGTTATGCACAAGCTGTACTGAGCTATTTTTCCCCACTACAAAATTGATGGGAGACCCACAAGGAGTGTAAGCCCTTTAATGTAGCCAAAATAGTGTGATATCCTGGCCTAAGACATTACATTAACAGCTTGATCTTGTAAAGATTCAAGCACACAACGCCTAAATTTACGCAGTGGGAGGTCATTCCAGGATGACTGCAGGATTATTTCTGAGAGCAGAGTGAATCATGTATGTATCTAGGCTTTGTATGCTCAAGAAAGACCAAAGGTGGAGCAGAAGGATGCAGCAAGGGGCCCAGCAGTCGTTGGCAGTGCTACATTAGTGCTGCAGCAAAAATGAGAGGGAGCTGGAAGCTTTGATGCACTTGTTCCTGCCTCAGCTCAAGTTTACATTTGAATTATTTTTGGCTTTTCTGGTGGTTTTGTTGTTGTTGTTGTTGCTGGGGTTTTTTTCCCTCTAGGGGTTAGTACCAGCATTTTACAAACTTGCCAAGCTTCAAATAAATTAATGTTTTAATCAGTCCAGGGGTTATTTGAAGTCCTCTTGTGTTTGTTTTTTAAAGTCATCAACTGCAGAAGGAAAATTTGCCCCTTGTAGGAAGAAAAGCTGCCCCATCCTCTCAGGCACAGCAATAAAAAAGCAAATGGGGAAAAAAATCTTAACAAAACACTTTCCCCCTCTCTTTTGTGATTAGCAGACTGCTAATGTTAATGTGTTTCTTCCCTTTCCAGCAAGATGAGGACATACTACCCTGAAATATCAGTAGTATGTATCCCTGTCATAAACAAATCAATTTCATTTAGTGCTTAATTACTCAGGGCTTTTGAAAGCTTCTCTTTGCATAATAAATATGTTTAATATTTCCTTTACTCTCTGGCGTTAAGAATAAACAGTTACAGCACTGGGTTGAAGGGTAGTTTACAGGACTCGTACGCGGGCAGTCTGTTTTCTCTCCCCGTTGCTCCGAAGGCTGTGTTTAAGCAATGAATGAGCAATCATATGAGCATTATTTTTTTGTTTCGTACAACCCCCTTTTCCTCCTCCTTTCCCGCTCAGTCAGCACACTTTCTGCAGTGGCATTTTAGTTTTCTACATGGAATTGTGTTTAGCAGCATAGCTGCATGTTGAGTATGAGATACTTTTTTCCTCCTTTCCCTCCCCTCCCAAGAGATGCCCCGTGACTTCCTCTATTAGTCCATTAATCGCCGCAGCTCAAAATTCAGTCTGATCAAAGTAGCAGAACGAGGTTGAAAAGTGCAGATTCTAGCAATTGACTTGACTGTTTAGATTCCCTGCTGAGCTCATTTAGAGCTGGAATTAGGCTGTTCCTGCTGTATTTTTCGTCCTTGGCTCGGTGCTGGGGCTGCGCCGGGGAGCGGCGCAGGCAGCGCGGCCACTGCGAGCCCCAGCCCGGAGCCAGACCTGCCCGGAGCCAGACCTGCCCGGAGCCAGCCCTGCCCGGAGCCAGCCCTGCCCGGAGCTAGCCCTGCCCGGAGCTAGCCCAGCCCGTAGCCAGCCCTGCCCGTAGCCAGCCCTGCCCGGAGCCAGCCCTGCCCGGAGCTAGCCCAGCCCGTAGCCAGCCCTGCCCGGAGCTAGCCCAGCCCGTAGCCAGCCCTGCCCGGAGCCAGCCCTGCCCCGGGCCGGCTCAGCGCCGAGCAGCCCCGGCTGGGCTCCATGACCAGGTCTGCTTCATTGCTGCAGGCAGCTCACTACAGCAGGAGTACATCTCGATGGTTCTGGTTTTAGTTTAAGGATCAAGTTTGCATCTCTTGAAGATCTTTACTGAGGTTGGGGCGCATGATACGAGTGGGAAAGCAAGAATTAAAACAAAACGTGAACGGGAAATTTGTAAACAACATGAAGTTTCTTGTAAAAGCTTTCTTTACGCTGTACTGAGTCACTTCAGGAATATAGTTGGTGTTAATGCCTATTTATACATGCAGTTAGAAACTGGGGCTGTTTTCTCTCATTGATAGTCTTGTTTTTCTTGTTTGCTTAAGGCAAAAATTTAGACTGCCCATACCTGTGGTGTTTGCTGTAGATTAACATCTGCTATTGCAATTCTCACACATCTCAAATTCCTGTTGATGTAACTGGGAGTACAAGCTCTCCAGGAATAGTGTCTGACTCTTGATGTCATTATTTGTGATTCTACAGTTACCCAAAGTGAGCTAATATCTCTCAAATAGAGGTAGAGTCATTTGATGTGTAAGTTCTTATCTCATTAAGGTGAATTATTGTTACTGAAATGTGAATGGCATTCTATTATCAGAGAATATTATGTATATAATGGTTTAAGAGCACCTAAGGTCAGCAAGAACAGAGAAATGCTGATAACATCACCACAGACTGTGTGATGGTCCTGAAAGTTGAGTAAATCTTTAACTGAAAAAGGTAGACATATCAGTGTTTTCCCGTAGTTTAGGACTTGGACTAAAATCCCCAACATTCATTTATGTTACATTTTACTTTTCTTTTTTTAAGGGAATTAAAAATTACTACTTAATAAGAACTTTTTCATAAGAAAAAATATCAGCATTGAGGGGGAAAATGTACCAATCTATTTTGTGCTCAGTCTGAGCTTTTTCCTAGATAGGTGTCATATATCTATATGTCAATGAATTATATTTTTAAAAAGAACTGTGGCCTTCATGAGGGACCTTATGTCTTATAACATTAGTAAGGAACTCCTGTCTTTAATGTGTTGCTCCATTCTAGGTTGACACAACATACAAAGTTACTGTGCTTTAGCTTATGGAGAGCTAAATAATAATCCTCAAATTTCATCCTTCATAAAGCATTTATCAGAATGGTGGGCTAAAATCTTACTTTCTCTATTATTTCTTACTTTTTCTACTTATGATAACAGTATTGAGACATTTCATAAGACAAAATGCTGTCTAGCTGCACTTAAAATACACATTTTGCATATTTCTGTCTTGATCAAGCAAGGAGGAGGTGTGTACCTGCTGCCTAGATTACTGTCAAACATAACTGAAAGTAGAGTTGAATTGTACTCTGTTCTCCTAACAGACCCTGTTTGCTCCTCTGACTGGTTACTAAAAGACTTTTATTGCCCTGCCTCACTAACATTTTCCAAATAAAACATTTTTCACCAGTTTCTGAAGAAATAGCAGAACAAGTACCACCTTAGAGAGGCTGGAAGGAGTTCTGTGCTGTGGATTATAAACCAAAACAGTTGGCTAGAATAAAGAATTAAAGTAATCCCTGATATTAGGAACATGAAAATGAGATGACCTTCTGTACATGTGGGTTTGTAACCCAGCTGCACCACAGGCTCCCCTCCATCACTGTTTCTCCACACCTTTACTGGGCAGAAAACAAAAGCCCAGCCATTCAGCTGGGAAACTGGAACACATGCTTGCAAATGTTACAGACTTTAAATGCATTGTATTTTTAACAGTAGTCCGTGATTGGAATGACGGGAAGGAAATGAGCAGAAAACATCCTATTCTATCTCTATATAAAATCTTGCTTGTGAAAGATACAGTTACCACAATAATGATGGGACGCCAGTTGATTCATTGTGCTGGGAGACAAGTGCTGAGCCCGAGAGCCAGCGGGGTCATTTTCTTGCTCCAGCTCCACTTTGGTTGTTTGCTGAGGAAGGGCAGGACAGGGTTATAAAGCTGCTGCCACTACATTCAGTTCATGTTTTTCTCAGAAGAGAAGAGACACCACCAGCCAAGATCTCTTTCCTTTGGAAATTGTGGCTGGGAAGGGCCCCTTTGGCTCGTCAGACAAAGTGGGCAGTCAGACAGCCCCTTTCCTGAATCCCAGGCAGGCACCAGACGGCTGAAGGAAGAGAGGCACCAGGCTGAATTAGATTGCCTCCTGCTTTGGACAGTACGGCAGGGAGGCAGGCTTAATTGCTTTGCAGCTGTTCATTTTTTCCCTTCTCCCTCCCCTGCCTCCTCTCCCTCCTCCCAGCTGACTCTGGAGGCAGCCCCTGCTCCAGCCCCTGGAAACCTCCCCAACCTGGAGGTAGAGTATCAGAGGTTTGTGGACTCATTTTTATCAGTCTTTATACTCTTTCCTCAAGCCCAGCAGCAAATGGGAGCAGGAAGCAAAGTATTAAGGAAAAAATTGGTGTAACCTGCTGGTTTGTTGTTTTTTTCCTGGGTTAGTTGGTGCCCTGGTTTCTGAAAGCTGCTAGGACAGGGGCAGGGCAGCACCAGGCAGGTGGCTCGGGTAGCATGGTATCAGGAGAGGCAGCAGGGTGTCATCAGCAGCAGGGCCTGGCATCCTGTCTGGGCAGACAAACCGGGAGAGCCTTCCAACGAGCCCCCTGTGATGTGGCACTCCCTGCAGCAGGATTTACAAGACATTTGGGGTTTGCTCTCCAGAGCTGCTGCTCCCTTTACAGAGCTCTCCCAGCCTCCTGCCAGGCGGTGTGACTGTCACCTGGGGCTGGTTTGGTGGTGGTAAAAGAGCCTCAACACCGAAATGGTCCTGCCATTACTATTCAAGGCAAAGCTCTTGAACCTTGGAGAACTCACGGAGTTCTCCAGCCCTCAAAAACTGCTCAGGCCAGACTTGCAGATTTGCATGTATCTCATAATCCCAAACTGTCTGAACCTCATGTTTGTGCAGGAAACAAAGTTTGTTTTCTTAATTGCTCTCACTCCCGGATTTAAAAATGTAAAAGGTGTTTCCATGCTGGAGCAATGAGGCTGTGGGCAGCACTGTGCTCACCTGCTCTGCAGAGCGGGGCTCTGCTCGCCTGCTACTCAGCCAGCCTTCCCAGCTCTGTTCACCTCCAGCAGCAATGTCAAGCTAACCCAATTTTTCAGCTGGTATTGAGTGCCACAGGCAAGCTTCAGAGATGTCTCTTTAATTCCTGAACTTGTAGAATTTTGTGAATATTTTCCCTCCAGTTCTACTGACTCACGCAGTCCAGGGAGTGGAGGCAGTGAGAGAACATGAAGACTGTAACCCAGGCCTAATTTACTTATCTGGAAAAGCCAGTCGTCAGTAAGCCTTTCACCTCTCTGTCCACTAAGATAGGACCTCCTGTGAGACTATTTGGCCTCCCAAATATAAATATGGCATCAGCAGTACTTGACTGTCCCAGGCCAATGCACCTCCTGTGCTGGGATGCCCTGTCTGGGTGATGGCATTCCAATGGGAAATGCTGCTGAGCCCACAGCCCGGTGCAGGGCACGCAGCTCTTTGCTGTTGGGGGCACAGGCTGTCGTGGCACACTAATCTCTTTATTCTGGACCTGTTTGCTGCTTATTTTTTATGATATCCTTAACAGCCTAAACCAGAACTTGAGGTGGGCACCAGTGCAGGGTTTTGACACATTGCTTTTAAGGCACAGAACTGTAATGGGGATCATTGCTCAGTGCCACTGGGGAGACTGAGGGTGTCATTCCTGGAAAGGGAGTGTAGCTACGAGATGCTTCGGTGCTCAGAGAGATTTGTGTCTGTAAGAAATGGATTTAGAAATAAGTTACAGTAGCATGGCAGTGACTTTTTTTCCCCCCGTAATCTGTTCACATGCAGCTGTGATAGCTCTGCCAGTTAGATTTGAATTGGAACTGGCTCCACAAGGTACAAAGGCCCTGAGCCTCATTGCTGAGACCGGAAATCCATTGTGGCTCCTGATTAGTGCTGGTGAAATCGGAAACCTTTCTTGGGGCAGATAATGATCTCGGAAATGAAAATATAACCTGTTAATCCTGAATTTTAACAGGATGGTTATGCAACTCCAGGCCAAATCCAGGATGTGTCTTATCTATACACCCTTGGTCAGAAAAGCTTTGCTGATAGGGAAGGATGGGTTTGAACCCCTGAAGTACCCTCTCCTCAGACCTCCCCTGCTTAATGCCAGGCCTGTGGCCAGAGGCAGAAGAGGGGTGATAGGGTGAGACAGAGTAAAGAAATTGGGATTCACATGTTGGGACCATCCCTCTGAACTTCTTGGCTGAAGTACCTTGAGATTGGGCCTCTGTTTAATGTTCCTCCCCATGACAGTCACCACTGCCAAAAGACAGGTGGTCTGGCTGGGGCTATCCATGCTTTTGCAGTCCCATAATAATCCCTTTAATTATGGGTAACAATAGGTTCTGTTTTCTCCTATGTTAATAACAAGTTCCAGGGTATAAATAACTCTGCAATTAGAACACCTAACGATTTACCATTTGACACCTATGCAGTCTGCTGGAGCCTTGGCTGTGCAAGGAATTTTTTCTCCTGCCCTGAATATTTTATAATTGTTCTACAAAGAGCACATGGATGCTCCAGTCATTAAGAAATGCCAACCAAGGTACATTGTGGCACCAGGGAGCAGAGAACAAATAGCTAGGGCTGTGCTGCAGCTGGAGGGAGCAGTCCTTTCAGACCTGCAGCTCTGGTTTGTTTGACTAGTTCTGTATATTGACCTTTGTTTTTTATGAAAAACACGAACAAACAGTATTGCTTTCTTACAGGACCCATTAACTCCTGCAGAGGTTTTGTGGTGTCTGTTGATGAGAGCAGCACACGTGTGGCCGTGTACTGCAGCCTGAACACCTCTGCTGTTCTGCTTTCGTTGGGTGTTTGCAGAGAGAACCTGCATGGCCCCTCCTTTGTGCTTTTGGAAGAGGCAGTCCGTATGTAAATACATGGAAATAGGCCTAGCCACAATTGCCAGGGAGATAGGGGTGATGGGGAGAGGGAAATTCATCTCTGCTTTCCGTGGGGAGGCAGAGAGTCCCAAGTGTCATTTCCGAGACTGCCTCTGATGTGTTTGATGTGGAGCCTGAGAATGGAGTTGCTTAAACATACCAGTGTGCCTAAAAATGTAAAAATAAAAGCAGTGCTATTTTAAGACTTGAGAATCGGGGATTATAAATAGCCCAACTGGTGTGTTACTCCTGGCTGGGTGTGTCGGTCCTTCAACATCAGCACAGCTGTCACTTCCCTTTGAAGCGGCTTGTCGCTGATGACCGCAGCTGCGGAGCCTCCTCTGCATTGCCCTGCTGTCCCGATAAGCACAGGGCACTGATAAGGTGCTCTCCAGGCTGAGTCCATCACACCAGCCCTCAAATGGCCAGCTTGGGCCTTCAAGCACACACCTCAGGGAGGTGGGTGCAGGCTGGCAGGGAGCTGTGGAGCTGGAGGAGGGAGGCAGTGCTGGCAGAGTACAGCAGAGCTGTGGAGCTGGGGCTGCTGAACCCCAGAAAAAAGGTAAAATAGTTGTGTGGTTAAGCACTGGTTTGGGCTCGTGAACTGTGGATTTAGCACCCTCTCTTGTCAGTCTTCCTCTGTGACTGGTTGGGCTACATCTTTCTGCCCCCATCATTTAGACTTCTTCTGTGGCCAGTGGAGGAAAAGATGTTCAGAGAATAAGTTCAGCTCACCTGATGTGCACCTCCAAGATGTGGTGGACAGGCTGCAGTGAGGGAAGCCTGGAAAACACACCGAGGCTTACTGCACGTGCCTTTATTCCCAGTCTGTGGAGGCAACAGCAGCTGTGGTGATCCAATACATAAAAGTAAATTAAGTTGAAAGTCACACAGGTACCTTAAATAGCTGACTTTTTACTTTCTGACTTTAAAAAATTGTTTTCATGTCTGTCTTTCCAGTGTGGTGGCTGGAAAGAAGCACCTTTGATGGTGTGTTCCACTGCCTCCACACTGTGGGTGAGAGGCAGGGGGACAGGCTCTTCCTTGGAGGCTGTTTCCAAGAGGAATTCTGGCTGACTCTTGCACCAAGTAATGATATGTTTATTTGCAGTATATGGAGCCAGGAGCTGTCTCTGGGTGATAGGGATCTGGAGACTAGTAAACAAAAAAAGGCAAGGTTGGAACCCAAACTGTAAGAAGAGTTGTTTGGGTCTAAAGAAAACAATTATAAACCGAATAATGATGGTGTTCAAAAAGGTCTGGAGTTGTGTATGTCAGGACAAGGTGCAAATGTATCTGCCAAGCCCCTGCACTGGTAGGATGCTAAAATCTGGGTTATTCTCACAGGAAGCTCTGAGCAGCTTGTACGCAGAAGGTGAAGCAAAGGGAGCTTGTTGGCCATTTCTTCTTTTCATAACAAATAGAAATGGGCCAGGAATCTCTCCTGGTGTAGCTGAGTCTTCCCCAAACAGGGGGAGCTTATTTTATGTTCTTGCACTGGAGGAAAGCTGGCAGATAAGCATCAGTAAAAGAAGCAAAACACCCTGATGTCTGAAGGTTTCCAAGAGCTCATGCTCAATTCTTACTCTGTAGCCTGCTTGTAACACATATGCCTGTGTCTTGACAGGATGCTCCGCTAGCACAGGCACTGAGCCATTGGTGATAGAGAAGATGATTTCTATCAAAAAATGAACAGGAACAACAGCAGTGACAAATAAAGTCTTACAGGTTCAAACCTGATAAGTTGACATCTCCATTTCCAAAGCTGGATGTCTTCAACTAACCAGCTAGAAGCAGTATTTTAGTAATCTGCTGACTGCGGTGGACCCCCTGTGTTCTCCACACTACTGACAGTCAGGGAGCTTCCAGGGGTCCTGCACAGGGAGCTGAAAAGCTGTGGTTATGTGCCAGGCCAAAGATGAAAGCCTTTTTCTGAAAGCGAAGTTGTTAGTTCAGTCTGAGAGCAGAGACTTCTCCCATGACTCTCTGTGGTCAGAGCTGCTCCTGGAGGGCAGTGGAAGGACTGATTTAATGCTCCATGTCTCCTTGCTTTTATGCTGAACTCTAAATCACGCCTGCGTTTGGCGGCAGCTTAGTAGTGAGTGCAGCACAGAGCCTGAGACCCCTCGGGTGCCACAAGCTCCCAGATCTCCTCTGCCCTGCCCTGGGGGACGTTTGCAGCCGAGCTCTGTGGCTCTGTGAGGATGCACAACACACGTGGACACAGAGACACACCGACACAGACACCCCCCGTTATGGTATGAAGAAGCTCAGCTTGCTTTTTATTGCCTCTCCCCACTCCCCCCTTTTTCTTTTCTATAATCATTGCAAAACAGGAACAAATGAGTGTGTCACTTTAAACCATGAAACCACTTAGTCCGTAAGGACAGATTTGGCGTCTTTGTGCTGGCGGTGACAGGCCAGCGTCACTCCATAGTGATCCCACTGTTCTCCTCGGCCCCGCACCCCACTGCCCTCCCCACCCCCTCCCAGATTTGCTCCGTGTTTGCCTGCCTCTGTTTTTGTGGTTGGTAACCAGCAGAAGAATGGAATGGATTTAATGATTTGTTGGCTGCAGTGCTGGCATGATTAAGTCAATAAAGCTGCAAGCTGAAAACAGTGTAGTTACAGTATATGACTTTAACCTTGTTAATGCATGTTTACGTCCTCCTGCCCAATGTATAGCTGTATATTGCATAAAGAAGATCTGACCAATCTTTAACCCATTAAATAATTCATAAAGTGAGAGCAGACATCAGCTACTTGCAGAGCAGATCAGTAACCATGGGGTCAGCAATAACTTTGACTCCCTGGACCATATCCAGCATGTTTAAACTCTGGTGATGTCACCAGACAAGCTTCTAAGCTTAATCATTTGGATGGGAACAAAGGGAAGTTAACTGTTGACATGCAGGGTCTCCACAGAAGAGACACGTGTGAGGGCTCTGCAACATCTCTGCCTCGCAGGGAGCGTGGCTGAGCTCCAGCCTCCCAGCCCCTTCTGTACACTTCCCTCTCTCCTTACAGCAAAGGTGTGGCTGGCCAAATGTTCAAAGGCACGTGTTCCCCAGACTCCTATTATCTTAAGTGACACAGACACCAGAATCCCACAGAATTTCAGGGAAATGTTGGCTGACACGAGAATATGGTATTTGGAGGCACTTGGAAGGTTTTCTCATCATGGATAATTTTTGAATGAAAAACATCTGCAATGTAAATGACGGAGAAGGACATACAATGAGGATGGAACAGGGCAAAGACAGGGATGTGGGAGAGGATGTGGAGTGAAACTGGACCATTCTCCCCGCAGTAAGAGTTGTCATAATAAAATATCAACCAGGACTTGCAGGAAGATCCCAAGATTTTCACAGGAAACTACGTCAGCCAGTCTCTTCTTTTTGTAAAGACAAAACATAGGGCTGACTTGTCCCAGCACCGAGCTCTCTTCACACAGCTTCCAGCTGGGCACTGAGGGATTCTCCAGGTGCTGCGATGTCCAAAGCTGTCGCAAGCAGAGTTTTTTGAGGACTTAAGGGGCAAGTCACGGGATTGCGGGGCATGTGGCTGGGACATGCTGCACTCTACTGGGCTGTGCAGCCAGGTTAGAGGCCCTGGGGGACCATTACAACTCCGTGTAGTTTAGTGTTGTTATGAGATGCAGCCAGCTGTGGCCAGACCTGGAGGAGAGGTGCAGAGAGGAGAACATGACAATGACTTGTATATGGAGTGAAGCAGGAAAAGCCCTTCCTCTCACTGGTGAGCAGCAAGGAAAGCAGCTCTGCCAGGTCTGTGGGGTCATGACCCCAGAGCACACGAGAGGCATGTTTCAGAGGTAAACCCTCATATTGCCTCAGGAAATTTCCCTCATTCCCCTTTTCTGGGAGGAACTTTAATTCCTTTTGGAGGGAAACTGAGACAGGGACCAATGAAGTTGTTTGCCCATAGTCACGTGAAGAATCTCTGCATGACAGAACTGGAAACTGGACCTGGTCATGTGAGCCCAAGTCCATAGGAATGGCTTTTGTCCTGTGGCTCAGTAATGAAACAAACTCATTTTTCACGATCATCTCCTTTAGAGGCTTGGGAATTCACCTGTAATGATCCCAGCTTCCACTTCTTCTGACAAATTGCATGCTTACAGTCTCATGAGCTCAGCCTCCACGGTGTGTCCAAAGGGACACTTGCTAGCTTGCATGAACTCCTCAGAGTCTTGCATGCACAGCACAGAGTCAGGGGTGTTTGCAAACAGACCTCCAGTTTCTTCATGTCTTCATGACTAGGACTGCTGAGGCTATTAGAGACACCCAGGTAAAAGCTCTCCCATGGTTGTTTGTGAGGCAGAAGGCTGCGTACAGCAGAGTGTATCTCAGAATCCACCACAACCGCTCAGTAATGAATTTTCCAGTGCCAAAAGATAGGCACCTTGTGTTGGAGATTAGAGCCAGGACCTTCAGTCTGCTGTTGCCAGCATCTGCAGGCAGAGGTTGGGGACAAGACTGACCCCCAGAGCTAATGCTGATTATTCTCAGTCACTCAGTTATTCCCTGTTTCTTTTTGGTGGTTCTTTTGAAGATTCTCAATTTAATTTACCCCGCCTTTTTATTTTGTTTTGTTTTCTTGGTTTGTTTTTTGCTGTAATCCAGAACAGCAGTCTGCTTCAGAAAGATGCTCCAGAATTTATGGCAAGTCATATCTGATCTGTGTAGAAATTCCATGTTCAGTTTTCTTTGTTTTTACCTTGGAACACTGTGCAATGCGCCTGAAAATCTTTCTTTACTGGTCTGTTGATTTCGATTAATGAACCCACATACACCTAGTGATGTTTTATTAGCCCTCACCTATCATATGGTGTTATAGCAGCTGGTAATTTTTGTGCATTGACTGCATTTTTTTTTCTGCTTGATAGAAAACAGAGTTGCTCCAAGCATATGATAATGCTGAATGGGGGGATCCCAACTTCTGACCCATAGCTAATATCCTGCAAGTCACATGAAGCTACCGGGGATTCTTGAGCTGGAGCTCGAAATGCCTGTGTTATCAGCAAATAAACACCATTAATTGCTTCTAATATGACATGCAGTGGTTAAATGACAAGATCCTTATTAATATGTGTGTATATCAACCTTTCAGTGTGTATGAGGGGGAGTATGAAGTGGTAAAATTATTTAAAATTAGTAGGGAGTGTTTACAGGAAGACATAAAGAACTGTCAGTTGAGGAAAGCAGAATTTTATGTTCTTTTTCCAGATGACCTTGCTCCAAGGACAAATGAGAGCTTTATGAAATGAAGCTGCAGATGGCTAGTCTCAACTCTGTAATAATGAAATGACACAAGAAAAAAAATGAGACATCTACAGTTTGTAAATACAATCTGAATGGAAGGGGAGAAAGGGGATTTTTTAAGGGGAGACTGAGTTGACTTGGTTACAACAGTTCAGCTTCAGGTGTTTTAATAATAATTTCCATTTAAAAACATAATGGAATTGCTCCTTGTTCCCCATACTCAAGGTCACCTTAACACATTTTTCATTTTTAACATGTCAATATCTTGGTTTTAAAAATTTGATCATGAGGACTGCCTAGTCACAGCCTTCTTTGTATCCATCATTTTAGCATATTATTGATCACAGCGTTTTGTTTTGTAAGTCGTGGTGGTGATTTTTGACACCTGATTGGGCAGAGGATCTGATGAAACCCTTTTTAGTTGTGGACTAGTTTCATCTGTTAGGAAGGAGTAAGGGTGTGAGAAGTTTAATACTGAAAAAGTGATGTGATACTTTGTACCGGAGCATGCTTTGTTTGTGCACTTACATGAGAAATCAGGAGTAATTATGCTGGGTTTTGCATGTGGGGAGGTTTTCATGCAAAGGGCTTCTCAGAAGTTGTTAGGCAGCCAACTACTATTGAAAGTGAAGAAGACTTGGGCATCTGCCTCTGCAGATTGATCCTTTGCATGACAAGGAAAAAGAAATTAATGGAAATGTTGACTTGGAGAAAGCAGGGGGTTTTCAAAATCTCAGTGATCCAGACCACCTCATAGCCGTTCACAGAGCTTTTCAGAAATGGGCAGGTAGAGAACTGATTTATCCCATTAGCTCAAGATTTTCTGACTTTCACTTAGTTAGTGTAAAATCTTCAGTATTTCTTTTATCAGATCTCTTCTGCTCTCCCTAATACATAAATTTACCAGCCAGTCATTGCACTTCCCTGTAGCAGCTTCTGCTGGGTGTTGAGCTAACGTGACTCCCTTGGAATGTCATCGACACCTCTGACAGCATGACTTGACATAACACATGGATTGCTTGAGTCAAACCACTTTATAAGATACAAGATATTGTAGTTTGTCATCACAGCTAGCACAACCTTGTAGAGACAGGCAAAAGGACTACCAGCTGAAATTGGGTGAGATAAATGCAGTTTTAGATTATCTCATTCAATTTATAGGCAAGCTGCCCTCCATGGGAACAAGAGCGTGGTGTCAAGGGTTGGAGAATCACGGCAGCTGTACAACCCAAATATAAATATATGTTCTGTGCAGAGAATTCAATTTTGGATGGTGACTGTATGTTATACAGAGAGGTACAAACCACCCATCCCTGCATCTTTGGGTGTATACACAGAAAAACAGTAACAGACACCATTTCTGTTAAAGAAGGAGGACTACCTTTCAAGGAAACTGTACATGCTCATGCTGTATGAAAACAAAAAAACTTAGAAGATTTTTTTTTTAACCAAACCATATACCCACGGATCACTTACAGTCTTCAAACAAAGCCTTTTCCTGACTGACAGCCCCCAAGATAAGCTTAGAAACTTGAGTCTGGCAGTATTTCACATGCTTGTGTATCAAGTAAATGGGTGAAAGATGGGTAAAAAAAACCCAGATCCACCGAACTGCACAGTTTGTTTTATCAATGTTCATACATTGTGCTAAAGCAAACACACAAACAAACAGTAAGCTTTGGAACATTTCTGAACTGAAAGGCTGTTTTATCTTGAAGAGCATCTCTGAATTGTGAGCAGAATAGAGGAGAAAAAAAGACAGAAAACTTCCAAAGAGCAGATGGAGAGTTTTGTTAACGGCAAGAAGCAGAGGCAAGGAGGACAGGTAACCCCAGACTTCTGCATGAAGCAAATGACAGTGGCATCTCACAGACATCACACTCTTGAGTGGGCTGACACAATCCTTTTGACAAACCTGACCCTGGATTTTGTTTGCTTTATTTGTATGCATAGGCCACTATCTTAGTATCTAAGTGCATTAACAGCTGTAGAGGCCAGGAGCCTTCTTTGTAAAGGTGGCATCAAGGTTTTCTGTGGGTATACACAAAGTCACTACACACCAGGAGTCTACGTGTGCTTTCTCTGTAATTTGAAGTCATGAAACTCTTAAAACCGTGAAGTTGGGTGAGACAGTGAAGGTGAGACAGCTTTAATACTGTTGTATTTTAATTGCTTAGTCTGTAGTATTTGTAGTGTGGTTGTGCCCAGGGGTCTCAGTCCCGGGCTTCAGAACAAAGTGCTGGCCAAGCTTGAAGTCGCCACCAAAGAGATGCAGCACAGCTCCTGGATGGAAGAGGATGCATCAGGGGGCAGGTGGGAGTGCAGGGAAATGCAGGGGCATTAGTTTGAAACTAGCATTTGCATTTTCTCAGCAGAGTGCAGAACTCCCTGTATGTAACAGATGTTCTTAAAATACAGAACAAAACTTGGTTCATAAAACTTCACCCCACCCCTAGGGAATAGCTGTCCCTGCCATGAGCACAGATCGCCCACAAGTCCCCAGCCCAGGAGCCAGGGCCTTAGAGCAGGTCAGGAGTGGCTCTGCTCAAGTCCTGTAGCCATGGTTTTCTGGTTGTTTCTTGTGTTTCTTATGTACTATGTGATATCATGGTAAATACTTCAAACTAAGTTACCTTTGGTTGCCAAAAAAGCCCCAAACCTGGTGCAAAAAGCAGTTTGTCCCACTCATGTACTTGGAGCAAACATCCACCCTGGGTGCCCCATTTCCTTTGGTCTTTTGTTTTTATGCTGTGGCTCATCTCAACAGCCCTTCTGGTCTAAGCTCTGAAATCACTGGATTCAGCTGGATGCCCCATTGGAAGTAGAGGGAATATTTCTCAAATCAGCAGCATCATTTGAAATGGAATAAACTTTTAAAATTCAGGTACTGGAAGTATTTTTAATTAGCTCCTTTTCTGTTCCTCCACTACTGCTAATGCTTTCAGTTAGGAAATGCAGCTCTTCCCCAACTCTGCAAATATCTACTGAAATTTGTAATGCTGCTTGCCTCTCTCTCAGTAACCTTGCTGTGACCTGGTTATCTATTAGAACCACGAAGAATTCAGTCTCTAATTAGTCCATCTGTTAACTATTCAAATTCATGACTTAGTTTTATTGTCTGAGCCTTTAACATAATGCTGAATGATCTCACCTGGCAGCTTATTTCTTATAAAGTAAATGTGCCTTTCTGAGAGCCATTTTGGTGCAGATAACTGTCTTTTCAGCATTGGACAAATGAGACTGTCTAGCAGCCTGCAGTCTCCTTCCTGCCCTCACTGAAAAAAATTGTACATCTCCAATAGCTCTGGGCTTAAGTCAATACAGTTTAACATGTACAATTCCTTTGTTATATTCTTTGGAGTTACAACCTAAGAGCAGATGGGAAAGTTTAATAATGATAAATGAGTTTAGTTCTTTCACATAGTCCTAAAAAACAATGAATGCTCTTTATTAAAGATTAGAGGGTTTTTTACATACTTGCCAAAGAGTGATTACAGCTCTGGTTCAGATCCTCAGAAAGTCTTGCATTTAAATTCTTTCTGGACTGTTTGTTAATGAGGATTCAGAGGAATTAGGGGCCATAAATTTACTCATTCTTACTTAAGTGAAGCCACAAAGTGATTACTGGATATACCACTAAGTATTGAGGACTGAAGTTTACCAAGCATGTTCACACAGAACGATTCATCTCCACCCTTCTTTGCTGCAGTTGTGCATTTTCTTCGTAGTCAGAGGGGGCCCGAGTGGGGCTCATCAGTGGATTTTTGGAAGTATGTTGATTCATAAATGTACATAGCAGGGCTCAGTGGCACTGTTTGCATGCTTTCCATTCAGCAGTTGCCTGAATGGTTGTTGGGGCAGACCCACAGTGGCTCCAGCTGGGTGCAGTGACCTGAGGGTTTGCCCATGGTGCCCCAGCTGGCGGCTGCAGGGCACTGGTTTCACTGGGCTGGGCAGTGGCTGAACAGCGACAGCAGCATTCCTGCAAACCTGGAGACTGACTCTTTCCTCCCTGCTCTTGGAACTCGTGCATGAGATACTAAGTCAGAATGGTGTAGTTTTCCCCAAGGCCTTTCGGAGCAGAAATTGCCCCATTGGGAAGCCCAGGGAGTGCTGCAGGAGCTCTGGACCTGCTGTGACACTTTGCCTGGCAACAGGAACACATTTTCTCAAATGCACTCTCCAGTTCCAGGTCTCTGTGGTGTGCCATTTTGCCATTTAGTTAGGGATTCTCCCCATTTTAATATGAGTTTTGGGAGGGGAAAATGGAGAAAAAACCCTGATACCCACATGCAAATGCTTTTTTTTTTTTTAAACTAAAAGAGTCAGAACCTCCCATAGATCTCTGCACCCTCCAGGGTAACTGTATAGCTCAGCCACACGGACCCTTGGGTGGGGACATCCACTTCCAAGATTCCCAGCTTTGGCACCAGAATTTGCTCTCCTTGCTGTCTTCCTGGATTTGTAATGGGATAAATCCAAACTACAGACTAGTTAAGATTATGGCTGCTTTTGTTTAGTTTTACCAGCGGAAGGAAAGTGATTTTTCTTGGGAAGTGATGAAAAGGAAAAATGTTTAAAGTTCATTAACCTTTGGTACAGATTGCAGTGTCCTTTAGACTACACCATAGCTATTCTTAGTCATGACGTGCGAGTGGTTATTTTTTATTGTACAGGAATACAGTAGTTCCCACTAGTGGTGAAAAGAGAGAACTTTTTCCTTTTCCTTTCTGTTTTTCTTTTTTGTCTTAACCTAAATGTGAACTTGTAGAAGTCAGGATTTCGAATTCACTCTTTGGCTTATCATCTATGCTATTTTGTCCTAATTTCCCCAAAAGCAAGCTGCATATCTCTAGATTGTTTCTTTACTGGCTAATTAAGTGTTATACAACTTTGCTCTCCATTCAGTGTATTTGCAAATGAACTTTGCTGATTGTCATTATTGCTATAGGGTGCCTGCAGAAAATCCCATATAATTGAGCAGTTGTACCACCACAGCACAAGAGCCGCAATTAGTAATGTGATTTACACTTCTTTACCATTAATAATATGGAAAAATCAACATTATTTTCCTGATGATGTCTAGGAGAAATTAGAATGAGGTGGACATGATTAGGAAAAGAGACTTTTATGTTATGACTTGTTAATGCAATAGCCCAGAGCAAGACATCAGAATGATTGTCCTTGCACTAAAACTCCTCTGCTTCAGTAAGCACAGACCCTCTGCACGCCACAAGACAAGTTTGGAGGAAATTGGATAGATGGCAGGGATTTTGGTGGTATGAACATTTCAGCATCTTTCATGTGCAGAGTACACAAACTGAATCTCTCCACTTTCAAATATTCCCCCCGAGGCAATCTGCATTATTCAAAGCTTAACTGTGGCTGCAGAATCCTGTCTGACATGAAAGCAGACTGCCAGCTTAAAATGAACTTTCATATTTACATCTGTAGTAAATCATATTTACTTTTTCCTCCCCTCCTCTTTTTCCGTGGGAGAGAGGGAGTAAAATGGGTAGGAGGCAAGGGGGAGGAGGAGAGATGTCCAGCAGAATTGTAAGCAAAGCACCAGTAATAAAATCTAGTCTTATGAGACTGCCCATGAATAGGAAGGATAATGAGAGCAGTGATGAGCTGCAGGTTTGTGTCTTTTAGTAAATTATCTAACAGGCATTTACATTTCATCAATTGTGCTTTTGCATAATAGACCGAAGTGCTACAACAAAAGGAGGCACCATAAAAATGAGTAATTTCAGTGACCTTCTTGGTAATCCCTCTTAGAAAGAATGTCTTGGAAGGACTTGGATGATTCCTCATGGTGAAGCCTCTGTGGAAAGGTGCCCCAGGCTCAAGGAGCTTTCCTGGTGACAAATGCCTTTCAAGGCTTCCTTCTGGCCCCTCTGAAACATGGCTCGTATCCTGTTTTCTCCATCTGAGCATGCTTCTAATTGTCAGATGTCAGAAGGCAACAACCATTTTCTTCTTACTTATCTCCTGATAACATTGATTCTCAAACAAAGGATGTGGGCTTCCATTCTGAAAACAAAGGAAGCATGGCCCAGCTAAGGATGCTGGATATAATATACATACTTCTCCCTGCCAATAATAACAAAACATCATAAATAATGTAGAAGCTGGATGTGAAAACGGAGAAGGGGGAATACAGCAGCTGGTGCTGCTGTTCCTGGGTACAGCACTCACACGATCTTGTCCTTAGTGAGGCCTTGACTTCTTCCCTCGTTTTTCTCTTGTATTTCTCTGAATACCTGCCAGCTCCTAAGATGTTTAGAATTCAGTATTTTTAAAATTCTTTTTCCATTTTGGGTTGTGTCTTCACCATGTTCTGGTGAATTATTTTTTCTCTCCTTCCCACTGCACTCCTTCTTTGGAGGCAAGAGCTCAGCTGTCAAAGTCAATTTGGATCTTTCACTGAGGACTTAGAAAGAGGCTGGTTTGTGCCAGGCAGGAGCAGGGCTCACTGCATTTAATACTGATTTGTGCCCAGGCATGACCTGGCCCTGCATTTTTGTATGTTGTTCTCTCTTTTCACAGTGACCTCTTCTTGTTCATCCGATCTTGAAACCCACAAGAACCACTTCAATCCCAGGCCCACATTTTCTTTATGTCTCTGGGTCCTGGGTCTGATGGCACCTTTTCCATTCCTATGCCTTTAGTTTGCTCTTTTCCTGTAGGTTTTTCCTCTACATTCACATGCCAAATCCTACCCTGATGCAACTTTCCTTCTGTCTTGCAGTGTAACAGTTGGAGAAGTTGTGAGAAATGTGATGCTTTACTCCCACCCCTTCTGCCAGCCAGGCAGCCCTGTGACTGCAGCAGTGGTAGTGAATGGGTCCCTGTGGCCTTGGGCAACTCACGAGGAATTCTGGATTAACCTTTAGCTTCTCTCACTTTTTCTTGTGCTGATCCTTAGAAATCAGAGCACTCCCCCACCTCTCACTGTCCTCACTGTAACACACAGGGCCACGTGAGTCCATGAGGTGTTTTGGCCTTGGGACAGCTGAAGACTGAAGAGAGCACATCAGTAGAGAGGATAAGGGCTTCTGTTGTTACCTCCCTGATGAGATTAATTTTCTTTTTTTCATGTTTCTTGGCAGGATCCAAGTTCTGGAATGGTTGCCAGATTGCAGGAGCCAGGCTCCATCCCGAGCGGCGGCTCCGTGCCGGCACCAGCCACGGTCAATGGGTACACCATGAGGAACCATCTCCTGAAGCAGCAAATAATGAAACGGCAGCTGATGCAGGTACAGTCCCTTCTGTGGGTTGCTGTGCTGTCCACCTCACTGGGAAGGACAGGACTAACTGGAATGAGGAAATCATCAGTCAGCAAACACAAGAGTGACCCTGGAATTGCTAGGCTGAGTCAGACCAAGGCTGTGGTGAGTCTAGCATGAGGCCAAGGGAGGCCAAGGCCAAGTGCTGCTCTGCCAGAGCTGAGTGCAGATCTGCCCTCTCATATGCAAGGGAAAGATTTGGTCACCTCTGTATCCCTGACGTCATTTTTGGTCAGCCACAGAGTTGGGAGGGAAGATGCAGAAAAGGGAGGCTTGGAAAGTGAATCAGCCCGAGAGAGATGTTCTCCATGCTTGCCTTTCTCTCTGGTTCCCTGGGGATTTAGCAAAGCAGATGTTAGGCTCCAGTTTGTCCGGGACTTGACTGGTCTCTCTAGCAACAGAAGCCCCTGTAGGAGGTTTGCAACAGGCTGTGTGAGGAAGCTGGGATGGGGAAATCCCACAAATGAATTGTGTAAAGCAGCTCTGACCACGTGCCTCTGACTTTCTGAATGTGCTGCTGGGTTTGGGTCAAGGAGGCTCATTTCTGTGGATGGGAAATGAGAAGTAGCTCAATAAAACCCTCAATGAAGTCCCGTGCTGCTCCTTGATCAAACTCCCTTTCAAACCCAACTCTGCCTCCCTGCCATCACTTGGCTTCAACTTTTCCTGGGCCGCTCTAACACAGAGGAAGCTCCACCATTCCCAGAGAGCTCCCCAGGTCACAGCTGCTGCCCACAGCAGGGATGTAAGTGCAGTGCTGGGTTCTGGAGCTAAATGGTGAGAGACTTGAATCAGGTCACCTGGACTAGCCCAGCAATGCCTTCCTCAGGGAGCCCCTGCTGTGGACCCCTGGCTCCTGTGCTCTGGTTAGAAGTGGCAACCAGCACACAAGGGGATGGGGCACATGGGCAGAGCTTCCAGCAGCAGCACACTTCACTCATAAGCTGGTGAACACAGGAGTCTCCATGTTTGTCCAGCTCCCCTTTGGCTGCCTGCACAGCATCTGCTGAAGGTTGCAGTTCCCAGTTCTGGGCTGGCATCAGGACACCTTTGCAAGAAGGGGAATGTGAGAAATTAAGATTCAGTCTGAAATGAACTGTCTGGGCTGAGTCTCATCAGAGGAGGGGGGTAAAGGGTGTATGGGGGAGGTTGTTAATGATAGTGGCTACACTTCAAGTGTCTGCTGCTCGTTTGGTTGTCAAGAGACTGCAACTTCACTATTACTCCCCTTGTTTTCTAGGAAAAGCAGAGACAAAACATGCTGGGAGTAACATCTGAACAGAGGAGCTTGTTTGCGTCTCAGCAGATAAACCAGTTTCAAGGTAAGGAAGGAAATGGCCTGAAAATGGTCTGAAAATCCTTGAAGTGCCAGGGCCTGGTGTCTGGTTAAATAGAGACACTTAATGATTCTCTGCCCTGAATTAAAAGCATTTTGCATTTTATCACATGTTGTGGGACTCCCCTGTTTCCTTATGGCTCCACTATAACTCTGTTACAAAGAACACAAAGGAGAAGCCCCCATGACATGAAAGAGCAGCAGTTTTTAAAGGTTTAGCCATGTTTCCAGGGTGAATCTGTGCTCACCAGCTAACGTGTCTGTTTGTCCACAGCCGTGCAGCAGTCCATTCCTGCTGACTGCAACCAGGTGATCCCCGCTCCTCCGCCCAACCACCGCATGCTGCCGTCAAACCCAGCCATGCTCCAGAGCACCTTGGGCTCTGGCATGGCCTCAGCCACGGCCAGCCAGAGCAGCGGGACGATGGTGATGATTCCACACAACCCTGGCAAGCAGCAGGGGATTTTCCCACCTAATTCTGACTTTAACATCCCGCTGCGGCCAAGCCAGAACTCACTAGGCATGAACTCGGGGTGCCAAACTGTTCACAGCCACTCCACTGTGAGGCCGGGAATGCCGATGGGAGGCTTCAGTTCTGGCTCCTTAGCAAATCACTCTGCAACACAGCAACACTTGAGGCAGCCGAGCATGCCAAGAATCCCCAATGTCTACCCCAACTCATCTGCCCAGATGTGGACGCCGACTACCGTGCCAAGAATGCCAAATCAAAGCCAAATGGATACCAGCATGCAGCAGTTTTCTGGGAACACGGTGTTCTCCAAACAGAGTGTGAGGCCAAGCACACCGGCCCAGGCGTTCTCGCAGCAGGCTGTGGTGCCACCAAATCAGATTGCTCCTGGCATCCAGGTCAGGCAGATGCAGAAACTGAGCATGGGACAGTCTGGCCAGGGCTTGAGCTCAATGAGTAATCAGAACTTGAGACACAATTTAACCAGGGGACCGTTGCCAGCTATGAATGTTATGAAATCGTTGCCCCAAGGCGTGTCCAGTTTTAACCACCTCAATCCTGCCCCGGGCCTCGGCCCGCCAAGCTACCCCTCCACTGGCCAGCCCGACACCTTCAGCAGGATGAGCACTGCCACCGAGCTGCCCCAGTACGACTTTGTGTCCCAGCAGAGCAATTCCATCATGCCTGCCAACTGCAGCGACACTGACTTCCTCGACTCCCTCATGAAGAACAGCAGCAGCAACGACGAAGAGTGGTTGAACAATCTGACAATGATAGATGACATTTTGGGACAGCATGCTCAAAGCTCTGGACACGTTTAGCTCGGGGAGAAGCAGCCTCATTGTAAATAACACACGTATGGCTTTGAACAGAACAGACAACCCGTGAAAGCCACTGCCTCGTTCAATACAGAGGGAATAGACTCAGCCAGTTCTTTGCCTGCATCAAAGTTTAATATTGGCAGTTTTTCAGATGACTGTATATATTTGAATATTTTGTAAATTATGTTTTCCTAAACCTTAAATGTAGAAGTATTTATACTTCTTTGCTGGACTCTTTGTAAATAAATCTATAGCATAACTTTTGGTTTTATTATAGGGATTTCATTATATCTTGTTATAAATATGCAAATAATATTGTTAGTTTCAGTAATACTGTGTATTACAGCATAAAATACTTATGTTTTTGACATAACTTAACACATGATCTAGGGGTGTCATTGCAACCAGACTAAGCAGAAATCAAATGTGGCATCTATTCTCCCATCCCAAGAGGAAAGATCGAAAAGTTGCATTAAAAAAAATTAAATCCCTAAAAGGAGCTGCTGATTCCCTCGTCATTCAGTCTTTCAGACCAAACCTGGTACATAGGTCCCATCCAGGCACCCAGTGCATTCAGGGATCTGCTTGCAGAGATCCATTTGCCAGATCCTGGGCATGTTCTCAGCTTGATACACTCCAGTAGGTCGCTGTGCCACTGACAATATGCCAGCACTGGCCTGCAGGGAGTGTGTGCTCATGACCTTCCAGTGCTGATGGGTGTGTGCCTGTGTCACAGGCTCAGCGTGGTGTGGCCCTCAGTGGCCACACTGGACCGGAGGTGCTGGGCAGGCACTGCTCACCTTCCAGCCACTGAACCCTTCAGCAAAAAGGTAGTTCTGGTTTGTGCACCTCTACCATGTATATTTGTAGTGTACAGGTGATTTGTTCCTGGTTTTAAGGCTTTTCATAATTTCTGTTTTAATGTAAGACTTTTTTCAGGGGAAAAGTCTACAAACATTAATAGTTAATTTTTGATGTTTTTCTGTCAGCAACTATTGTCCTCTGTATATTTAAGAGTCTGTTTATAAAAGATTCGCTGTACTGTAAACTTCTCAAAATGTTCATACTTTGTGTAATCATATTTTAATAGTCACGTCATACTTCGCAATACATTTGTAATATAACGTCAGCTTCAAGCACAGAATGTTTTTTTCTTCATACCATAATAAACTGCCAGGGGAAAATTGCATATCCTTATGTGCTCATTTTTCAGCTACAGTGTTTTGTACCCACAGATATTTGAATTAATTTGATTTATCCAAGATGCTACAACGTCAATCTAATAACATGTACAAATGTATGTGTGCTGTTGGTAGGAGCAGTGGGCTAGACAGAGAGTTTAAGCAGGCTTTAATTTTGTTTTAAGGTGGGATTGCTGAGGCCTACCGTCCTTTTCAAGTGTAATTATAGGTGAATGTGAAATTAATCTCTGTTGGGTTTTTTTTACATAGCACCATGTTTATTTAAGTGACAGTGCTTTTGTGTAAATGCCAAGTGTGAGGCAGTGAGAATGGGACCTTGCTCATTCTGTGACACCTGCAAGGGCAGTGGTGGCTACAGAATGTCACTCCTTCGACACAGAAATTGTCTTATGGGAGAGCTGGTGCCTGTCCTAGGGGGGCCAGGCTGAGAGGACAGGTAGGAAAGAACAGGAAAACTTTAGCAGCGTTAAATAAATGCACAAATAGAATCTGAAGCTAAAATTGCCTCAATTTAACTGAGCCAGACACCACCCCAGCTTCCTGGTGGAGATGTGCTGTTGCTGCCCTTTGTCTGAAGCACACTGTGGGCACTGAAAGCCTGAGGAAATCTCCTGGGGATTCCTTGCTGGAGGGAGGGGTTTGGCAAGGACATTCCTGTCCTGGAAGGGGTCCTTCTAGGAGCCTGTTCTCCAGAGCTAACGGCAGAAAACAGCTCCTAAAGTCAAAAATTAGAGGGGACAGTCAGGATTTAAAGCAGCCAGGCACATGCTCTGCTGCTGGTGTGCAGGTGGGCAAGTGACATCCCTAGGTACAACCACTCCAGGCTTGTCAAAGATCCTTGTGGCTTCCTGATGGCAAAGGCAGATCCCACTGAGCCACAGGTTTTGAGGGGAATGACCCCTAACCAGCTTCATCTAGAGTTTGACGTGTACTTGTATGAAGCCAGGGTGAGGAAGAAAAAAGCCAGTTTTTCCAGCAAAGGAAACCAAGCAATTGCCCAAAACATGCTGTAGAACTCAGCAAGTGTCTGAGTAAGGCAGAAATGCTGACTTGCCTCTGGACAGCAGAGGGGGGAGAAATGCCCATGAGTGAGTCTGTGGTGAGGACAAAGGTGAGTTTGTTTGGCTGTGAAAACTGGCACCATTTCAGCAGCTTTTCTGTCATGAGCTGTATGCTGCCAGGGCTCAGGAGTTTCAGGGAGTGGCAGGTCTGACACAGGTCTGGGATCCAGAGCACTCAAACCCTCCAGGCCAGCAGCACAGCAGCCACTGATGGCAGAGAAGGCTACTGCCCATGTAGTCCCCTTTGGGATATTAATAAAAATAGCAAAAATGTCCTCTTTTCATTCTTCGTTTTGTTTGTGTCAATACACACTTCATCTTTTCAATTCTGCATGATTTGGGTTACAAACAGTGTGGGGAGGATGTCTTCAAAAGCCAACTGTTTCCAACAGAATTTTTGGAAAACAATTTATCTTGTACCTCTGTTATGTACACATCTGTTTTCGCTTGGGTTTTTTTGTCTACCTTTTGAGCTGGTAGACCTTTTCACCCCTCCTTATCCCATTCCTCATGCCTCAAGAGGGAATGATGATCCTTCCTTGCCACAGAGGTGTTGTTGGAAGAAGAACCAGACTAAGTATAATAATTATTATCTTACTGGTTGTATTTGTAACTACTCTTTAGTAAACATGTCTTTTGGAGAGTTGGCACATAACCACAATGACCAATGCCCTGCTTGGGTTGCAGCCTGAGCACAAGGCTACTGCCACTCCTTGGGTCTGCCAGCAGCTTGGGCTGGAGCACAGGCACAGGGAAGTGCAGGGCAAAGGCATGATGGCCACAGGCAAACATTCCAGCAGCTGGAGTACCAGCACTGCAGTCCTGGTTGGTGTCAGGCTGTAACAGTTAATGACAATTAATTGTCTGTTTTTTCTGGGAAAAAATCTACCTTTGTCTGTACTTTGCCTTGCCTTTTCTCTGTTTAAAGTGTGAAAATGCTCAAAGTGTTGTCTTGCCTTCACTCTCACAGTCTGTGTTATTAAGGCAAATAGTTACAGCTAGTAAGGACTAGTGAGTTGTAGGACTAAACATATCTGCATGGTTCTCCTGCTGTGTTTACTGGACCAGCAGATCACCCCACAAGATGTACATGGACTTACTCCGTGAGCCAAATTCTGCCACCATGCAGTGTAAACACACAATAGATCTCCTGAAGGCAGTGGTATAGTATGGGATTTATACAAACATAAATAAGAGCAGCATCTGGTGCTCTGGCAGTGCAAACTGAATTTGGATTTCTAAAATAGTTACAAGGAACGAAGTGTCTGACAGCACTCACTGTTGAATGCCATCATTTATTTTCCATACAAGTTACGTCACCAGACTGCCCTCATAATTATGGCCATGAAAAAACAGAGGCAAGGCAGTAAGCTTTTCCTCTTGGATTCTAAAATAACATCAAATGCCTATAAAGTCCAGAATTTCCAAAGACCTGAGCTCACTGAAAGCCTCTCTCACTGAAAGATTAGTAGCATAGGTAAGCCAGACTTACTGTGGAAAATTTCTCTTTGTGGATTGTATTAATCTAAAACAGCCCATTTATAACAAAGGAAAAACAGAAAAACACACTCTTTCCTATTAGACAGTAGGCAGGGAGTGCCTAGGAATAAATGTCATGGGAGCCTGGATCAGACAGTTTCCCTGGGAAGCCCTGACTTATGCAGAACCTGAGCCCTGCTGCTCAGTGGCTCTCCAGGATTGATTACATGTCTGTCTTAAGAAGCTTTCAACAAAGGAAGCTGCCCTGATGTTGAAGTGTAAGGTCAAGCTCTCCTCTTGTGTAGGATGTTGTAAATCAGGAGCTATTCCACTGCCTGCCGCAGGGTAACCCCTGATTTACACCTCTCTGGGAGCAGAGCAAGCACCTGGCAAGAAGCTGGCACTTGTCTCATGGTCCTGCCTGGATGACCCTCACGGTGGGAGAGGCGCCACAGATGTGCAGGGTGGCCCCAAGGGAGGACTTGCTCCCTGCTGGTACTGCAGGGCAGCAAGGACTCGGGGAGGCATGAGGCAAGTGGCCACTGCACCAGCTCTGCCTCTCTCCTGCTGCCCTCTGCACTGACAGGCAGGTGGCACATGCTCCTGGAGGGACACTTGGCCCTGGCACATCTGCCCAGACAGTTATTCAGGCTGAGCTCAGGTTTTGGTGCTAAACTCCAAATTAATGCCTGTTTCCCTCTATTCCTAGATATAGATGTAGATAGATATAGATATAGATATAGATATAGATATAGATATAGATATAGATATAGATAGATATAGATATAGATATAGATGTAGATAGATATAGATATAGATGTAGATACGGAGATATAGAGATATAGACATACTGGTATAGAGATAGATAGATAGATAGATAGATAGATAGATAGATAGATAGATAGATAGATAGATAGATAGATAGAAAACAAATTAAAAAAATAAAAACGCCTAGAAAATATGTTTTAAATACCAATAAGGGTCTCTCCTGGGCAAGCTAAAACAGAAGTACTGTTAGCAGATGCAGAAGTTCCTGAGAACTTAAGACTCTGGCTGGGCAAGAGGCCTCCTGTATACAATCCTGCATGAACCCAGGGACAGGCACTTTATTAAGGCAGTTGGGTTGAAACCACTGGAGCTGTAGTTAATCACAGCCATGGTTGTTCCCTCCCCACTCACTGAATGGGTTTGTAGCACTGCACAGAACAAACACTGTTTTACACACATCTTGATCCCTTTCCCATTACGTGGCTTGGCTTTCATTCCCACTCAGCCTGAGGCAGCCATTCACCTGGCAAGGGCTTGTGCTGTGTCAGGCTCTGGGTGTTGGTGCTGAGCTTTGGGTGCTGGTGTTGTGCTCTGTGTGTTATGGCTGGGCTGAGTGTCACACTGGTTGTGATGGTGCTGGACTGTGTGTGTTATTGCTGGGCTGTGTGTGTTATTGCTGGGCTGTGTGTGTTGGTGCTGGGCTGTGTGTGTTATTGCTGGGCTGTGTGTTATTGCTGGGCTGTGTGCCCCTATGTAGTGAAGTGCTCATGACCATGCACGTTGTGTGGCCATGGAGTCCCGATTTCTTCACTTTTTGGAGCTAAGGTTGGATTTTTATTCATTTTCTCAGGTTTGGCATGACAGTGGTCTGGGTTGCATCATGGCTATGTGCCAATTAAAACAACCCACTGCCACAGCAGTGATTTGTCCCCACAGCCCAAAGGGCCCGTGGCTGAACCCTGCTGCCAGTCTCAACATGTGTCAAAGCCAAAAAACACTGAGAATTCCTGAGTTTCGTGCATCATGTTGTTTTTGTCCTTATCAAGGTTTTTGATGCTGCAGTTTAATGTCTTTAACCAACTTGGCTGGAGAAGAAAAAAGAAATGCCCTTTTCAGCTTAAAGTTGGATTTGTATTAAAAAAGGACATTTTAATTGTTCTGATGTTGCCTTAATCCCTTTTCAAGGAGTGAAAAGACATGTGTGCTCACCCTGCTGGGTTCCCTGTACTGGAGCTGTGCTGTGTTTGATGGATGACTGGGACAGACAAGACCTGGGGCAGTGGCAGGGGGGGTGAGACTGGCCTATTTTCACTCCCTGAGGAGAAACCAGCCCAAAGATATAAAGTTGTGAAATCTCTTTTTTGTTTTGCTGATATAGAGCTGTGCTTGACTATCCAGCTGCAGAAACATGCTTTGTTTCAAGTTTACAGACTGCTCCTTGTCAACCCTGCTGGCTTTGTATGGTAGCCAGGGAAAGAGAATCACCTGGCAGCCCCTTGTTCCTTTCCTCTTCTCAGCCCATAAATTACTATTCTCTTTCACCTATTAGCTGACTGCACTATTTGCCTAAGCAGTTCCCATTAACCCCCTGTTTGAGCCTTACAATCCTTAATAAATATATATGTTTTCCTGTGCTCTTTTAGGATAGTTGATGACGTCCATTAGCAGTGGGGGACCATGAGGCACAAAAGGCCCAAGACTCGAATCCCAAAGATATTTAGGTGCCTAATGAGGCAGGCAGACACCAGTAGGATTTTTCAAGTGTAGTTAAGCAGGACCAGCAGCCACATCTCATGGGCAGTGGGTTGTGTGTTACCACCAGTAGGTGTGCTGATCCAGGAGGATAAGCTGGTTGTTTCTGTGTGACTTGTTGTGGGCAAAAAGGAGCTGTGAGTCAGGCCCCTTGGTCTTAATTTTACAACCTTAAAAGCCAGTTGGCTAATTCTGCCAGGGATAGCATGCAGCCTGGCAGGTAGGCAGCAGAGGATGAGCCATGGATTCCACCTCTCCTCTGTGCAAGTTCTTTGCTTTACTCAAGACCTTGTTCCCACCTTTGTGATGTAGCACACCTGGCCCTGCCACACGGCTTGGGCTCACACAGAAAACATGAGCAGGTCACTCTTCTTGGCAACAAACTCTTCAAAAGTGCCACCTGTGCATCTTGAAGAATGGGTGGAGTCCTACTCCTGCTTCAAACCTCCAGTTATTTACCTGGCTAAGGTTTTTGGCCTATGATCTGTGGTACACTGCTAACACTAATGCAGCAAGTACCCAGACAGACAGCAGGGGAAAGAAGACCTGTGGAGAGAGAGCAAGAGAAAAGAGGCAAATTTGAGTTTTAATCCACCTTCAGAGGAAGCAGGAGGTTCCTATTTGCTGTGGGAAGGATGGACATGTGTGTGGATGGGAAGCAGCCTGGCTTTAGCCTCTGTGCAGCACAGCCCCTTCAGCCCAGGCTGGAAGATGGCTGCTGCTCCGGGTGACAGCAGCAGCATCCCCGTCCAGGGCCCAGCTGGCTGTGGCCAGAGTGGGACTGCTGGGCCTGTAACATCACCTGGGGCAAACCTGAAATGAAGGGAGGGAGGGAAAGAGGGTGCATAAATGTGCTGGAGACAGCATGGCTAGAGCTTCACTTGCAGCCTGAAGTGACCTCTCTGAACAGGGACAATCTTTCCCCAAATCCTGTGGCACAGTCACCTCCCCTGGAGTCTGCACTCAGAGTGGAGCCTGCAGAAATGTAATGGTGTGTCTTTGTTAGTGGGGAGCTGGGAGTGTAGGAGGTGGGTTTGCACAGCTGGTTGCCGTGGAATACTCCTTTGCTGCTCTGTAGAGCCCTTTCCTTCCTCTGGGGAGGCTTTCTGGCTCAGTGGTGAGCTTGTCACTGTAAATAATGGGCTGCTAGTGCCTGTGCCTCAGCTTACCTCCCCATAAAATTCACATAGTTCCTCATCCACAGATAGTTTGAGGGGTAGCTGTTTAACACTAGACCTAGTGTATTTTGAATTTGGTACAATTAATCAACAATGCAAAGTCATCTATTTGGGGGAGGAGGATGAGTGGGAGTGTGCTTAGACACACAAGAATTGATTGTATCAGACTCATTCTCAGAGGGACCTGGCTGGAAGTGAGCTGTGATATGGATACAGCATTCAACAGAGAGAAGACAAACATTATTTACTACAGGTAGCAAAATGGTCATTGTATCCTGGAACAGTTACAAGTGTACAAGCCAGAAAAGATGCCCCCAATTCCAGCTGCTATGCCAAAAGCTGGCATACTAAGCCTTATGTAGATCTACCACCACAAGAACATTCTTTTCCAGAACTCTAATTCACAGGGATAGGAAACTGCTTCACCATTCTACCCCTGTGTCATCTTGCAGACATCTCCATGACCGGCTGGTTTAGAAACTCAAGCCTGACACCTCTTGAGCTTCTAATGGATGGTTAATGTACCCAAGATGTAGTGAGACACCATCTGCATCCATGCTTCCTGATTTCCTGCCATGAAATCAGGCAGGGAGACTCTTTTCATCTTCATGCACCTAGAAGTCTGATCCCAGAATAATGTTTCTATTTTAATTGTCTGTCAGTTGGTAATTTTATTCCTCTTGTCAGCATCCACAATAAGCATGAGAAATTTTGGCTCTGGCAGTATTTATAGCTGTAGTACCTCTTGTCCACACCCAGAAATCATCCTCAAACTTAAACTCTGAGCTATCCTAGAGAGCAAATATATTTTTTATGTATTTTTGTGTGCTTTATGCAGTGCCCAAACAATGAGGCCCTGGTCTCTAGATGCTACCATAAGTCTACTAATAAATAATAGCTCAACACTGAGATTAACACTGCCACACAGAGGCCTTCTGATTCGGTACATTAACTTCTTATTCTTTTCATGCTGTGAATGTAAGCTGTAGCTGGAGATAAAAAGTGCAGCAAAGATTACTGTAAGTGCTCTGATCTTCTGAACCCTGAATGAGGGTCACTGTTGTATAATAAATTGCATTAAAATATAAATGAAAAGAAATCGTGTACAATTTTTCCAGCAAGAATTATTCACAAGAAGCTTCATGGAAGAAATTACTGCATTAGCTCCAATAAAAGCCATTATTTCTTTCAGGTGGCTGCTTGAAGATTTGCTAATTGTCTGAAGAACCTATATCGGCACCTGATGTGATATTCAGGGCTGCTGAGGCCCCACTTTGTCTCTGAATTTGCAGAGCTGAGAGAGGGTTTGTTTCACTCATTAGAGCAACCAAAGAAGTTCTGCTTCATAATAAAATCATTTTCTCCTATTCACCAGAGTGTAAAAGTGTGCCAGGCCAAATGACCCACAGCAGTATGGCTCTTTCAGTCCCACAGGAATGATCCTTGGTCCCACGGGACTTAAGAGAAAGATCTTCATTGATTGCTGCAGTGAAGGTTGCTGCTAACACCATGAATGCCAGTTGGTTTTAATCCTGCCCGTAAGTGGCAATTTTCTCTAACAACAGGAAAGAAAACTGCATTTGAAACCCAGTTTCTCTTCTTCCCACCATGACATATTTAGGCAAACTGGCTACAGTGGTATGTTTTCTTTTTCATTATAAAGATTAACACCTCAGAATAATAAGATTAGATCCATTTTGTTACAAAACATGCTCAAGGGAAATTTGAATTAAACCAGAATCAATAAAGCATGAACTTTGGAGAACTCAAAGCTCCTCTCAGTTCCTTGAGCTATGCACTGGCAGCCTCTGAGGACAGAGGCTTGAATCCAACAAGAAGGTCATCACTAGCACCTGATAGTGAAAAATTTCTTCCAAATTATTGGATCAACTGGGCTTTAGAGAAACAGAAATCAGTAAAGCTCTGGTGAGCAGTGGTGCCTGAAGCAGCTTGCCCACTCATTGATTGCCTGTTGTGCACAAGCACTCACTGCTGTTGACAATATGACAGCAAATACTATCATGGAAATCAAACAAGAATATAGATGCACTATTCAAAAGAGAAGAGGCTTTCAAAATGCTGGTCTTTCTGCAGGCTCTCTAGCTGGTCCATGACCTTGGGACTCTTTGCCATTCAGCAACTGCAGTCTGCTGTCTGGAGCTTGTCTGAATTTTGAAGCTACCTCCTCTTTGTTGTGGGATGACAGCTGAAAGGAGCTGTGCTGTGTTTTCAAAATTCACAGATATTCCACTGTGAGTAGGAAATGCTGGCTTCCTGTCCTGCCCTATCAACTGCTGTTACTCTTGAGCTATAAAACAAAGAGTATTTCTGAATGAAGGATGTATTAACTCTGCTGTGACAGCCTGTCTCTGTCACACTCATTCACATACTTTAAACGATGCTTAAAATAATTCTTACATGCAGAATTGTAAGTGATTCAGACACCACTGTAGTTAAAGCTTCACACATGTGGACCTTGACAATAGGAGGAGGGTGTTTGGGGGTCCATCTTGCACAGTTTTCTTTTTGCTGATAAAACTGTTTGATGCCAAGATGCTTTTGCTTTTACGAGGTGTTTTAACTTCAACCACTTCACTCCTGCAGTCTCAGCTCCCTGAGTTGTGTCACTGGAGTTCTTTCAGGATTTGAATGAAACCTCAACCTTTCACAGAACTTCAGAGCAGAGCAAAAGCAAAGCACTTAACAGGTATTAGTCTAAAGTCTATAGCTCTTTTACAAGCTATATTTATACATTTAACAGATTATTTTCTATTGCAGTTTGCAATAGAAAGTGTACTGGAAGCTTATGCTTTTGTGTGCTATTTGCTTTAAGAAGATTTTCTTCTATTTCTTTTAATTTGTGGCATTGCTCTACTAGAATTAATTCCACTAACAGATTGGGTAATTCAGTGGATATTACCAACTTCCATTTGTTTGGTTCTTCTAATCCAAATACTGCAGTTCTCTTAAAACGTTTATGTACTATGCAAATTAGGTATGATAGATGTGAGAATGAGTTTGCCTTTCTGTGAAATGCAGCTATTTCTCAAATAAAAAATTTTAACTGCTTCTAATATTTGCACAGAGAAAATAAGGGGAGGGGGGGCTCCTACATAAATATAGGCTCAACAAATACCCGATACTAATTTTCCTTGTCTTTGAAGACAAGGAATCAATATGTATCTAGTGGTGACAGCAGGTGTCTGTATTTATGTACATACACATAGACAGGTATACATTGTATGCATCATTTGCCAAGTGCCAGGTTTTGGTGACAGCAGTGCTGGGTATGCAAACCCAGGTATCCAAAAGCAAGCTATCATCTGCCTGAAATCACAATAACAAGAATTCAGTCAGTGTTTCTGAAAGTGCTTCCCAAAATACAATTGCTATTTCCAGCCCTTGGGAGTTGCAGGATCCAGAAATACAACAAGCTTCTTATATAACTCACCTTATTGCTATTGTGAGTCAAGCAGCAAGGGGCAGATTTTTTTTTAGGGTGCTATATGTGTTTTATTTGGTGACATGTTACTTGATAAAGAAACAATTAGGCTAATTGAGGGGAAAGCTAGGCAGAAATAGGTTAAAGAGGTCTTAAAGTACAGCTTAAAAGAATTAAATCTGGAGGTCTTTATTTAGCAGAGACAAAAATAAACATCAGGTTAGCAAACAAAGGACAACGACAGGAAACAAAGGGTGTAAGTGGCACTGTGCTAGAAAACAAAAGAATCACTGATATACCATATCTTTTCTAATATCTAACTCATAAAAGGAAAAAAAGAATGTACACATGTGAACATACAGACACATCTATGGATCTGTGATGTTTAACACTGCATTGTCCTTTCCATTTTATCTGTCACAACAGCAACTGAAAACAGCAAGAGAAAATTATTGTGTGGTAAATGTACATAAATCATCTTTAACTTGACCTATAGGCCTGATTTAAAGATGCAGACTCCTCACCTCCACTTAGTTTTTTTCTCCAGAACAGGAGGAAAACAAGTTAATATTATTATCAGGTATTGTGCTCTCAAACTGCACTTTGATATCATCAATCTCATAATACCTTAGTTCCCCCTGGCATTTCATTTCTACATGTGTATTTATTATTTGCATTACCATAGTGCTACAAGAGCCTGGTGTGTATCAGGGTCAATACCTCTTACACTTTACAAAGTATGAAATGAGAGAACTGAGGAATATGAGCAGGAGAGGCAGCACAACAAACTGTGATCCTCTACTGTAGACATTACAGGAAGGAAAAGCTTTAAGGAGAGGTTTTAAGGAAAATCACCAGTAACTTTTGGGCTGTTTATAGGATCCTTGGAAATAAAAGGCAGCGAAAAGAATGCACAAAAGAACATGTTGAAATGTATTACAAGTGGGCTGTGAAAACTGGCATCGTGAGCTGATTGGAGTTGCAGTTAGATGTCAGCAGGGAATGGAAATGGCAAATAGACAGGCTGCCAAGGCCTTCCAAAGCAAAGACAGGCAGGTAAGGATCCACATGATAGAGTAGGCTGAGCCAGCACAGGGGTGAAAAGAGTGGAATAACACGGTGAGAATGACAGACTTAGAAAAATGGTCAATGTAGTAGTGTTCTCAATAAATATGAGTAAGACAAGGTTATATTTTTCAAGGCCAAGGGAAAGGATGTTGCAGTAATTGAGATTTGAGAAGATGGGAGTTTTAGCTATATGGACAGATTTAGACATAGTCTGACCATAAAGGGCTAGGGAAAGGTCTGAGTCAAAGATGATTACATACAGGCAGATAATAGCATAATAGATAAAGTAGAGAGTACTTGTGGGAGAAGGCTTGACACTGTTTTAACTGTACTGAGCTGAAAATTATATTAGCATTGTCAATTAACCAGTTTTTATCCAGATGGTCCAGGGATTGGAGGGTGGAGTGTTTGTGTGCTGTCTGGGCTGATTACAGCAGAGGCACCATATCCTGCAATACAACAGTACCAGGCTCAGAAATACAGAGGGGGCCTAAACATCCCCACGCCCCACTCATGTCCCACATTATTAACCAAATGTTAATAATGTTAATAATTTGTGCTCTTGCAGATCCAAGGAGCTATTGGGTGAATCATCAGTCAGGGGACTAAGCACATTTCTTCCAGTTCACATCACCTTTGGGTGCCTGACCGTGCATGTGTGCGATTCACAGGACGTTTGTGACTGAGTGCAGTGGAAGATGAAGTCACACAGAAGAGTCATAAGAAGGTGCTAGAGATACAAGCTAAAGCTTTTTAGGAGAGCAAGTCAATCTGCAATGAGGAGGCACAGCTGGGAAAAAAATGAGTGGAAAAGGCCATTTGAGCTGTGGTCATAGTACACATTATCTGGGATAAAGCAGGGAGTGGCTAGAGCAGAGACCCAAGGGGAAAGGCCTGGTTAATACCGACTGGAAGCCAGAGGGCATGTAAGAAACAGTCCCTCAAAAACGTGCCAGTAGGTGTCTTAGAAATGTAGGAGGAAAAAAAGAGACAGGTCAGTCACTGAACAAGGGTGGAGAGTATTTCACTTGACAGATTCAGGTGGAATAATAGTTGTGATCATTAAAGGTCATATGAGCAAGAGGCTGTCTGAGATTTTGTCTTCTGGAAGAAATGCAAAGGGCATAAGCCAGATTGGAAAAAATCTAGGACAAAACTGATGGAAATAAATTTATGAGAACATTTGGGGAGGGCACTTTTAGTTATCTGAGTCATGAAGTGTCAGAAATGAGTTCTAGTTCTCATGATGACAGAGAAAAACCTTTAAAACATGATTTGAATTAAACATTGAAAGAATGATCAAGTAAAGAATCCTCTGTGTGTACACACACATATATGTATGTAGACCTGTACATACATATATATATATATATATATATATA